>CM068710.1:19124529-19724529 GCA_035079005.1 Fraxinus americana | reverse complement strand
AATTTGGATACAGATGAACAAATTATAGCAGATCCTCGTTACAAAATTAAATGTAAAAAAAAAAAAAAAATCAGCAAAATGGAGCTTCGATCACCCACTTATATCAATTTAACACTTCACCTTCTGCAGCGTTGACAAAAAGACTTGACCTTTATATACAAAAATTGAAAACCTAAAAAATCAAATTACGATTACTCAATACAATTCAACAATATAAACACAAAAAAGACGCATGCCGTTTTAAAATGCCATTACCAACTGGTAAGCGACAGAAGCATGAATCTTCAAGATTACGTCAAGTTGGTGCCGTAATCAATAATGCTTTATTACAACGCAAAAATCAGATCTGTGTATAGGCTTTTATGAAGGTCAAGATCATTACAAATGATAATTATGAAGCAAAAGAATCACAAGCATTGTACAAATAGAAAAAATGATAGTAAGTAAATTTTATCTTATTCTTTGGTGGTGATAATTTTAGACAGTTGCAGGACAGGACAGGACAGATCAGACCAGACCAGAGCGCGGCGGGGCGGGGCGGGGCGGGGCGCGCCAATGCTGGCACAATCAAACTTGCAAACAAATTGATAGAAAATTTCGTCGAAAAGAATCATAACCTATATAATTTTAGATCCAAAAATTTACATTGAATATGATTTTTTCGAATGTAAAATTTTAAAAATTTCTGATGTCATATTTCATATAAAATTTCATAATAAAATAATGAAAATTATATTAAAAAGTTTATATCGCAAAAAATAAATCTTAATGAAATAATTGAATTTTTTAAAAGAAAATGCAAGTTGGACGCATTTCTTTAAGATTCACGTTTAATGGATCTTTAATTATTTTCGATATCTATTTGGACTATTCGATATGCTTATAATATAATTCTCAAAATAAGTTTTGGGATGACATAACAATTTATAGATTCGATTAGCGTACGATCGTATGAGAATTTTTAAAGTTAGCATGTTATCGAAATTTTCGAAATATTAATTTTAAACGGCCTATTTTGACAAGTCATACCATTTGCTACGATTGATCATTTCGTATGACATTAATGATGTAGAAAACTAGACCGTGAACACTTCGAAATGGTATTAAGAATACAATATTTCGATTTCGTTTCACATCCCATGATGACTTTGAAAATATGAACAAAAATATAGAAAATTTAATGGTGAATAAAAAGGGTAATGCTACATGTACACACACACTTTTACACAATCTTTTACACCTCTCTCACATGGAGGGGGGTCCACGATTATTTTATTATGTGTGGGCCCCCCTCCATGTGAGAGAGGTGTAAAAAATTGTGTAAAAGATTGTGTACACTTAGCATTATTCGAATAAAAAAGGGAGCAAAGTTGGGGATGTCACATGACCCCCAGCCACCCCTGCGTTCGCCCATGTTGTAGGGTTTACGGCTATTCAGTGAGGTAAGGTATTATTAGTTAGCCACATGTAAAAATATGTGGGAGGACGGCTATGACACCCCCATTTTGACAATCATTATTTGAAAATTCTTTTTCTTTTTTTTACATATTCATTTTTAACCACATTCGTAGAATAAAATATTCTATACGTCAATTTAAAACTTTTTCCTATTATTTAATTATACATTCTCTTAAAAATCACTGTTCAAAATATTATTTTGCCAAATAATGATAAAATGTTTATTATTGTGATAATTGAAATTTATTTTTTATTTCACTTTGGTCACTCAACTAAGCCCATGTTTGGCAATCATTATTTGAAAACATTTTTTTAAAAAAATATTCATTTTCAATTGCCAATTTATACGATAAAATATTCTGCACGTAAATGTAAATTTTTTTCTATTTTTAACCATACATTCTCCTAAAAATCAATATTCAAAATTTTGTTTTTTCAAAATAATGGTTGTCAAACGGGACTTAAATTCTACTTAGTCCATATTTGGTGGAAATTAAAATCAGATTTATAAAGATTTTGATAAAGATTGATTAAATTTATTTTAAAAATTGTAAATTCCATAAAATAGAGTTAATTGTTTCAAAAATCACTCAACTTATACCATGGTTACTGACTGCTCATTGAATTTTACTTTGCTTCATGATGATCACTTAACTTTCGGCTTTCGTACTCCATCAATCATTGTCAAAATAATCATTAACACTTTCGTTGACATAGCCAACAAAATCCTGAGGTGGCAAGTAATGACATGTAAAATGACGCGAACTCAGATCTGGAATCCAAATCATAAAAAAACGAGTCATACGTGTCTTTAAAAATGCGATTTTGTCCACCTGTTTGCAAAAAAAAAAAAAAAGTTGAAAACCAAATCTGATTGTTGACCCATCCATTCCCAACCCCTCCCTAAAATCAGAAGGCGATTTCATCTGTCACTCACGAAAATTAATTTAAAAACCTAGAAGGTAACTCACAATAATACTGTGACAGCAACACTCGTATCCAGTTCTGGTGTATTTTTTGGTCGTGGATAATTTTTCCCGATTTGGCGTCAAAATGTCCGAAGCTTATGGGTCGAATAGGCCATGAAATTTATGTTATTGTGGGCATTTGACACATATGAAGACATCTTGGACATTACTAAACTCTTGTCGAAGGTTTGTTGATTGCCTATCCTATAGAACGCGAAAGGCCTGCAATTTCTTCAATTGGGTTAACATGAAACCAAGTGATAGGTACAAACAGTAATAAATGGGTTGATACGATCAAAGAACAAAGTTGAAGAAGAGCAATGCATAATTTGCAGAATAATGAGAATGTACAAGATTGCATTTTTTGGGTAGTTTTTACCGTACTTGTGGGTAGGCTACTCCTTTTAGTGCGGATGTTGTAAGCCTATTATTAATATTTGTAGTTTGAATGTAGTTGTTGTATGTCCAATATTAATGTTGGTAGTCTGAATTTGGTTGTTGAAGTCTGAATGTGGTTGTAATTGTTGTATTGTTCATGCAGATTATTGGTAATATTGTGTAGTTGAAGGTAGTTGTCATGTGCGATACGTTTGATGGATTTGGTTAATATTGGCCATAAACTGGAAATATACATGATCATCATATCATCTTTAAAAAACACAAACATACGTTATGAATCGTAGACGGATGTTTTCCTATGTATGCAACTAAATGCTTACCACCATATCATCCAAAATAAAAATCTTTCAAACCAAATCGAAGTTAGACTAACATTTAAACACAAAATAGATAGTAACTTCATGGTTCAAACACAGGTTCCCAAATATTGCAAATGCTAAAGCACAACTTCTAAATCATTTCAAAACATGGACCCAAAAGACTGTGACATAGTTGTTTATTTGTAAAAAAACATTTGTAAGTTAACTACTTCATTTGCAGCTACCCTTTGCCAAATAGGTGAACAGATTTGTCCCTTTTGAATGCCTCAAATAACTTGGTTGGCAAGATATGGCTGCTGCCATCTTCACACATCGTCCATCATGCACTCTAGCAGTCTACAACTGCGATGACTCAACAGCTTGTATATTTTCAAAGCTGTCCACCATATCATTCAAATTACCTTATAAAGCGTCAGCAGCTGCTGCCCTGCTTGTCTTTGGACAGTTTGACCTTCTTGTACTTAACTTTCCCTAAGGAGTATACCATATCGAAATGATACATATTTTCACGACACTTGCAATTTAGAACTTCCAACTTATAACTTGTAAATTACACTTTTGGTGGATATATTTATTGGTTATGATTCTACATCTACCAATGGAGGCATCAAATAGATCATGTAATAAAAAAAATTAGAAATTGTTAGTTTTCAGGAATTTGAAAAACCAAATCAAATGCAAATAACTCATGTCCAAGACAGCGGTGCAACTGAATTGTGTCTTCTGTTGTGTCCATGAACATCACAAACGAAGCACGTCATACTCACGTATCCATTTTTCCTCATGTAAAACTTTTCTTGGGTGTGCACCACAACTTCTTCCACATTCCTACTCCTCTGGCTACAGCTATTGCCCATTGATAAGGTTCAGGATACTACTGTACAATTTAAGTATGTCTATGTTGTATAGCAATTGTCAACATAATACTCTAGTTCGTTCTGTCACTCCCATATCACCGCCATCGCATGCAGGCATGGTATCGCAGTCAACTTCTACCTCTGACGTGCACAACATCTATCCTTAAGGTCCCCCACAAATGACCCCGAACTACACTTAACCTACCACTTCGTACCCCAGAGAAGTGCACGATACACTCCCTTAATGTTTCAACCAGCCTCCATACTTTATTTCCGATCTTTGGGCAAAGTCGACCAGTGGACAACTTCATCTTATCCATTTGCATTTGTATTATTTTCATAAAACTCAACTGCATATATGTAAGCATGTTGAGAATCATCTTTTCACAATCTTCTAAAAGTGTCTTGCTGAACACCTCATATATATTGTTCAACAGAATATTGCATTTCTAATGCACTTTGAAATGTGACTTCGAACATTCCTGAGGTGGCCTCTCCATCACCTATTTGAAAGCCTCCTCATCTACTTGGTGGATTTGTTGCAGCCAATGTTTGCAATAAAAAATAATGGACTTGGCTGTACGCCAAAGATAATCCTTCAAAGTTTCCCCTTTGAAGCCGGTACTAAAAAAATAAATATGTATGGCGTACACAGAATCTATGCTAATAGTTCATCAACAACATTATGTAGCCTTTTTTAGCGATCTGTCATTAGAGTCCAACCATCACTAATACCAATTTCAAGATCTACTGCAAGAAGTCTCATGAACCACCTTCACGATGCTGTGTTTTTTTCTGAACTATAGCATACGCAATGGTATATATGCAATCATTTGCATCCAGACCAACAACTGTAATATCCCTCCAAAGCAGCCCTGCAGATGGTAGTCGTCCACTCCAATCACTTTTTACAACTTCCTATGAAGCCCACCTTGCATGATTTGAAACAAATGTATATCCCCTAGAAGGCATCATTGAACGTGTTGATGGTTACGTTTGAACCTAGTTTGGTATGCAATACCTCTGAACTATATGACCACAATAGTGCGAACTATTCCTCAATTGTCACTTACATCAAAATTTGGCATATCTTTTCACTTTCATGCCACGTTTCTGCTGATATCAGTCTTAGATCCTCCTTCACTGCCGCCAGAATACTTTTGTTTTCCAATTAAGATCTGTCTTGAACCTCTCAATGTAACTACGAGTCAGGAACTGGTAATTGCAATGTCTGTTGTATTGGTCGTGGCTACAGGTGTACTAAGGAGAATATGATTTTACTTGGATGCTTCCCATGTCACCCAATTTGGATGCCCATATCTTTCAACTACAGCTGCGTTTGCATATTCACTGGGCTTGCCTCTCATCATTGTCCTTAAACCTCACATTGTACCCATTCAACTTGCCATGAGTTCAATTGCATTTTTTTTGAACTCTGCCACATCCTTAAATATCTAAACAACTTGAAACGTTTGGTTAAACATATCTATCTCGGCCGAAAACTCTAAATCCCTATAACCAACATCGTCATTCAATGTACCACCTAAGTGAATCTCTCCAGAAGATGGATACTCCAAATCATCTATAGCAACATCAGCTACAACTTCAATATGTACCACATCCTCCACCTCACCTACATTCAAACCCAACTCTATCCCATCTGTCACATTCCGTTCATATAGAATGTCAAATTTGGGTCATCGTCCAACATCGAAACTTCACATTCGATGCCATTTCCATCACTTCAAGACGTGTTGATTTCAGGAACCGAGCTATACTCTGCAAAATCAATTTTTTCAGAATAAGGAACATATAACTAGAACACACATACTTGTAAATTTTTTATAGAAACTGATTCAAACTTCAATTATCATAGAGTGAAATTAGGTGCCAACAATGAAATAAAACTTATCAAATGTTAGAATAATTGGTTTGACCACCACAAAATAACAAAAAATCTTATGATTCCAACAACAAAACACCAAACATGTAACAGACACAATGTGTGAGAAAACCATAAAACTTTGAAAATCAAGGCTGAATCATACCTTTCGATGGTCTATCCATATGCGTGGTTTTTGAATCTTTAAATGGTGGGGTCGTATGTATGGATTACTTTACGATTAGGGTTTGGGAATATTTGTGAAAATTGTGAACTTGGGGGTTTTTCGATATGAGGGGTTGGGAATAGCGGTGGCAATTAGGTCGAGCGGCTCGTCGGCTCGGGTGCTCGGCTCGTACTATTCATAACCACGAGCCGCTCGGGCTCGTAAAAAAAAGAGCCCGAGCACGAGCCGAGCAGGTGGCTCGGTAGCTCGGCTCGTTAAGCAATGAGCCGCTCGACGAGCGGCTCGTCAAGAAGAGCCCACAAGCCGGCTCGTGGGCTCGTCTAGACACGAGCCACGAGCCGAGCCGTCTAAAAGAAAAAAAAATTTTTTTTTTACCCAAACGGTCACTGAACAAAGTTTGATTAGCAAATGTGGAAAAGTTTTCTAATTTCATGTAAGTTGGAAAATAAAAACTCAAGTTCCCCATAGAAATGCATTTTCCATGAAATTGACAAAAAAAAGTTTAAAAGTGGTTGTACCTTGAAATTCGTATTTCATTTCAACTTTCGTATCAAATAGCCAAAGTAGAAATTAAATTCCTCGAATATGATATTTTTCATGAAATTTAAACCAATCAAACGGACTCTAAATGACCATTCTAAATTTTATTTTGGCGTCTATAGTCTTGAGAGAGAGGGCAAAACAAAAAGAATTACCAAAGAAATAAATGAAATTGTTTTTATTGATTAGACCGGGATGCCAACGAATAGAAAGAAAGAAAATTGCCGTTTGGCTCAATTTTTCCAGCCGCAAAAAATATAGTCGTTGGAACTGAACTACTCCCAGCAGTAAATAATTTTGACCGTTGTCTTTCTAAACTAATTTTAAAAAAAAAAAATTATTTGCCTATAAATAGTTAAATGCACTTTTTCATCACCCACTTCTCTCCGCTTTCAATACTGTAAAAAATTCAAAACTATTACATCAATTTATTTTTACAGTAAATTTACTTTATTATTCCATCTCCATAATATGGATCTGAGAGCTTCCATCGATGATACACATTCTGATGATGATTCCGATTCATTCAATTCTAGTTCGACCCAAGAGAAAATGAGAGAAGGATTATCGAGGTTCGTAGTTGCGAACAGATTACCCTTTCAATTTGCAGAAGGTCTCCACTTCGAAGATTTTGCGCAAAGGTACGCGCAGCGTTACTTCAAAAAATTCTCAAGCGACACTCGTAAATCTTATTGTTTCAAACTTTTTAATGAAATGCGAGAAAATCTAAAACTGGAATTCAGTAATTATAAAGGTAATATTTCTATTTCGTGTGATTTATGGACCGGAAGTAACCAGAAATGTTATATTTGCGTTACTGCTCATTACATTGATTCTGATTGGATTCTGCAGAAAAGAATAATTGCGGTTAGGATGTTGGAATATCCGCTTAAATCTGACCATATTTTTAATTATTTAATGGAGATTTTTAATGAATTTGGATTGTTAAATAAAATATTTACATTCGCTTTCGATAATGTGTCTGCGTGCGATGATGTGATTGACATGCTTGTTAAATCGTTAGAGCCTCCATACGATGCTAAATTATTTCACTTGAGTCGTGTTTGTGATGTTTTAGATTCAATTGCTCGAGATGGACTTGCATTAGTTGAAACACATGTACGTAACATTAGAACGGCTCTTAAGTTTATATCGTCTTCTCAATCACGCCAAAATGAATTTGGTGAAATATGTGAATCTTTTAATTTGAAAAATAAAAGATTCGTAGAAGTGGATGATGATATAAATCCTAGATGAGATTCAACGTATCTTATGTTAAAATCTTGTAAAGATTATCGTGATGCCATCACGACTTTTTATCATAAAAAATAAAGTCGATATTTTCTAAGTGATGAAGACTGGAATATTGCTTTTACTTTTATGAAATTTTTGCATTGTTTTCATCTTACTTTTAAATATTTATACCCTCATAGTGTTATTCTTCATTTCTGTAACATTTCAAAATCATTCCCTGAATATAGATATAATGAAAGTATTGCCCATATTTGTCATACGATGGAAAAGAAATTCTTAAAATATTGGGAAGACGTACCTATGTTATTTGTCTTACTCGAATAGATTTGATGCAACTGCATATGCATGTGGTTCCTCTAGTAGTAGTAGTAGTTTGACATCCACCGCATGTACTCAAACTTTCAGCGGCAGGCGTAGTCAAACTCCAAATGCGTTGCCATATGAATTAATCGATTACTTTAGTCAACCTTTGCCTACTAACAAAACAACTAGTAAAAGTTTAGAAAATGTCCTTGAATTCTGGCGAAATAACAAACGCCGATGGCCAGTAGTTGCTGCTATGGCAAAAGATCTACTAACACCTCCGGTTAGCACTGTAGCTTCGGAATCTGCTTTTAGTGCAGGGAAAAGGGTTCTCTCTGAGGTCAGAAGTCGACTAAAAGAAGATATTTTGGAGGCGTTAATGTGCGTGAAGGATTGGGAAGACGCTAATTATAGAATTCAAGATAAATATGCCGAAATTGCATGTAACCAAGTAAGTGATATTTAATTTTACCAATCACCACATTCATCACATTATTTTATTTTCATACCTTTATAATTAAAAAAAAAAAAATTGTACACGTAACAAGTTGTTCGTGTACAATTTTTAACTCTGCCTACTCGAAATTGAAGTAGCCGATCCCAAACTCGGATAAAGGAGAAGAATTTATCTTTTTTTTTTTGTAATTGTAAAAAATAAAAATGTTAGTAGGAAAAAGTATATTTGAAAAATTGTTTACAAAACATGTTTATATATATTTTTCTTTAGGTATTTCTTAACAAATAAAATTTCTTTCTTATTATTTTAAAATTTTAAATTGTTTTGAAAAGTGTATATTTTATAAAAAAATTTAGATAATGTTTGTTTACAGTGTGTGTATATATATATAAGTTTAGTGATTTAAAAAAAAAAAAGACGTCAAATACGAGCCGAGCAGCCCGGCTCGCCGCTCAGCTTGTCTTTGGGCGAGCTCGGGCCACGAGCCGAGCTCGCCCAATTTGCCACGAGCCGAGCGGGTGCTCGGCTCGTGGCACACGAGCCACGAGCTCGGCTCGGCCCATTGCCACGACTAGTTGGGAATGAATGGGTCAATAGCTTGGTTTAGTTTTCAACCTTTTTTTTTTCAAAGAGGTGGACAAAATCGAGTTTATAGAGACACGTGGGACGCGTTTTTGATTATTTAGATTCCAGATCTGGGTTGGCATTACTTTTGATGAGTTGGATTCCAGATGGAGTTCAAATGGTAAAAGTTCATTGAGCATTGCGAAACAAAGTAAAGTTCAGTGAGTAATATGTTAAATGATTTTTGAAAAAATTAGCTCCATAAAATATGTACTTAAAATTAATTAATCGTGAGAAATGTATTACTAATAATGTAGGATTGGAAACCCCTTTCGAACAAATGGACATTAGAGACCGAAGCAAGGCCAATCCAAAAGGGGAACACAAGAAAAAAGCAAACTTTCAACAAAGTGAAGTGGAACCTACCAAAGTATCAAATGATCCTACTCTACTAAAAGACTAGAGGTTTGTTTCGTCTCACACAAAAAAAACTTCTTATTGGTGATCTATCCAAAGGTATTATTACTAGATCTTCTACTAGAAATCACCTAAATAGTTGTGCTTCCATCTCACAAATTAAACCAAAAGATTTCAAGGAAGTCGAGTTTGATGAGTTTTGGATTCTCGCTATGCAAGGAGAATTTAATCAATTTAAAAGAAATTATGTTTGAGATTTAGTTGCTGGATCAAATGATCAAATCGTCATCAGTAGAAAATGAGTTTTTAGAAATAAACGAGATGAAAATGAGACTATTGTGTGTAATAAGACTATATTAGAGGCACAAGGTTACAATCAAGAAGAAGGTATTGATTTTAAGGAAATAATTGTACCGGTTACTAGATTAGAATCCATTCGCATGCTTCTTGCATTTGCTTATTATAAAGGATTTATTCTTTATCAAATGGATGTCAATAGTACATTTCTAAATGATTTCATTCAAGAATAAGTTTTTGTCGAGCAACCACCCGACTTTAAAGATCACAAGTATCCAAACTATGTTTTCAAACTTAGAAAGGCTCTTAATGGTTTAAAACAAGCTCCTGAGGCTGGTATGAAAGATTGAGAAAATTTCTACTTTCAAATGATTTTTAATAGAAAAAGCGGATACTACCATTTTTGTCAAACCTCAAAAGGATGTGATGATTATTGTTCAAATTTATGTTGATAATATTATATTTGGTGTAACTGATATCCATCTTCGTGAAGAATTCTCAAAATGCATGAGCATGGAATTTGAAATGAGCATGATGGGAAAACTCAAATTCTTTCTCGATCTCCAAATTAAGCAAACTAGAGATTGTATATTCATCAATCAAAATAAGTATATATTGGACATGCTCAAAAGGTTCGAAATGGATGGCTTGAAGCCTATGAACACTCCCATGAGTATATCCATAAAATTGGAAAGATAATCAAGGTATTTTCGTTGATGTCACAAAATATCGAGGTATGATCTACTTTACTTAACAGCAACAGATCCAACAATATGTTTAGTGTGTGTTTATTTGCTAGATTTCAATCAAGTCCTAAAGAATCTCATCTTAGTACCGTAAAATGGATTTTTAGATATCTTAGTGACACTAGAACTTTAGGGCTTTGGTATCTAAATGACACTCAGAGCTTGTTGGGGAATGATTAAAATTCAATTAAAATTGAAAATATAGCCGTTATTGGGTCCCACCCGTCTAATAAAAGTCAACTCCAACGACTATATTTTCAATTTTAATATGATTTTAATCCCTCCCAAACAAGCTCTCATATTGATCTTCTTAGCTATTGGATGCCGATTGGGCCAGTTACACAATTGTTTGCAAAAGCACTGCAGAACTTTTTATTTACTAAGCTTTGCACTTGTGTCATGATTTAGTAAGAAATAAAATTTCGTTGTATTATCAACCGCTGAAACCGAATATATCTCGACCGCGAAATGTTGTGCCCAAGTATTACGGATGAAGCAAACTCTTAGTGATTATTACCTGTCACTTAATCATATGCCTATCATGTGTGATAACACTAGTGCCATAATTTGTCTAGAAATCCCATCTTGCACTCTCGAACGAAGCACATTGAAATTTATCACTTCCTAAGAGATCACGCACAAAAATGAGATATCGTGTTAGAATTTGTAAATATTAAAAAACAATTGGCTGATGTCTTCACTAAACCTCTTGCACTTGATTGATTATCGCATATTCGATGAAGCTTAGGTATCATTGATGAATTCGAAGTACTTAACTAAGTTATATTCATATGTACATACATGTTTTATTTTGTATTTGATTCAAAAAAAAAAGGAAAACCGGACAAGTCAAACGGGCGGTCCGAAAACCTTGTCCAGTTTGACAGAAAAATTCAAGTTTAATTTGGACTTACAGTTAAAAGAAATTTTAGATTTTTAAATCACGAACGAGGCAGCTTCTTCCCCGTTTTTTCTTTCAACTCTATCGTCCCTCTCTTCAAAATCCTCCATACAATCTTCATTCTTTCAACTCAAATCATCAACTACCCCTCGAAATCAAAAACACATTACCTCCACACTTCAATTCCTAAAAAATTTACAAATTTCTTCCATCAACAACTCAAAATTCCCAAAAATCTGAAACCCTGGTATCTCTTTCTTTCACCACCGTTTTATACAATGTCGAGGTCCAAAAGAGCGGGTAAAAGATTCAAGAGCACAGTGAGATGGCCTCCACCACCTTCATTGGATGAAGAATTCGACATGGAACTCGAGGTGCTGGCCAACCTTTTTGAAAATTCCCAATTTTAATAGGTAAAAATGTTGATTTTGCCAACTTTACAATTGAAGCACTCGCATATAGAAGACTATTTTGAAAATATGGGTTAGGTGTCTCTTGCTATATTAAAGAAACATGCATATCCACATCTTATGAAATAATTATATAAAAACATGATTATTGCTCCTCGTTCGGATGAGATTTCTTGTTTAATTAAAAATATTCGTATTATCATTAACAAAGCTCTCATCCGTGATATTTTCGAGCTTGAAATGTGTGATATTCAAATTTTTCTTCATAAAACTCATCCCACTTTAGAATGATATGACCCTTCCAAGGCATGTTGTTAGGTCACCGGGAAAAATATTGAAAATAACACAAAACTTAGTGCAAACCAATTAACTCTTCCATGTAAAGTTTTAGAAAATATCATTGCACGTGTCATTTTTTCTCAAAAGGGTCATCGAGATGAAGTAAGCAATTTTGACCTTTTCATTCTCAATTCCTTTCTTGTCGAGCAGAAATTAGATTTTTCGACTATTGTATTAGGTCTCATGAAGTTTTTTCATTCCACGCATCATGTTAAATCTTTTTCATTCAACGCGTCAATTGTATTTTGAGTGCTTATCCATGTTAGACTTGTTTACTTGAACACATAGCCATCATTGACTTATCACATATGTTGGAGCATGACTTGATTATGTGGATTTTATGGTTGATGTATTGACCTAAGTTTGAATACAATCTCCAAATCCTTTATATAGAAACCAAATTGCTAAAAAGTAGTTTTGGGGTGAGAAGGTTAGTACTTGGGTTCATAGAAGTTTGATGGTTTGGAGTTCTTGGATTGGATCTTTGGTTGAAAGAGTTTGAGTTAAGAAGTTTAGAACGGGCATTGACCAATGTTAAAATTCGAATCCCATATCAAAAGAAAATGTGATACATCTTACACTTCTCTTCGTAGCCTTTATAATTCGAGTTATTAAATCTGTTAGGGTATTTAAAACCTCGTACCCTATGGTTATTTGACTTGGAAGTCACCGGTCTAAAAATCGCTACAGGGGTCATTTAGAAAGTTTAATTGAGAAAAGTCTTTCACATAAGATTCAAAAACAAAAACAAAAAAAAGCAATCAAAATAAATTCATAGCAATAGAAAGAAAAAATGGATTTAGATTATCAAAAGTGAGAGGATCCTGGTAAAGTTTTTGAAATTTGAACTTTAGAAACTGGCTGTGTGACTGTGAGATATTCTTACCATTTTCCTTCTAGAAATACAAGTATCTAATTATAAATACTTTGTGTGAAAAAATACATTTTAATGATTATTAGGAACTCGCATGTGCGAAAAATACCTCGGGATGGGAGATAAAAGTATAAGAAGTGATTTTGTATGAGAGGTGTTAGAAAAAACTGACCACACAAAGATTTGGATTATAATTAAATTAACAACACTTAATTGATTGTGCTTTAGTATGGGCGTGAGTTCAATATTGGCTAATCACACACGCTAAGTCGAGCATTGGATAAGTAAAATTTACTTTTGATATTGTTTGGATCTTTCTAAAATGTTGTTTAAATTCGAACTTAATGCATATTGTAAGCCGTTTAACGTTAAAATTGTTGATGGAGATTTGTTTATGCTAGTGATATGGTTTATTTCCTAAGTTTTGTTGTGTTTTGTTTAATTCGAGGACGAACAAAGGTTTTAGTTTGGGGGTGTTTGATAAGTGCATTTTTGTACACTTATTCAGGGCCATATTACTAAGTTTTTTGTTTCGTTTTAGTATTGGATTTTACTTAGATTAATTTTATCTTATTTCAGCTTAGGACCCGTTTCTAAGTAAATGGAGAAGAAATAAGGATCATTGGCCGATGGATGAAAGTTTGGGGATTAATATACATTTGAGTAAAAGTTAAAACACTAAAATTGAAGTAATTTGATGTGGAGGACCAAGATGGAAGAAATAATGAAGAAAATGGCTGAAAGAAAAATTCGTGAAATTTTTATAACTGGCAGTCGCCCAGTTAAACTAGTCGGGCGGCCGCCCGACCCTAAACCTCAATAACATGAGCCAATTTTTATGCTTGGGTGGCCGACCCATTTTCTACTGGGCTCCCGCTCGGGCCAAATCGGGGAAAAAAATTTTGGTTACCTAATTTGAATATAACTGTTATGGAAACAAATCTTGGAGCGCCTTTTAAAACCCTAGTGCCATCCAGAAGTAACCACAACGCATTACAACATATTTTGAAGAGCTTTTGGAGCATAGAAGAAGCCAAAGACACGAAAATCGAATCCAAGAACAAGAGAATCAATTCAAGAATTATTTGGATGATGTTGATTCTTCAATATTCCTTTTGTTTTCTTTCTCATAATTGTTAGACTTGTTTTCTATGTACTAAGAGAACGATTAACCATGTGATATGAGTTTTTAATCTTTAATTTTATGTGTTTGACATTAAAAACACGTTTTTGAATAGTGAATAATTTATATGATTTTATTTTCTTCACAGCTATTGTGCACGGTAGTTGTGTGTATGTGGTGAATTATTTTATGCATTCGAAAGAAGGAAAATAGGTTCGACATATATAAATTATCATAAGTAAGGGATAGAAATATATCATTATACTTTATGTGAATCTTTAAGTGTTCATAAAAACTCATACACTTTTATATGTTCTTATCCATCATAGAAATATAGTTGATTCATATATAAAAATGGTTTGACATTAATCGAGAGAGATTGTTAAATAAAATAGGAACATTGATTCGTCAAATTCAATCGTGTTGTCAATATATAAAACTATTGTTAAAATTGATTGTTGCATGAGAATTCGAGATCATAGTATATTTGTCATTCATTAAAACACATTAACTTGGGTTCAACATAATGTACATTTAATTTAGTTAATTCACTCATAATTGCATAAGTAGGTTAATTTAGGTATAATTCAGTCATAAACACATCACATTATTCTTGTTTCTGTTAAGGTCGCAATAATTAAAATTGAACTGATCAATCTATGTGGGACGATACTTGGACTCAATTCTATTTTATTACTTGTTAACGAACCGTATAATTGCGGTGATTTTAATCTGAAATAGATTTTTGTGAATATTGGGTATTTCATTATTTTTGAATACACTCCTGCTTCATCTAGCTTATTTTCTTATGATTATTGGCTTTATGTTTTGGATATTATATGGTATTTTCAATGCTATTTCCATGCTATTACTTGTGCATATGATTATTTTTTTTATCTATATTTTGTCTGTATACTTGGATCCCTACTTTCATGATTTTTGCTTATGCCAAAAGGGGGGGAATGGAGTGAAATAATTATGCATGCTTTGATATGCTTGTAGTATATGAAAAACAGGAAAGATGGAAAATCATTTATGAGATTTGAATGTATGGTTATTATTTATAAAAGACATGGAAAATATGATTTACATGATAAATTTATAATGTATCATTTATTAATATGATATCAATTGTTCAATCTTACTCTACAAATAATCTTATTTGTCATAATCAAAAAATGAAAAATTGTGGCCAAGTTGATCAATTGAAGACAAAAGGATCACTAACAAAAAAACTTGCAATTTATGATTAAAGAAAATCGAGATGGAAGACGAGTATTCATGTCAAATCAATCAAAGATAAGAACAAATCAAGCATTCTCGTCAAATCAAGCATTCATTGAAGATACTAGATTTAGATACTTTGAATTTATATGTGAAGGTAAAATGTTTAAATCCTTAGCAATGAATCACCAAAAACTCAAAAGTTGAATTTTTATGTACGAAAAAAATTACTTCATAAAAACTCATGTATAGAAATTATTTTTCAAAACATAAAAATTTTCACTTGATTTTTAAACAGTTTACAAGTATTATTTATCTTGAAAAATTAAGTGAAAACGTCATCCAAGAGCCTACACTTTTCAAAAAAAAAAATGAAGAACTTCGGGGAAAATTTGTTCGAGCAGACGTCCGGTTCGTCCAACAATAAATTTTTTAACCGTTCTGAATTCTAATACAAAACAACTAGTTTGGCTGTCCGGTTCAGTATACAGACGTTCGGATGGGTTGTCCGGTTCGTCAGAAATTTTGACGTTTTGACTATTATAAATATCACTTCACTTTACATTCAATCCAATACTTTTAAGAACATTTATGTAAGATATTCTTGAGCAAAGTTATATTGATTTATCTTTTATTAAATCATTTATTTTGAAAAACTTTTGATTGAATTAACTTTTGAAAATTATTCTACCCATCAAAGTTTTTCTTATCTAACATTTGAGTTTCATTCATTTCTATTTATTAAAATGTTAGCTTATTTCTCTCTTGATACTTAATTTAATCATATTATTTATTAAGAGGGAAATTTCAAATTGTAAAATCAACTTCCGTTTAAATTTGTGAGTCGTGTTGAGGCTCGTAAAACTCAACATTGTATAAAAATCGGTGCTCCTTGTTTGTAAGTCTTCGGAAGTGTTGTAAATGATTGGATTACACCAAAAATCAATCAACATAGTGAAAATGTTTTGCTCGGGAGAGCTCGGTAATGGAGGGCGCGGACAATTGCTTTGGATTCAACCTCCACAATTATATCGTTGCATCATTTCTCTCATTTACTTATTGCATTTACATTTGTGCTTATTATTTGATTTTATCTTTTTAGTCTTAACTTGCTTGAATTTATATTAACTCTTCGTAAAATTCATCACTCTCTTCTCTTGGTTATTCATTCTTGGGCTATCAGATAATCCATCACGTTGTTGTTTTCGAAGTTGTACAACATTATAATTAATATTTCAAAAAAATGTTATTCGCTCCTAAAGAAAATGGATTATAATTTTCTATATTCTAGAGGAATAATGATATATTGCTCTTGAAAAATAATAGTAAGATATAATGTGCTCTCGAATTAGCACATTATAATTCCTATTAATATTCTAATTAGAATTTATTTGCTCTCGAAAATCATAATAATATAAAATCTGACATAAATTATATTTTTACTCCTGAATAGTGAATCATTATTTAATTTATTACTCTAAATAATAATATGTTATTACTCCTGAAGAGCATTATTATTATTATTTTGGAACAAAATACGATACAAACATTTAAGTTTTTCACAAGAATATTGCAGAATTATTTAAACCAATTAATACAAATCAATATTCTTAAAGAATATTGTGTTTCTCTTAAAGAAGCACAATTTTATATTTATTAATATTCTTGAAGAGTATTACGTGATTCTTTTTTAAAAATCACAATTTAGATATTTCAATATAAATATTGTATTGATTCTGGAGAATTGTAATTTTAATTAATTGCTTCTAAAGAAGCAATAATTTATTTATATCACTATTACCGAATAATATTGCTTTGATACTTCAGAAGAGTTAATATTGTGTGATATGAAAGAATAAACTTACAAAAAATTTAATAGTGTTTCTTAATTGGTATACTATACAAAACTCTAGTGACCATTAATTTTAATAAATATTGTATTGAACTAGAAGTTCAATAACTTTTACATTTTATTGTTTGGCATGTCTCATAAGACCATCACTAGATCAATAATGATACGAAATTAAAAATTCAAATAGATATTCAACAGAGATATAGAATATTCTTCAATTCAATGAATTCCTATATGTTATTTGTTCTCTTTATCGAAAATTGATCGTTAAGGCCATGTTTGGGAGGGATTTTGATTTTTCTACAGTAAATCAATTCTCATTTTCAACCACATATTATTCAATAAAATAATATTTTCTATCACATCAATAGTTTTTTCTTCTTTTTCATCCACACATTTCCCATCATATCACTATTCAAAATCAATTCTTCCTCCAAAAATTCCTCCCAAACAAGCTCTAAATATCACTAGCTAAAATATGAATTGAATTCCCTATATTTCTTAAAATCATGATGATAAATGGGGGTGGCTTCATCATCATTTACGTTGACCATCTAAATATTATTTTTATCTAATATATTTGATATATATACTAGATGATTGCATGGTATTTGTAACATGAAGTTTGCAAAATTATTGTTCAAATTTTAAATTATGAGCATAATGTTCAGATTATACAATCAAGATGGTAAGCTTTGTTAATGCTAGTGATCATAAATCTCAACATTTTAATAAGTGTTAGTTGAGATGTCGATAAATGGTTTAAACATTATTGATTCCTAAAGGTCTCCAATTAATTTAAGGAAAAATTGCAGCCAATGTACCAAACATTTCATTTAGTTACAGATTTTGCCCAAACCTTTCATTTGTGCCACATGAGGTACCAAACCTTTTAAAAAAAAAATCGTGGGCCCGGTCCAAATTGACGGTTTCCATCTATTTAACCACCAAAATTGTTAGTTGACCCCAAAAATGAAAAAAATTAATAATTTTCCCAAATAGACAAGGGAAATCTGGGCATTACACACTTTTCTTTTCTATTATTGCACTTCACTATTTATTTTCTCTCCATTTTCATCACTATTAATATCCTTCTCTCGCCCACATTTAGATAGAGATGAATGTATGCAGATGTGGTTCTCCAGCACAAATGAAGACCTCATGGACGAACCTGAACCTAAGAAGAAGATTTCTCACTTATCCTCGCAGCTAAGATCTGGGTGGATGTACTTCTTTTGTGGTGTGACCATCCTATGTGTGAGAAATCTAGGTAACTGATTCCAGGTCTATTGCGGGCTAGGAGGGAAATGGAAGCAGAAATCAATACCTTCCAAATAATAAAACCAAATGTGTGGAA
Organism: Fraxinus americana; assembly: GCA_035079005.1. Taxonomy (NCBI): domain Eukaryota; kingdom Viridiplantae; phylum Streptophyta; class Magnoliopsida; order Lamiales; family Oleaceae; genus Fraxinus; species Fraxinus americana. The sequence goes on along the minus strand of CM068710.1, from coordinate 19,705,800 downwards.
GACTTGGCTGTTCAGCTTTATGTGTGGAATGTTTGTAAAATGGGTTTGTACCTAGGTATGTAGGATGGGTTTGCAATGGGCGTTTTTAGTTTCAGAAATTAGGTTTAGTGTTTAGGCGTTAGGGATTTTGTGTTATATGTTGTGAAATGTGATTGTGTTGTACCTTTTTCCTTGAAATAAAGTGTCAATTTCTGTATTATTACTAGTACTGACTTTCACATTTCTATTTTTACCCTTTGTTTAATAAGAAATTAAAGATCAGATCACACTTCAAATGCTTTGTAGATGGTGCAGTAAAGGTACCAAACCTTTTTCGTGAATCACGAAATATATGCCAAACCTTTTGTAATAATTACAGTGACAGTACCAAACATTTTGTGATAAATGCATGAACAGTACCAAACATTTGGTAAAATATACTTAAAAAGTATCAAAACTTTTACATAGTTCATAATTGCCTACACCCGATGTTCGATGAATACAATTTGAAAACCTGATGAAAATACATTATAATGCAATGAATTCAATTTCATAGTCCAAAACAACATATGTGACTATTCATTCGAAATTTCAGGTTACTTTAAAAAATCACAACATTTGCTGCATATGTTTCCGATCTACATTTCAAAAAATATAGCATTTTCAAAATAATTGAAGATCACTTTACAAAATCACAATATTCACGAAATAAGTTCACTTTCCAACAAAAGTATAAAGGAGAAAATACATCATGTTGAAGATTTGGATCCTTAATTCTTGAACTTCTTCATTGGTGACTATGAAGTTATTGTTGATGGTGTTCTTTTCTTTTCCTTTGATACACTTGATTGTATATCTTGTTAAGACTCTGGTTGCCTGTTTGGTTGTGATTCTTGTTGTGAACTAGCTTCACCAGGCAGTGGTCCCTTGTTCTTTTGTTATATCCAAATCCTCCACATCGTTTACACGTCATCTTTATGTCGGTCATTCCCGTCTCTAATTCCTGCAGGTGGCTCAATCTGTTATCTCTTTCTCATTTTTTGGGTCTATCTGCATGTTCTTTATTTTGTGATTGATTCAGAAGAAGCTTTCCCAGCTCTGGCTATAGCTCAGGCCCTGACATAGTTTGGATCACTATGGAGTAACACATGAGGTATGTTTCCATGCTATAACATGGATCATTGTAGTCATATGTGCCTATATCCCTTGAAAGCATGCCTGATGTTGCATGGAGACATGGTATTCCAGTCAATTGCCATATTCAGCATACGCAATCATGTTTTGTCAAATCAACACTTCACCTCAATCCATCTTTGCTGGTTATCTCAAAGTTATGACTAACTGCATAGTCTGTCTTGAAGCACCTCGCCTCAGCCTTAACCTTCTCAATTATTTTCACTACTCTTGGCCCAAATGCACGATCCACATCTGTGTTGATTCCCTTGTTGTATTCATTCTTATCATTTACTGATGTTTGATTTTCTCCAACATTGAGATGATGGGCTTCTCATTAGCAACAACAATGGAAGAATTGAATGTCTCACATAAGTTATTTAAAAAGAATATCACACTTGAAATGCTCTTCAAAATGTGATATGTTCCACTAGGAAGGTAGTTTTTCATTGACGCAGTTGTAAGCTTCTTCATTAATATCTTTCAACTCATTTATTGCATTCCTCCACTCTGGCATAGTTGTTTCCCTTGCTACTGTCCAAAACAAGTTCTTAAGAGTCGAGCCTTTGTGTATCAAAGTGAAATTGCTATATAGATATCTAGCACAACACATGTACTCTGCCCCTTCACAGAATTGACTTATATAATCCACCAAATCCTTTTGTTTATCAGAAAAGATGTCCAAGCTCAAGGGTTATACATCCCTATGTCATCAACCAACAATTGTTTGAACCATTGCCAATTTGTTTTGTTCTCAGCATCTACAATTGTCCATGCTAAAGGGAACATACAATTTTCACCAACAATGCCAATATTTGCCAGCAACTGCCCATCTTGTGCATACTTATGAAGCAACCATCCAACCCAACAACTAGCCTACATCCAGCCTTAAAATCTTCCTTACCAAGCCCCTACACATATATATAATCTCTTAAAAGTAGGACTCGAACCTTCAATTTGCACTGTACTACCTGGATTTGTTTTCTTTAACTCATGTCTATAATCCCATAAAATTTTGTACTGCTCGACTGCAATCCCATTTACCACTTCTGCACATTTAGATCTTGTCTTGTAGAACAAATGCTTTGAAATCTCATACGTGCAATCTGTTTTCATAGTTTCCACAAGAGCAATTATCTTGACATCTAACTCTCAACTGTGTCCTCATATTTTTCACATATCTGAGTTACTTAGAATTTTTAATTGAATACTAAACTATTGCAGACCTTAGAATCTTGACATTGTTAAATTTCATCCCTGTAAGAAATGAATAAAGCATGTTGTTAATCACATTTTAAAATAACTAAATAAGTATTTATTACAAATGCAATACCTAACTTCAACTTTGGATCATCCATATCAGTTGTAGGGTTAAACTAGTATGTATTCATCATTCGGCAGATCACTCGACCTCATTGTCACCGGGTTAGCTCCTAACCTCATCTGAGTCTTCATAATCTTTTCCAAATTCTTCTTGAAGAACTGCCTCACCTTCCTTCTCACCCCTTACACTATCAATATTAATATCAAAACCTTCACTAAACCTGACATATATGTTTTCATTATCATCTATGTGTATATTTTCTTCCTGCTCATACTCAAGTCATTGAATTCCTCCAAAAAACCCTCTTCATATTCATCATCTTGCTCAAGATCTATGGAATCTACTTACATATCAAATACATGGTCTTCTTGCTCAACATGATGATCTATTTCAGTGTCAATATGTGGTTCAGTATAACCTTCAGTAGTATTTATATCTACACTGAATTTAGCCACAAATTTCTCTGGTTCACTATGCTGCACCTCAGATTCACCAACATGCAGCTCAATATGTGGTTCACCTTGTTGTACATTATTTTTACAAGACTGCACCTCTGATTCACCATGTTCCACATCAGTTTCACCAGCCTGCACCTCTGATTGACCATGACGTACATCAGGTTCAGCAGTCTGCACCTCTAATTCAGCAAACGATACATCAGTTTCACCAACCTGCACCTCAGGTAAGTCTACTTTAAAACCACCATCAAAATCCACACCAACCATTGGTTCAGCCCCAGTTAAATCAACATATGTTTTCCCAACCTCTGTCTCTGTTTTACCAACATCATTTTTACTAGGATCAGCTACTTCATCAACTATGTACAAGTCAGGTCTTCTAATGAATCATCATAAATCTCAATAGCATAGCATGGTTTCTTCTCATCCACTGGTTCATCTTGCATTTTAAACTTTTGAACATTAACCAACTCCTCACCAGTCTCACGATCAACCAAAGAAACATACTTATGCTCTATTTTATCCCATGGCAACTCCAAAACCTCAACTACAGACAAGCAATACAATTCAGCCATCATATTTTCACCAAGCCACTTCACTAAATTCATGAAATCTGAATCTTTAACCAACCAAAATGATACTTCAATCAATATCTTCTTTTCCATCTTGAAAAGATATCTGATTCAACTAGAATATCCCAACATCTTCATGGCATTGTCTTGAAGAAATCAGGGTCGACATAGTTTAGATAACTTATTTTACCATACTCGTACACAAAATTTATCATCTTTCCAAATAAAATTTCTAGATTATGTAGGCGTATGCTAAAATACTTTGTATTTTTCCTAAAAAAAAGCAAACCCCGCCCTTTTTAGTTCAAGCAATGCACATGTACAGAATAAGCTATTGCACAGTATATTAACTCTTAAGTTATCAAATCAGTCAACATTTTCATATTTTCAAGTATATGAAAAATTTATATGCACGACTTGTAATCGCAGTGTTTCTTATCGTAAATGGGAAAAAAGGAAGCACACTTATCATATACAAGTTGGGAAAGAGTACCTCGAATATGGGCTGCAAAGTCTGATGGTAGATCATCTTCTTCTTCGTACCTATCATCTTCATCTTCATCTTCGTGGATTTTCACATGTTCCATGTTGGATGATAAAATGAAGAGTAATTGACGATTTTTGATTTTGAAGCGAAAGTGTGTAATGCCTAGATTGTCTTTGTCTCTTTGGGGAAATTTATTAATTTTTTTCATTTCTCGGGTCAGCTAACGATTTTGGTAGTCAAATAGATGGAAATTGTCAATTTGGACTGGACATGCGATTTTTTTAAATTTTTAATACCTCAAATGGCACAAATGAAAGGTTTTGATAAAGTCTGCAACTAAATAAAAGATTTGGTACATTGGCTGCAATTTTTCCTTTATTTAATTGAGAACAAAGTACTTCTCATTTATGTTTAGGGAATATTATTACGTATCATGCCAACATCACGGTTCTCTGTTTATAATTAGTTTATGTTCAGAGCTTAATTTTTTCATCTAATTACTTTGATAGTGCAGTATATATAAGATTGATTCACCACAACGTACTTAGATGGAAAGTAAAGATGTTGAGAATAAATGAGTAGTGCAAACGCTTATACAATATCTTAAACCTTAACGGGTGATATTTTATAAAACAGTTTGCATTATGTCAATTTGACTAGACAATTCTCTCAGCATTAAGGGGGAGTAATTAAGAAACTCGAAGTAATGTACAAATACATTATTATCTAAATCATCGCAAAAAATAATTCGAACCAGAAGTTCGAGAGATAATTCATTTAGATGCATTTACTGACCAATGAAATCAACAATATCTCTCACCAGCTTTAAATGCTCTAACTCAAATTAACGTCCTTAAGACAATTAGTTAATATGATATTTGATGGCACGCCTGAAATATGATGATATTCGATTCTAATATAAAAATTTCCAAACAAAAATGAAGCAATTAGCAAATATGGTCTTATTAGGGAGGCATGTATTTTTAATGAGTATTAAATATAATAAATTATAAAACCCCAAAAGAGGGTCAGGTACCTGAAATAATGAAATTGAGATATATCAATAAGTTATATCATTATAGAAAAGAAAAGAATCGAAAAAGGAAAAGGAAAAGAAAAAATTGTCGACAACACTTTTACACATTTTACTACATCATATAGCGAGAAATCGAAATAAATACATCAAAATATATCAATCAAAGTGATGATTGGTAAAATAAAAGGAAAGCAATCCTAAATTAAATCTATTAGAGAAACCCGAAGTTTCTAAACCTGTAGTCCAAAAATCTAAAGATGTATACTTATGCAAAAAGAAATGAGAAAAATGAAGTCGTAATATGCAGTGCAAGGATCTTAACATAGTGAATTTTGCAAAGATCATGATGGATGAAATCGCGAGTTTATATCATGTTATCTTGACGACGCATGAAATTTGAAATACATTATAGTCAACTTATGTGGCATGAGTATTAATACTATCCTTGAAAGATTTTCAAGTGATACTATCATGAGAGAGTAAATACGCGTTGTACTTTTTTTTTCCTTTGATCAATATTATATTCCATTGAATTTTCCTGACAGGGTTTTTAATGAGACAACATTTGTGGCATACTTAAAAGAATAAATTTAGTCTTTTTCTTTTATTAGGATCTTCACGCAAGGTTTTAACGAAACATATTCTTTGTGTAATAAATGTCTATAACTTAAAAGAATTTTACCATCAAAATAATACTGTAATATGCATGAGATCAACAAGAACTATTTTTGAATTATCGTCAAAGGTTGATAAATATCACATATGAAAACGATGTTATTTGAAGGCTATAACACGACAACACGAAACGTGCTTCACCAGAATTGCAATATTTAAAATATTGACATACAAGATGAGGATGAATTGATAGAAAGACAGAAATCAGGGGGAGCAATTGTACTCTTTTTCCTTCGATCAAGTTTTATCCCACTAATTTTCTTAATAAATTTTAACGAGACAGATATTTTGTTATGTGTCATTCAAGAGGGAGTATTGTAAATGATAAATTTATTAGTAAATGACAATTATATCCCTGTAGCTCTACAAATTATTATTATTATTATTATTATTATTATTATTATTATTATTATTATTATTATTATTATTATTATTATTGTACCCCTAATGGTTTTGATTCTCAATAAAACACACACAATTTTATTGACTTCTTTCTAATTTATAACATAAAGGAAATTATATAAGAATTAAGACAATGAGGGAATGCACCAAAAATATTATGAAAGGATTTTTATTTTTGAAAACTTATCTTTGTATACGTGGCTTCTCACTCCTAGTTGTAGGCTTGTGTACAATAAGTACTTGGTACACTGTATACACTATGGAGGATATTTACATTGCAAACATTAAACCCTTAAAACTCATTTTTAATCATACATATACATACATACATATATATATACATATATATACATACATATATATATATATATGAATATATGACGTAAATTCAAAATTTTGGTACTTGGTACATTGATTCTATAGAATTCAATTGTGAAACAGTTTATAATATTTAAACTAATAAAGGTATTGTTGGAAATATCCTTAATATTATTAGAATAAAATCGTCTGTAGAAAAATATCACTACTTAAAAAGAAAAAAGATCAGTTGCACTTCACTTTTAAACTTCTCGTCTTGCCTTCTTCTGTCCACTATGTTGAAGTAAATCTAAACTTTGAGTTTCTTTTAATTAGAAAAAAAAATGTGTGAAAGCAGTAATGACTGATGATTCAAATTCTTTCACTTCCTCAATCTTTTGATACTAATTTGTCAATTCAAAAAAATATTAACTAGGATATCAATTTTAAAAGGCATAAATGAATTAAAGACTACAAAGTTACAACGGTGTCCATGAAATAACATTGTACAAAACAATACTCGAACAATCTTTCGATATATCTCTCGAAGATTTGGAGTTGTGCCTCTTGAAGAATGACTAGGCCACCTAGTTGCAACTCCCTAGTCGAGAGTCAAGAAAAATTACCTTCACACTATCATGGAACTCAAATATATGTGATTCTACACTTTTAGTATTTTTCTTAAATAGGTAAGACTCTTGATATCGAATCTCATCACGGTGTCTAAGGCACTTCAAAAATTGAAAGATAAACTTCTACAAAATTTGAGGGGGGTAAAAGTTATTTATATATAGAAACTATCCTCTATGTAAGAGCGAGTAAAGATGGAAATTAAGGAAGCAAAATTGCCAAAATACTCCCATAAAACGAGAACATGTCTTACTTAAAACTTTAGGGGAAGAATAAGAATTAAGCCCTTGTTTGAACTCAATTTTTTTCATCAAAATGCATTCTTGAATAGTGATTTGATCACATTTCAATCACATTTTTTTAATAAAATAATATTAAACACAAATTCAAAACTTGTCCTTATTTTTTAACTACACATTCTCCATTATATCACTATTATAAAATGTATTTTTCAGAAAAAAAAAATGGAACTCAAACAAGTACCGAATTTAATAAATCGGAGGGATTTGCAATTTGTTTTTTAATTAGGACTTTGACAGACGAGTGTCAATTGAAGTCAAATAGAATTTTAATTAAGTTGATGTTGGAGTTAATGGGGTTGAATAAAATTTTAAATTTATTTTGGTGACTAGTTATTTCAAGTTTTCTGATGCGTTGAATAGTTGCCACGAGTTCTTCAAAATGACGCTAGAAATTTATCCCGACGATCGATTAATATAGTACTATAGCCCAAGAGAAAGCCAGAAGCAATGATATACATAAATAAAATTTATTTAACTTATTTAGCCATTCTTATCTCGCTATTGCGATCTCATTATTTAACAAATTTACAAATTTAAAAATAGGTTACAAAGTACACCAGGAGCACTAAAAACGATATCAAAAACCATTCCTAATGTTAGAGAATTGTAATCCTAAATTGAACCGCAATTATGATTGTCTTTCGTTGGAAACTATTGAATGCAACAGTTTTGATCTAATGCTCCATCGTGTGTCTGTGTTGCCACGTGCCCAGGGCCGGCCCTGTGATGAGGCGAGTGAGGCCGCCGCCTCAGGCCCAAGCTTGGAGGGGGCCTAATTTTTGGCCCAAAAAAAAAAATTTTTTTTTTTTTTATATGACAAGCCCAAATGGAGGCCCAAATCTCTAACCTAAGCCCTAAACTCTCGTCTCTTACACACAGAAATCAGAATCACTCTCGTCTTACACACAACATACCGAATCACTCTCTCGACCACTCTCTCCTTCCCGCTCTCAAATCTCCGAAAATATTGGCTGAAAGTAACTCGAATCCACAGACCAATCAACCGCTCTTCACTCTTCTGGAGCTGGACCAGCTTCTAGAGTTCTCCTTCTGCTTCTGCTACTACGGTCTACGAGTCTGCGATCGGCGGCGTGTGTGTCTTAACTCTTCTAGTTCTCGGAGTTAAACCTCGCCGGAGCCGGTAAATCGGTAAGTAAGCGATTTCAGTTTTGGGGATTTCTCATTTCGTGATTTGTCTAATTTTAGTTTTGGGGATTTTGTGATTTTTCGAATTTCAGTTTGTATGAATGGGTTTCTAATTTAAATTTTGTGGCTTTTGTGATTTGTGAATGAATCATTGATTCGATTTCAACACTTAGGTCTTAGAATATGCCATTATGAATCAATAGAGACTGGCTGTTTTCTGCTTTTGAGGATTGTGATGTCTTTAACATTAAACTGGCTAAAGTGCGGTGCTGGTTCTGTGGTTCAGTGGTTCAATCAGTGAGCTATATGAAATCTGTGGTTGAGTGGTTCCAGGGCCGGCCCAGTTGAGTGGTTGAGTGGTTTCAGGACCGGCTTAGTATGTTAATGGTGAAATACCTTGCAGCATTTAGGTCTTGAATTTTGGATATGCTACTTGATATGATTGCTTACGTTGAAGAGTAAAAGGTAAAATGAAATGGGAGGGAGGGAGTGAGGATTGGAAGCTACCTGTGGCAGATGTATACATTCCTCCAAACTGAGTTTTGCCTTGTAAATGATTTTTCTTCTTTGTAGTAATCGTCAATTTTGGGTTTTCTATGCAATCTCACTTGTTTGGTTATGGAACTTGATAGTGAATGTGGTGAACCAATTATGAGCGACAACCAAGTTATATGTCATTTTTGTTTGCTGCCTTTAAACGTGCCATAAATTATTCATACAGGCATAGCATTCGGGATATTATTTCAATGAGTAATTCGCTTAGCTAGGCAGGTATTCCTGGATAGGTGGCTTACTGTGTTTGATTATGTTACGTGATGATATTGTTACTGTGGCTTCACTAATCTTTGGTTTCTCATAATCTATATGCATTGATTAATATGTTGTTATATGTGAATGATTTGTGAATGATTCAATTTCAGGCTTGTGAGAACTGAGATACAACGCTGGATGCTGGAATAGGCGCGATTCCACAATTTTCGTGAATTTTCTACTTCTCAAGTAAGTAATGGCTTGCTCTAACTTGATATTGAAAATGTTTGAAGCCTTGTCGGCTTATATAATTGTGGTCTGGTCGGCTTGTATGAATGCTCATTGTAGCGTGTAGGATCAATTGCACAGGCGCACGTTTATCTTTTGTTCTTTATATTTGTTTGTTGTTCTACGAGTCAGTGTTAAGTTTGCAATACGTTGCATAATGCACGGTTGGATTTTGCGTTTACGTTGATCTCCGGGGGCCAGAGACGGAGCTAGGGGGGCCGCCGTTGATCTCTGTTGTCTCTTAGTTAAAAAAAAAATTCGGGGGCTCCGCCCCCGAACCCCCAAGAGGGGGGCCCGCCCCCCTCCACCCCCCTGCCGAGGGCCCAATTTCCAAAGTTCGCCTCAGGCCCCGCCAATCACAGGGCCGGCCCTGCACGTGCCACAACACCTGCAACACCGGATGTTGCCATATCCACGATGAACATTATAATTCATGCCTACCGTGAGCATTGAATCATTTCCGTTGAATGCAATTTACTCAATGTTGTTAAAACCGACCTGGACAGGCCGGTTCGACCGGATAAACCAGGAACCGGGTCCAAAACTGGGTCGATTAGGCTATTAAAACCTGAAAATTAAAACCCGCCTTAAAAACCGATGACCCGCCTGGTTTTCATAAAACCCTAGACCCATACCCGGTTTATACGGTTGGGCCGGTTCAAAGCCTAAAACGTTTGAAACCCTTCAGACTTTCAAAATTCTCCATTTCTTCTCCTCCTTCTATGCCGTCTCCTCTCCTTCTTCTATGCAGAAATAATAGCAGCAGAAATGGTCCCACCAGTAGATGTTTAATTTAAGTAACTAGGAATTTCTTTTACCATTTTTCTCCTTCATTTTTCTTCTGTCGTCTCCTCTCCTTCTATGCCCAGTCGACGACCATCTTCTTTTTGAAGACTCTTGACTCGAGTTTTCATTTTTCAATTCTTCGGGTAAGGTTAAATTTCTCGTCAGATTCAAAAACTTTGCAGAAATAATATGATAGAAAAACACATAATAAGATCATCGATCAAAATAATAATCAAATCATTAATTCTCAAATATAACCATCCATGTTGAAATTAATAAGAATGAAAATAGCGGAAGCATAAACATACATTGATCTATGGATTTCTAATTCTTTATCTGGATGTGTTAGGATCTTCCAATTGATTGGTGATCTTCACTTCAATCTTGCTCTCTATTGATGGTGATGTAGAGAAACTCAAGAATACCAACAATTGGGGACCATAACCATATAAAATAATAATAGTAATCGAATAGTCACTAACTTTCAATTGCTTCAAATTGACCCATCATCAATTTAAAACAACACTCCGATCTCTACACTATAATTCCATGAAATCTAATACCCATTAGTCACAAAACAGTTTTATCGGATCACTTTAATTGACTAATATCATTTAAATAATAGTACTACACATTTCAATATATAACGTGTGGCCCCATATATACTGAAATTATCTAACATAATAATCTCTTTTCCTACATTAATAAAAGAGTGAAGTATCATTTATTATTCATAAACACTGTTCATAAGCCACGGCTCGGCTCGGCCCTTTTTTTTTTTTTTTTTTTTGCGTTTCCAAACCGAGCCGATAAACTTTTAGTCTCGGCTCGGCTAAACCGTTGAACCGATTTTGTTTTTCTTTTTTACGTTTGTTTTAATATTTTAGGTTCTAAATATGCGTTCTAAGCGATTTAATTTTGTTTTGAAATGTTGAAATGCGACCATCCTAAATATATGGTTGACTCGGCCAAGTTTTTTTTTTTTAATTACGTTTGATTTTGATTCCAAATGATTTTATGGGTCGACTCGCCCAAGGATTTTTTTTTTTTTTTCTTTTTTGTTATATAGGTTGGATCGGCTTAACTTTTTTTTTTTTTTAACGTTTGATTAAATATTTTAGTTTACGAATATTCGTTTTAAGCGATTTAAAAATATATTTTTTATGTCAAAAATAATTTTAAATTAATTGTGAAAATCCCTTCTTTTTTCGTCCAATTCAGAATTTTAAGTTAATTTCTCTTTTTTAACCCACCATCAACCCCATACTTACACCAATTTCTCCCAATTTCATTTTTCATAAGCACTGTTCATAAGCCGCCGGCTCGGCTCGGCCTTTTTTTTTTTTTTTTGCGTTTCCAAACCAAGCCGATAGACTTTTGGTCTTGGCTCGACTAAGCCGCTAAACCCAATTTTTTTTTTTTTTTTTTTTGCTTTTTTACGTTTACTTCAATATTGTAGTTTCTAAATATGCGTTCTAAGCGATTTAATTTTGTTTTGAAATGTTGAAGTGCGGCCATCCTAAATATATGGTCGACTCGGCCAAACTTTTTTTTTTTTAATTACGTTTGATTTTGATTCCAAATGACTTTATGGGTCGACTCGCCCAAAGCTTTTTTTTTCTTTTTTTTTATATAGGTCGGATTGGCTAAATTTTTTTTTTAACGTTTGATTAAGTATTTTAATTTACGAATATTCGTTTTATGCAATTTAAAAATTTATTTTTTATGTCAAAAATAATTTTACATTAATTGTGAAAACCCATTCTTTTTGCGTCTGATTCAGAATTTTAAGTTAATTTCTCTTTTCTAACCCACCATCAACCCCATACTTACACCAATTTCTCCCAATTTCATTTTTCTTAAGTTTCTTCATTTAAAAAGGGTAAATTTATGGCGTCAAAATGAATTTTTATTGAACATATCACTATAATAAATATTATTTTTCCTCAACCTATTTGGATCTATTGCACATAATCATATCATTTTTTTTAGACTGATGTCATCAAATTTTATCATTCAATTGAATAATTGACATGAGAAGAAAGATAAGAAAAAACGAGGACAAACTCAGTTGGCTGAGCAACACTGATGTAGATAGTATCCACGAACTTCCTTTTATTTACGTTTGATTCAGTATTTTAAGTTACGAATATTCGTTTTAAACGATTTAAAAATTTGTGGGTGATGTCAAAAATAATTTTACATTAATTGTAAAACGTAAAGTCGTGATTGTTTATTTTACATGTAATATTATTTTATTGAAAATGTTTAATTATAAATAAGAGAAAAAAATGTCCATATTTTTTGAATAAAAAAAAGTATGCATCTAACCCTTTCTTTTTCCTCTCATTTTTTCTCCATTTCTTCACGCAATGGTCATACCTTTTACTTCCAGAATCATGGCTCTTTAGTCCATCTGTGAGTGTGCATCTAACACTTTCTTTTTCCTCTGTGAGAGGGTATTTAAAGTTAGATGTTATCTAGTTGTGCATAACTGGAAATAGTAGAGATGTTTTGCTGTTATAACATATCTACCTATGGATATTGCGTGTTTTAACCTAATCTCATGATACCCAATTAATTTCATACTCTAAATCAATCTATTATAGTATCAAAGCGTTATTTCTGTAAGAGAAGAAAAACTTAATTTTATATACTCTTGCAGTTAGTATATTTTTTGTCATTAAATATATTGAAATTCACCCACTCATTGTTTCACTTTTGTCACCATCGTTACACTTCAATTTTTATTCAATTGAGGCACTCCATCTTATCAGATTAATGAATATGATGGTGTGATATGGAAAATTTGGTTTGTATATTCTAAGAAAAATGATATTCATCCCCAATGGAGATGCATCCCCAGTCTATGTGGATGTAAATGATTGGTTAAATGATAAGTGAAATTAAATGACTTATTTAATTTCACCTATCATTTAATGTCACATTAACGCCACATAGATTGGGGATGCATCCCCACTGAGGATGAATAGCATTTTTCATATTCTAACAACTTACATATATTCTATATTTTTTCAGTATAATTGCAATACACTTACAAATTATGTCAAAACCTTCCTCATTTTCTTTCATTTTTTTTCCTTAAACAACACAGTATTTAATACCCAACTTCACCAACGACACGTGCATCGCACGTGTGTCAAACTAGTCTCCATTAAAGAGCAGAGTGTTGGCATTTTTTGCTGCCAATTTTTTTTGAAGTATGAATCATGTACTGTGTATGTCATTTATGTGTTCCTTTCTGCTTGCCTTTTTCTTTGCTGACAGGGGACCAATGAAAACTTTAAAATACATGATAATTCTTATGTGTAATGGTAAAAAAAAAAAAAAAAGTAATTTTGTACAGTTTCTTGAACGTGCATACATATGTATCTGTTATTCTTTATTTAGGAATCCAAATGGGTTTATTTTTGCTTTTACTGTTGAATAACACTTATATTCATTTCATTGCGTTTATGTAGGATGGATAGCAATATTCAATCTTTAGGAAGTCAATCTATAAGTTCCAAATCTTCTAGTCGTGCAAAGATCGATCCTGCATGGGAACACTTTTCTTCAAGTCAAGACATTGACGGTAAAAAAAACGGTTGGATCTCGATTGAACCCCGGTTCGACCTTTCGACCTTTGACCCTTACTCTCTTCCAAGTCGATTTTTAAAACGTTGAATTTACTATCTTCACATGTTTGTTTGAGCCCCATTTTCGAGAAAAAAGAGTGTGTAATAGTGATTTTTATTAAAAGAAAAAACGATGTGTGTTAAAAAGTAATTTTTTTTTTTTTTACTTACGTGTAAAATTATTTTATTGAGAAAATATGATTAAAATGAGTTTAGAAAAAAATGAAGTTTTAGAGAATATAGCTGAAACAGGAGCTCAATATTCCACAATAATCGCACGATAAGCACGACCTCGTTCCTATTATGATACTCAACCAGCCACTAATATCCATGGTATAGTAACCTTCTTTGGAAATTTATGTAGGGTAAAGCTTTTCTTGCGACTAGAATATAACTGCATTGTCCTTTTCAGATGAACCATCGAAAATGCAAACTTCTTCCCTTCTGATTAAAAGGAAAAAAACTCGACCAACTTCAAGCTAATAATTTAGTAAGGTGGAACCGTGGCAATATGCAAGTAAACGAGAAGGACGGACGCAAGCTTGGGCCTAAGCCCATGCACGTGTTCGACCCCAACTTGGAACGGCATTGGCTCCAGCTTGGCCATACTGATTGGAACCGACTTTTCTAAATTCACTTTTTTTCTCGAATTCTCTTTTCACCATATTTTCTCAATAAAATAATTTGGTAAGTGAAACGCATTCTCCAAAAATATCATAATTTTTGCCAACTCTAATCTCAAAAAATCTACATTAAATATCCAAATTTAGCCTTTCATTTGCCACTATTATTTGGAGAAAACAAAGTTTTGAATAGTATTTTTAGAAAAATGTGTGACTAAAAAATATGAAAAAATTTAGAACTTAAGTGCAGAATATTCATTGTGTGAATGAGCGATTAAAGATAAGTGTAAAAAAAAAAAAAATTCAAATAATAGTTGTCAAATAGAGATTTAGTGGAATGTGATTGATATCATTTTCCATTTTTAGAAGGTTTTCTAAGTTGGGGTCACTTTCAAGGAAACCCAGTTATGCAAGTAAACGAGAAGGGGACGCGAGCTTGGGCCTAAGCCCATGCACGTGTTCCACCCCCAAATTGGCACGGCATTTGGCTCCAGCTTGGCCCTACTGATTGGAACCGACTTTTCTAAATTCACTTTTTTCTCGAATACTCCTTTACATATTTTCTCAATAAAATAATTTGGTAATTGAAATCTACATTAAATAATCCCTTAATTTTTAAATTTCATTATTTGTCATTTTAATGTTCAGAATATTATTATTATTATTATTATTATTAAAAATGTGTGTTTAAAATAGGAGAAAGATTTTGAGTTTATATGTAATTTTATTTTATTAAAATATGTGTAATTGATAAGAAGAGAAAATAAAATATATTTTAATTTTAATAAGGGCTGGCATTTTAGTAGTAGTTGAGAGTTGAATTTAATGACTATATAACATTGGATTGATTGATTGGATTGAAGGATTACATGATTGTAATAATTGGTTCTATCACAAGATTAATTTCCAAATTTAGCCTCATTTACCACTATTATTTGGAAAAACAAAGTTTTGAATAGTATTTTTAGAAAAATGTGTGATTAAAAAATATTTAAAAAAATTAGAACTTAAGTGCGGAATATTCATTGTGTGAATGTGTAGTTAAAGATAAGTGTAAAAAAAAAAAATTCAAATAATAGAGATTTAGTGGAATGTGATTGATACTAATGTGAGACCACTACTATTTGGGACTAGTTTATAGACTAGTCCCTGTTTAAGCCACATTTTTTCAAGAATACATTTTTTTAAAATTCATATTTAGCCTCTGTTTGGTATCCATTCTTTTTTTTATTCTCATTCTTCTACTAATTTTCAACCACACATTCATCAATAAAATAATATTTTCCATCACATCAATAACTTTTCCTTCATTTTCAACCACAAAAAAAGTATGATTTGACAGAATGCATTTTTTTCTAGAATAATGGTTACCAAACGGTGCTTTAACCGTACATTCTTCTATAAAATAATTATACACGTATTTTTAAAAAAAAATCTTAATTTTTAACTACACATTCTTCAAATAAACACTATTCCATAATACTTTTTACCCAAAAATGGGGATCAAACAGGAGAATAATAAAAATTATCTCATTGAAGTCTTAAGCTAGAAGGTTACATTTATTTAGCCAAGCCCCTGTTTTGTTTGAGATAAAATCAAAATAAAATTGCAAGACAAAGCCAACAATTATTTTTAATCATATATTTTATAAAATTTATAACTTTTCAACCACACTTTTCATTAACTTCTAGTAGATTCTGCTAAAAATCTGATTTTAAGCTACACCAAACAGGGGCTAAATTTTATTTTTATCACGCCACATGCCGCTCCTCACATTCAATTTCATCAAATATCTGACAAGTGCACAAATTTCATATACTAACAACAAAACTTGAATCACTCAGATATGATGTTAAAGATGAACAAAATACACATTTAAATTTTGTCTTCAACCATTGTAAACTTATTTACTTAATTATAAGAATATTTTAAAGTTAGCCAAACATGAACTAGACACTTGTTATGCTGGTCATGGATGGGGAAATACAATCCCTCAGTTTTGACCTTGCGCTTTCTTTTATAATTTTTCCATCAATCGTAGTACTTCATCAAATATCTTCCTTTCAATAAACAATAATAATAATAAAGACAAAAATTATGGATAATTTCGTTTGCATAACTCCACAATATAATGGCAAATATATAATCAAAGAAATATAAACAAACATGTCTACGAGACATCTTCTAAAGGCTACAAGTGCAGAGGTCATATTTTGTTATTGGATCATTCTTGTAGTACATCAAGGGGTACATCAGGGTGTCCATAATGGACACCCGGCGCGCTCCCATTGGTGGGGGCGCTTGTGGGACCGGCTCCCCCACCAATGGGAGTACGCCGGGTGTCCATTATGGACACCTTGATGTACATCAAGAATTATCCTTTGTTATTTCCATTGTTCCAACAAAGCATAAAACACCAGGCTGATCAGAGAATACATATTCTTAGAGGAAGAATGATTGAGTGCAGGAATACAATAGTAAACCTACTAGAAACATCATTAACTTTCTATGTACAGCTTAGTATGCATAACCTTTAATTCTAGTGTCATCAAGAAAATCGATGAAAGACGACCTTCTTCCCTAAATGAACAAAGACGAGGAGGCACCAATTGAGGATAGATTACGGAAATGTCAATTTAAGTATAGTTAAGACACTTAAAGTCTCATCCTGTAAACCTACTAGAAACATCATTAACTTCCAATGACAGCTTAGAATGACCTTTAATTCTAGTGATATCAAGAAAATCGATAAAAGACAAACCTTCTTCACTAAATGAACAAAGACAAGGAAGCGCAACCAATTGAGGATAGATTAAGGAAATGTCAACTCAAGTATAGTTAACACGCTTAAAGTCTCATCCCTTATTAGGGTAACATGATCTCATTGAATCATATTAGAAGATAGGAGGAGGTGGGCCAAAACTACTGTGGCACATTGTATTTGCTAAGTAACTAAATGCATCAACAAACTAAATCGAGCAACAAAAAACATAATTGTGTCTATAAGTAACATAGCAATGTCTTCAAATAAACTTCCGTTGAGGGTCTCTAAACTTGGTATAATTGAAATCAGAAGATGAAAGCTAAGGAGCTCGTTTCATCACAATACATGACGCTGAACAAACATTAGGTCAGGGTTCAATAATTGATTCTTGATCTCAAACTCGTAACATAAAGAAGCAAATCGCAGATTTACGACTGTGTGTAATAGTCCATAACAGAATAAAAGTAGCAGTCTTTTTAGATCAATGACATATATATCACATACGAGTGTGACAATAAGCACCTTTTTCGCTTCCCATGCGATCACTATATTATATAAGACAGGAATGCACGTGATCACCCTCTAACAATTAAGGCCCGTTAGAGCCTTTTTTTTGTGTGTGTGTGTGTGTGTGTGTGTAGAATGCATTTTGGAATAGTAGATTGATGGAGAATGTGCTGTTAAAAAATAATGAAAAGTTTTGGACTTGCGTGTAATATTATTTTATTGAAAAATGTGATATTGAAAAGAAAAGAGGAAAAAAATATATTTTGGAAAAAATTGAGATCAAATAAGAGCTTAATCTTAAAACTTTTAAATGAGTAGATTAACATGCAGCCACCGCCGCCTATTTATGAAATGTTGTGCACATGATGATTAAAGTAAATACAATCTACCCGTGATGATGCATGGGTGTAGTGAAGAGAAGACTTAAAAGGAAACATTGTGACCCTTTAATAGTTTAAGCCGAGCAATTCACTACCATCTTCAAACAATAAACAACAACCCCTCTCACCCTTGTGAGAGTAAAGTGGATAAAACAAACAAGGGTTTTGCCATCAGGATTGAAATGAAATTTCTTAAACTGATCAAGAGTCTAAAGTATAAGCAGCCAGATACAACCCAAAAGCTGTCGATTTACCTAATTTGGAAAGATTGACATGTCTAAAAGCAAAAGCTTCCAAAATCAAGACCAATTATCTCGGAAACCACCCACATCAACTAACGTGATAGCTTACAATTAAAAATTCTCCAAAGGCAACAGCTTTTATGTCTTATTTGAACTGAAACGACTGTTTTCCAGAAGAAATCTGGATCATAATCCTTCTCTATACCATAAAGGTACAATTAACTTTCAGTTATAAACCATAAACGAATTTTACCCTCTGTTATAAATCAACCATGGACTGAAACTTATTCCTAATCCACCCACCCCCGCACCATAATAATGTTCCTCATTAATTAGTCTCTAATTAATTCCACAACATTGGTCAAAGGTAACAAGATTGCTTTTGGAACAAATGATATACATATGTGGCTTCATGTGTGGTCGATAAATTACATGCATGTTACGTAAAATTGCTTCCCAAATGTAAGTTCAATATGTTTCTTTTCTACTGTCATCCTCGCACCTTGACTACCATGTTGCATCCATGAAATCTTGCAAGATTCGTTTCTATCCACAAAGTTTTGAGAAAGAGTTCAACACATAGTGGCATTAAAAACACACAAGCCTTTGTGATCATAAATTTGCCCACTTAGACAAACAGTTTAGGAACCCTAAAATTTGGAGGAAATTCGGAGACTGGATTTTCGAAATTCAGTCCTATTAAGAACCTGTCTGGAGCTGATTAAAATGGATACAAAAATTGATTTTTGGTCCGTTATGCATCAATTCAGCCTGTCTTCAGCCTGCAAATGTTGACTTCTATTTCTCACATGCGGGCTCCACATTGAAAAGCAACGGTATAAAAATCAATTTCTTTCCTCAAGAAATTTCCACCAGACACAGCCTAAAGTGTTTTATTTTAAAGGAACATAATTTCAAGTCACGTTTGGGAAAGTTGATTTATGCAGTACGATCTTATTAGTTTTATTGATTAGGGACAAATAGGAACATTATTCTGGGTTTGATAGGATATTTGATTGTTAGCGGCTGGGAATAAATACGAGTTCGATGATGGATTTGGACTAAGAGGGCAACAGGGTAAAGTTCATGGACTCGTCTTTAACCCCCATGAAATTTCAGCTAATTAATTCAAAGACACATCAGATATGGACCTCAACTCTTCAAGTTAACAGAAGGAAAGCTGCAAATTACATGATTATTTCAGTGTTAGAAATTTACATTCCTAAAAAATAAGAAAACCTTTTAGAAAGGTAACCAAACATGCCTACTTCAAAAAATTAAGTTCTCGGTGGGAAAACAAAAACCTGATTGGTGCACAACAGGTTCAAAACTGGGTTGTGGGTTGTAAGTAGGATATCCAGTCCCACTTTTACATTCAAGTCGGATAACAGGAAAGGAAAAAATGAGCCGAGGCCAGGAACTTCAATACCTGAGGAAAGAAAAGTCCAAACTACCACAGGGAATGAAAAGAGTCGATTAAACACCAATTTAATTTGGGATAGGGTTCAAAACTGGGTTTGTGTCAAAGTTTGAACCTATAACTTGGGTGGTATACAAATTTGAACCTAGAACATTTGCAATGAGAATTAAACTTAAGACATTTATTCTTGAACCAGTCAATCTATAAGCTTGAAGCTAATTATTTCAAATTTATATTCAACACATTATTGGCGATGGCGAATTCCAGCAACATTAGCTCAGAGGATGAAAATTAAACAGCTGTCTCATAAGTTGCATAGTCATAAAAACATAAGTTGAAAAACCTAATCAGAAATGTGATTTACATGGAATACTAGAGCGTCAAGAAAGCCTAACCTTGATTATTGATTCCTAGAGGGTCACAGAATCTACCATGTATTAACGATTTGCTCTCGCCTATCCACCATTTTAATAGTACTCAATAAGAAGGTGGAGGACGTGGTGGAGCCCAGAATACATCTGGCGGCATCTGGCCGTTGGGCAGCAAACTCGGTGGCAGATTATAGAAAGGCATGGAGGATGATGGCGGATCAGCCGCCAAGCCTTGTGCCTGAGATCCTGTAGCGCCACCAGTTGTTCCAGTATTAACTTCTGAAGTTGGCTGCAATTGCGTTCCTTCACTGGTCGCCACAGGCTCCTCCTCCAGAGGCAATCTTTCATACGTTGCATTTGTAAATGTGGCAGCAATTACCATCACGGGACCTGACGCCGTCAATGCACCAACCACAGTGCCGCCTACCACCTGGCCCTGATGACCTGCCAAATACACCGTGAGTCCGTTGGCTCCTGGCGGAGATGGTGCAGGCAAGAACGCCCCGGATAACGACAATACCTCAAATCGACCTTGAAGCGGTATCACGCCGCCGGGTGCAGCTGGCTGGCGCAATGTCACATTGGTCACAATTCCACTGCCATTCAAAATCGAGACACCGCATCGGCGGCTCTGTGCGAAGGTTGAAATCGTCTCTGCAATGTCGCTGCCACTGCTGATTTCCAAGACATGACTTCGAATCGCATTAGGACTATCTTTTGTTATCACAATTGGAGGTTTGGGCTTGTTCTTGGACCCAGGTGGTCTGCCTCTAGGCCGGCGTCCGCCCGAGCCACTCCGGTCCGACATTTCGAGGTCTCCAGCTGGGTTCTGACTACCTTCAGCTTCATGCTCGTTATCTCGGTTATCTCCATCTTCAGGGTTTTGGTTGGTGGAGCTAGGGTTTAGATTTGTATTGGTATTGCTCCCACTGCTATTTGATGCATTGGTGGTTGTTTCCATGAACTCTTGTTCTCTCCTCCGCTGTCCACGGCGGTTCAATCCAGCGTTTGCATCTTCATCAGGGTTTCTTAGGTGGAGAGATGGAGGAGTTAGTGACATAGGATTCATCGCCGCATTTTCGGCCCACCACCTACTCGTCATTCCCTTTTCAACTAAACTGTTTCTCTTTAAAAGGCACTAAAATCAAATCACTCTTGAATGCACCAACCAGCAACCTTCCGTTACATTGGGTAGTAGAAACAGAAATCACAATGCAAAGGTTATGAATAGGTTAATTCCTTGTTCCTTGTTTGATATATCCTAGAATGAGATCTAAACAAGACAAGACCCAAAGTTGACAGACAGCCAAACCATCCAAAATTTGCAAAAAAACCTAAAGTGAAAACATGGTATTTTCTTCTCTAAGTAAAAATCCACAGAAGTTGAAGAAACCCCAGATCTATGAACAAAAGGTTTTATTTAAACGGACAACGAATTATCCGGATGGCGATCTGAAATCAAAACACTTCCAAAATGTTTTTTAGCCAGGAAAACCCAAACTTAGAATTGTTGACCTTGTAGATAATCAAGTACATAGGAGGGTATACATAGTACAAGTACAGACCTTTTTTTCTGTTCCGAACAAAGATATGGAAGAAATAGTTTTGAGTACCTTGGTTTGTACGGGCTAGGGTTCGGGTCATGTCCTTCGTTATGAGGTTCTTCGGTTTCTCTGTACCTGAAGTATACAGCGGATGTGTATAAACAGTAGAGCCTTGCCCAAGCGGGGCATACGATAAGAACTGAAGGTTGCTTATTACAAACTACACATCTACTGTTTGGCCGGTTTTGAAAGATCTGGTTTTTCTTTTGCTGTTAACCGGTTCGAAACCCTCATCACCCCCACCGCCCACCTCTTTTTTATCTATTTCTTTTCTTTTCTTTAAATTTTTGAGTCCTTAAATTTCTCTTTCATTCCTCTTTGTGAAGTCTATAGAATTTTGTTGGAGAGTTCCTTTTGTTCTTGTTTCCACTGCGAGGTTGCCTACAAAAGATGAACATATGAACTGCACCGAACAAGGGATAAAGATAAACATGTTCATTCCATCAAGGCTAGACAATTAAAGGGCGAGCAAAAGTCTTGCATATATTAGACATTAGATGGTGATGAATCCATAAATGAATACAAGAAAAAGTCTCGTACGTATTGATTAAGTTAAAATAAAAATAAATTAAAGATTAAAGGATGAACCGCATCCTTAGTTTGAATGAAAATTAAGATAATATGTTACTTTGTTTGAATGAACATAAGTTTTGATGTCTATTACATATGTATATCTTATTGAAATTAAAAGGACATTATACTACTTTATATCTTATCAATTGATAAAATACTTGAGTCTGAAATAGATTAAATTTAAATATTTAGAAAAATAATATTTAGAAAAACATAATTAGAAAGATCTTGATATTATTCCCCAGTTTGACAACCATTAAAATGAATTTTTTAAATAAATAAATAAATTTTGGAATGTTGATTTTTTAAGAATGTGTAGTTAAAAACAAAAACTTAGTTATTAACAAAATATTTTATTGTGGGAATATTTGATTGAAAATGAATTTGAGAAAAAAAAATTTATTTAATTATTGTCAAACGGGGCTATATTACTTAGTATATTAAGTCCCTGTTTGACAAACATAGTTTTTTTTTTTTTTTGAAGAAAATGAGTTTTAGAATATTAATTTCTTAGAAAATATATGGTTAGAAAGTAGAAAAAAAGTTTTGAATTTATGTGCAAAATATTTTATTACGTGTGTATGATTGAAAATGATTTTTTTAAAAAAAAATTTAAAACATTGATGACAAATATGTGCCAGAATGCCATGCCAAATAAGATTTTTGCCATTTGTTTAGGGGAAATGCACCGAGATTTTACAGATGCTGAGATAGCAACACATTTATGTTTTTTTTTTTTTGGCCCAACACTTATAATAAAAAGATGTCAAACGGCCTGTAAAACTTCCCTGTACACATGTATTGTTCTCTAAATAATTTTGAATTAGTCCATATTTATCTTTTATTTTTCTATATACTCATTTTTAATTACATATTTATACAATAATATATCATATATGTAAATTTAACATTTTTCTTTATTTTTTAATTATACATCCTTCGAAATATTACTATTCAAAACGATAATATATAAAAGGCCATCAAAACGGGCTTAATAATACTCTCAAGTCATTCTTCTGAAGGGAGAGATATAGGGAAGGGGGGATGTAGGTAGGAGCATGGAATAACGTGCACATGAGGGGGTCGACTGACAACGCAACATGTCAACTATGGGATGTCCCGACAAAAGTACGAATGCCAATGTCTGAATTCTGATAAAAACATTTTGCAATTTTCTAGAAAAATAATATATTAAGGGTGAGTTCAGTAGAGCAGTCCTGCAGTCTGGGTTCCACTGTCCTACAATTTATTCATTTTTTTTTTCTATTTATTTCATCTGTTTTATTTAAGAATTACTGAATGAGACCATGACAAATAAATTTGAAGCCCACTAATGTTCTAAAAAGCGACATCTAAGCACATTTAGAAGTCGTCTAGGCACGAAGCGGGAGTAGAACGTCTCATTTTGTGTTTTTTTTTTTTGCACTTTTTCAATTTTTTTCGCATCTAGCAGTGGCTAGCTTCTACACTTTTTAATATTAAGAGCTTGTTTGGTAGATATTAAAATTGAAAAACTAGCCGTTATTGTAGACTTTTATTATATGTGCCCCAATAACGGCTATCTTTTCAATTTTAATTGGATTTTAATTGCTACCAAACAAGCTCTTACACTTGTTTATATCGAAATTTTGCATCCACGCTTCGTCACGATTTATATTTTTTAAAACATTGATTATAAGTCGATTGGAAATAATCCATCCAAAAAATTCATACAAGTTTTGTTCCATTTCAGGTGGTTCTAGATCTATTTTCGACTATCATTTAATTAAAAATTATTAATAAATTTTGATAAAAGATGATAAAATATGCGATTGAAAAAAATTGAGAAAAATTGTGAATTTTATGAGATGTATTATTGAAAATTAATTTTAAAAATATTTTTAAAAAATAGAGATCAACTGCATTAAATTTTTGGCGATGGGCACACATTCGTTTCTGTAAATTCCTTTCCCATACATTCAAGAATCTATCGACAGACAGCGTCAAAATGTCTCACCAGTTATCGCCCTTTCTTTCTACTTTCTAGCAAAAAGAAGTAAAAAAATAAATAATTTTTTTTTTTAAGTATGTTTGAGTTGAAAGGCGCTGTCAATGGTCAATCTGTTCAAAATTAACCACAAGCCCGTCAAAGACAATAAATACAAGGCAGATACAATAGAGAAGATGTTTGAGTCTCATCATCTAAGGATTGATTTATTTCCAAACTCATTTTCATAAATACATTGTTTCAATAAAATATTTTATATTAAATCAAATTTTTTCTCCTAAGGGTACGTTTGATTGTAAATGTGAAATTTTGGTGGAAAGAAAATAAATTATAAGGAATTGAATTATCTAGAATTTGTTTTATTGGGAATTATAATTAATTGTGTTTGATTAGTATAATTTTCCACCTGAAAAATATTGAAAGTTTGTTGTCTGTTTGACTTTGTTTTGATAAAAATTGTACAGTAAAGTGATAATTATTTTTATCATTGAATCTAGAATTTGTACTAATTACCAAAAAAATTATAAAAAAAATTATCATACCAAATATCATTCGTTTAACTTTGTTTTACATGAAAATTGTCAATAAAAGTTATACATTTTTTTGGGAAAATTAGACCAAGTAATCTGAAAATTGAAAGTATTAGATTAATGCCCTAAATAAAAATTAAACTTCTTACAAACCGTATTATTTACGTCCTTACTAAAACCCCCAAACCTCAACCCTTTCCCACATCTCTCATTATAGAACATCATCTCTCTCTCTCCCACATCTCTCATTTCAAAACCCCCATCTCTGTCGTCCTCGCAGCTCCTTAAACATTGAGCCCTAAAAGCCCCAAATCGCAATCGTAAAAACTCTCACCCGATTCCTACTCCGATATCAAAAACTTCGACTCTGAATTCTGTGAAAAAAGTGGGTTGAAGAGTAAAATAATTGTTGATAAACAACCATCTTCAAAGAAGAAGAAAAAAATTTCTTCAAAACTTTATAAGGAATTCTGTTGTTTATTCCATTTTCAGTCATTAAGGAACCGAATTTCTGTTTTCGGCACAAATGAGACTATTATTTCTACTTTTGTTAAAGATGAAAGGCAAGTATCTAGAGCTTAATATCCTTCTTGATATTTTCTTCTTTTCATTTGGTTATTTTAATGTGGATTTGACTGCTATTTCCAAGTGCATTGTGTGAGTGATGCCGTGAAAATGGATTTCTCAAAAAAAAAAAAAAAAAAAAAAATTGGACTTCAAACTACCCTGCAAAAATCAGAAGTTAAGAAAAGATAATTAGAAAAATACGTACTTCAGTAGAAGGGTTAATTGCAGAGGAACAGTGGAAGTAATGGAATTGCAGAAGGGTTAATTATCAAATTATGAACTTCTCCTATGGATTGAACATTCAGAATTTCAAAGTTTTCTTAGTTTTTTGTGGGTATTGGAGAAAGTAGGCAGAAATGGTTTTGGAGCCTTAGATATTGAAGTGGTGGTGGTGGAGAAGGTGGAGTGTTAGAAGTTGTATAAAATGATATAATTTAAGATCTTGACTAATATTTTGTCACTTTTTTTTAATTTTTGTCAATTTTTTTAATGGTATTTGTCACTTTCTTGAATATGTTCGTTTTAGTTCGTTTTTCTTCTGTTTTATGTGTATAGTTTTTTGTGCTTAGGCTTTGGTCTACTGGTAGTAATAGTGGTGGCGAGGGAGAAAGCGGGTGAATAACGTTGTGTCGCTGGTTGAGTTGGTAGGTGGTGGTGGTGGTTATGAATCGATTTAAAAATGCTTGACATTTTGATTGTGGTTTGTCAGTGAACTAACTTAAAGATGCTCGGCGGTGAATGAATAAAGAGAATGAATCACAATCATGCAACAAATGTTACTTGATCATGCTTTGATTATGTCACTTTTTTTGTTACTTTATTGAACTCATTCTAATATTTTAATTGATGTTTTGTCACTTTTTTGAATTTCTGTCACTTTTTTTAATGTTTGCCACTTTTTTAATCTTTGTCAATGTTTGTCACTTTTTTTAATTTCTGTCACTTTTTTCAATTACTTTCTTGATTTCTATCACTTTTTTAGTGACAAGCGTCAATTTTTAGTAAAAGTGACATTGTATGTCATTTTTAATAAAAAAGTGACACTTAACTTTAAAATGACAGTAAATCACATTTTCATTATCACTTTTTTTTACGTAATCATCATATGGATTTGTCTGAATATGGTGATTATTTTAAGAATATGATTATTGGTGTTGCACAAATGGATTGTGCTATTTTAGTACTTGTCACTTTTTTGAGTTCGTGTCACTTTTTTAAAAAAAGTGACAATTTTTATAAAAAAAAGTGACATTGTGTCACTTTTTTATTTTACACAGTATTTTTTACTTCCTAAAAACCTTTCACATGATTTTTCAAAACACCCCTAATTTTAAGGGTATTTTTGTAAGTACCCCCATTTTTTTACCATTGTATCTAGAATTTTTTCCAATTGGCAAAAAAAATACTGGAATTTGTTCTAATTTCTACAAAACCAAGGAAAATGTGACAATGTGAGGCA
Organism: Fraxinus americana; assembly: GCA_035079005.1. Lineage (NCBI taxonomy): Eukaryota > Viridiplantae > Streptophyta > Magnoliopsida > Lamiales > Oleaceae > Fraxinus > Fraxinus americana. The sequence goes on along the minus strand of CM068710.1, from coordinate 19,678,829 downwards.
AACCAAGAAAATGAATTTCATGGAAAAAAATGTATCAAATAAGGCAAAAGTGGAATTTGGAATTTGTTTTCTATTTTTCATAAAAAATAATAGCTTATCAAACAGACCCTAAATTTTAACAGTACTCTAAAAAGTGTAATCTATGATGATGATGCCTGAAAGTCAAACTTCGGATAAGGTAAGACTAAGCGTAAAAAAATATTTTCCTATTTTATATATAGGAGGTTTTGGAAATCCTCGAAACTGATGGAGTTATCGGAAGGAGTTTGTGAAGTCGCCATTTGCAATAAAATACGACTGTTTTGGAGAGTCCTTGAGAAATGTAACAAAGAAGCAAGATGATGAACAGTGATCTTTATAGAGGAGCAAGATTTAAAGACGAGAATGTAATGGTGAGATGAAATGACATGTCTTTTGGGTTATAGGGGTACAACGTTACATTTTTCATGTTAAAGAAGAGTTACCGCTAAACGAAAATAATGATTGAAATTTTTGGAAATTTCAAGTATTATCGGAAAATACAAAGGAAAAATATAACAAAAATTAATAATTGATATTAATTCTGCCATATTTAGAGATAATTGTTGACATACAAAAATAAGGTACAATTAAATGAGGCACAATGATTAAATGAGACCCAATTATTAAGTCATACACAATTATGTGATTCGAGAAATGGAGCCCAGTTAGGGAAAGGGAGGAATGGTCCAAAATAAGACCATTGTAAAATATATTGACAGCCCACGAGCTGAGGACTATCATCGCCTAAACCTGCAGAACGCTCAAGACCTGAGGGAATGAAGTACCCCATTGTCGCTCAGAACAATGGTCTCACTTTCGCCCAAACCTTCGAGTCGCCCAATGCCTGGATGATTATAGCTTTTTGTTCATTTATTGAAGCGATTATTGAGCAATCTTATCACACCCCACGATTCAAAAATCTCGGTTATAAGCGGTTAAACAATAAGAACACTAACAACAGTTGCTAACGGCAGTTCGTTGACAAGTCAATCATCACGAAGAAAGTTGATAGTTATAGAGTATCAAACAGTTTCCAAATAGTTTTACAAGAGGAAATCGGCAAATGAATATAAAAAGGAAAAGAAGACGTAGAAGAAAAAATTCCGAATCAAACACTCTCAACAAATAATATGTAATTTCAATTCATTTACTTTCTATTTGCAAACTTTTAATTTACTTTGTATAATTGTGCCCTTTGGAGGCATTTTGCTTCTTTTCAATTGTAATCTTCATAAATAAAGCACTCATTTTTAGGATTTTGTTTCAAGAGGTGTATTCCTTACATAATCGTCTGAACTTTTTTTTTAATTGTTAGTGATATTCCGCATGAAACAGAATCACACAAAGATGAAGAAAAATTCTCTTGTATTTTCCTTTGTGCTTTATTGTATATACTTAGGAGCAGGAGAATGTGCGTGTTTGTGGCATGCTTGGAAAAAGGACTTTGGTTCTCAATGAAGTCCGACGAGACCATGCTAAAGTAAAAAAAAATAATATTCATCGTTCAAACTAAGCAAGAATACACAATAATGCGTGTTTTGGAACGTAGTTTTTAAAGAACTAAATAAAAAAGAAAAGAAATTCCTTACGAATCTTGCTTAGCTAGCGAATAAACACCTAACAATTATTGCCTCGTTGGTATTAAATTATTGCTCTAAATATTTAAATTGTTAAAGAGGGGAGACGTTTATCAAATTTTTTGTCAAAATTCTCTTCTCTCGTGCATGCCATATTCAATTTCTTATTAAATACTTTTCAAGTGGACAATTTCTTTCTATATATAAAAAGTGTCTATTTAACGGAATTTGTTGGTTTAACGGAAAAACTAACGGAATTTGTTGTTTTAATGGATTATGTAACGGAATTTCTTGTTTTAAACAGGCAGCTGCACTTTCCTTCAGTGTTTTTATCATAACTTTATATTCCGATATTCGATTGAGGCGATTAAAAATGCGTTGGAAAGCTAACCCATCTGGCTACAACTTTGATTTAGACATCATTCTCCAATTCGATCACTTTCTATGCCAAAAATATGTCTCAATATAACGGACTATGTAACGAAATTTTTTGTTTTAAACAGGCAATTGCACATTCTTTCAGTGTTTTTATCATAACTTTGTATTTCGATATCCGATTGAGTCGATTCAAACTGCGTTGGAAAGCTAACTCATCTGGCTACAACTTTGATTCAGACATCATTCTCCAATTCGATCACTTTCTATGCCAAAAATAGGTCTCCATATAACGGACTATGTAACGAAATTTCTTGTTTTAAACAGGCAGCTGCACCTTCTTTCAGTATTTTTATTATAACTTTGTATTCTGATATCCGATTGAGGCAATTCAAAATGAGTTGGAAAGTTAACTCATTTGACTACAACTTTGATTCAGACATCATTCTCCAATTCGATCACTTTCTATACCAAAAATATGTCTAAATATAACGACTATGTAACAGAATTTCTTGTTTTAAATAGGCAGATGCACCTTCTTTCAGTGTTTTTATCATAACTTTGTATTTCGATATCCGATTGAGGCAATTCAAAATGCGTTGAAAATCTAACTCATTTGGTTACAACTTTGGTTCAGACATCATTCTCCAATTCGACCACTTTATATGCCAAAAATAGGTTTCAATATAACGGACTATGTAATATAATTTCTTGTTTTAAACAGGCAGCTGTACCTTCTTTCAGTATTTTTATTATAACTTTGTATTTCGATATCCTATTGAGGCGATGCAAAATGTCTTGGAAAGCTAACTCCTCTGGCTACAACTTTAATTCAGACATCATTCTCCAATTCAATCACTTCCTATGCCAAAAATAGGTCTCAATACGAGACTAAAACACCGGAGCATAACTTTTCGGTTGAAAATTGATTTGTGATCATCTTTTGACTAAATTTGATCCCCTTGACATCTTCCTTTATCCAATTGACTCCGAACACTCTCAAATCTTCATCGTGAGATTCGGCACAACTTTTAAGTATTTACATTTTAACCCCTGAACTTTGGATCTCTTACAATTTAGCCATTTTCTCCAAATTTGTCTACTTTTGCTTATTTTCTTCAATCTCACCAACCTACATCACAATATCAAAATCACACATCTAATTATTTATCAATTACATAAACATTACATCATTAATTATTTATAGGGTGTCTGTTTCTGCTTTTCAGCAGAAATCAAGCCGTTGGCAACACAATTCATGTCGTTGGGAGCCGCAATTTTGGACCAATTCTCTCACTGTAGGGCTGTAGGTTTGAAAAAAAAAAAGGTAACATAATCAATTTTCCTTCCTCCTTGCAGCGCGCCCAGACACGCCTTAATTAACCAAAAAAAATTACATCTTTATTAATAACAAATTAATTATTAAACAAAAATATTAAATAAAAACTAGGCAAACGTGCATTGCACGTTGCTTGCACCTAGTATAGAAATAAGTAACATTGTGATTGTCAGTATTTTTGCTAGTTTTAATAATTCTTTGAACAACTCATTCTAAAAGTTGAAAGTGTTTAGTTAAATACGTGAAATAAAAAAATTCTTCAATATTTATACAGCACGCCATTAAATAAATATTAACAGTAGATATTCTATTTTATTAGAAATGAATAACAACAACGAGTTTACTACCGTGAAGCACGAATGTAAATTGTTATAAACAAATCATGGGAGTATGGAGAGAGAAATTGAGATAATGAAATGAGTGATTGATTGTTTTCTATTTTAGGGAAATAATAGATTTTTTGAAAAAAGAAATGATTTTTTTTTTTTTTTGGCCAAGGAATGGCAATGGGTTAGAACGGCTCGATCCGGATTTTCCCAACTACTTCCTATTCATTCTAGGCATGATAACGTGGGACGGAACATTTTATCATCTTTAAATGTCTTTTTTATTAAAAAGTGAATAAAATGTCACTTTTAAAAATTAGGGTGTGTTTGTCTCCCATTAATAGGAGAAAAAAGAGTAATGAATAATATTTTTTGGAGAATGTGTGGTTAAAAATTAAAGTAACTTTATTGGTTTGTGTGTAGAATATTTTATTAGATGAATGTGTGATGAAAAATCTTATTGTAACAAATAATTTTTTGGAATAATGGTAAACAAACAGGGGCTTAAGTGTCACTCAATGCCACTTTTTATTAAAAATTGATGTTTGTCACAAGAAAAGTGACATAAACACTATTTTAAAAGTGGCCAAAATTCAAAAAATTGACAAAATATTAATCAAAACATATATTTGTCACTCAAAAAAGACTGAGAGAAATTTTTTTAAAAAAAATTAACAAATAATAAAAAAAGTGATAGAAATTTCAAAAAAGTAATAGAAAATAATAGAAAAATATGATAAACACTAAAAAAAGTGATAAAACACCAATCAAAATCTTAAAATATATCACTGTCATGTAAACATAGCAATAAAAACATAGCTTAATACAATATGACTAACATTGGTAATTAAATCACAAGCATGTTGATGACAATATGAACAAATACTTGTTTTCATCAACAAATACATCTTAGAACACACCAATCAAAACCTATGGTTGTCACTCAAAAAATGACAAACTCAAAAAAGTAATTAAAATTTGAAAAAATGTAAAAAACATTAAAAAAAAATGACAAAACACCAATCGAAGCCTTAAAATATATCATTGTCCTATAAACATAGCAATTAATATAAGAAAACATAGCATGATACGATATGAATAGCATCGACAATTAACTCACATGTACATCAATGACAAAATGAACAAATACATGTAATTAAATCACAAGCACAACAATGACAATATGAACAAATACATGCTTTCATCAACTGATACATCTTAGAACACACCAATTCCAATAATTTATCAACCATCAATCTTCTGATAGACGAGCATGAAAGTATTAAAACTAAGCTCCTTGAAATTTCCACACTCAAATAAGTAGGCATCATCAAATCTGACTCCTCCATAACTACCAAAACCTTGAAGACAAACACTAATCTTCAGCCTCTGAAATATTGTTGAAAGGTGACAATCTTCTATTAGACAAGCTGAGACACCAATTATACTCAGCTACAACAGTGCCTTCAAATCAATCATGCAATGTTAAAATCACTAATTCAAGAAAACAATAGCGTGTTTCAAAAGTAAACAAAAATTATTCAGCAAATAGCAACTATAATTTAACTTGTGTGTAATTCATACTTGAACAATTATAGCATTTAATATTTTGACACATTGGCTACAAGTAGTAAACCATTATTCTCGTAGAATACTAATTACAAAAACAAATTACAACAAAGTACCTTACATTTATAAAACAAAAAGGACACTCTTTTCTAGAATTTAATATAAGCATACCAACAGAAAATGTAGGAATTTGGTTTTAAGATTGAAAAAATTTGGTCAAGTATAAAACTTGAAAAGTGAATTGTGTCAATTTCGATTAAATATTTGGAATTGATCCGATAGTCAAATCAAATATACTAAATTGTTCTTGTTCTACATCTTCGAGTAGATCGTCATAGTAGATTTTGAATCTAAAAACTAATTTAGGATGATTGAGAAATTACGGTTCAAAATTTGAAGGAAAAAAAATCAAAATTCAGCATGTGAGGCTGCCGCTCAAGCGACTGGCCAGCACCATGCGAGCGATAGCTCACTACATTATGCCGCTCGAGCGCCACATGAGCGATAGGTGAGCAATTGAACGGGTTGCATCCCTTCATGAAAAAAAATGGAGTTTTGGGGTGCGTCTCTCCAACCACACCCCTTTACCTTCTATATAAAGAATCCCTAGGACATTTATTATTCATTCAATTCCATATTTCACTATGGTTTTGCTCAAAAACACTTTGTAGAATGATTCATTTTTTGCATCAAAATCATAGTTTCGGTAGAGAGGAAACTCTGTTCGAGTTTGTTGGTCTATGTAATTTGGAGTGCCCCTATTGTGAGACGTGGTCGTTGTATTTTGAAAGATGATTGTCGAAAGATCGCTAGCACTGATGCGAGATAAATTCATTTTAAGGATAAAGTGTTGAACACTTGCCTCGGCCAATCTTATCACTTGCAATTCCTTGTTTCATTTTCTAATTTCTTTCAATTATGTTTGATTTCAGAAAAATGAATAACTTTCTTTTGTTTATATTGAAAAGTTTGAATCAAAGAATGTAATAAGAATGGAAATGATTGAATCCGTAGTCATCTATTCGACTTCGGTAATTATCATTTCACCTTCTCAAATTCAATTTTTGGTAAGTCGATTTATGTTTCGATTTCACGCATATAAACGGTACGTTTTGTGAATATGATGTATGCACATTTATCGGTGTAAATTCTTAAACAGAAAATTGAATGAATCCTACAAGAAAAAGGGAAATATAAGAACATTCACCAAATTAACACTCTCATACAAACTTGAGGTCAATTCACATCCACTTTGGTTGAGCGGCTACGTGAACATGGGCAGGGGCGAATCCAGGGCTCGAGTTCAGTTAGGGCGGACGGCGAACATTGAACGCTTACGGTCAACGTCCGTGATAGCGATGTTGTTTATTAATATTTAATTAAATAATATTCAAAAAATCGTACGGACTAGAACTAGAAGAACTAAATACACCACTAGAACTAGAATTAGGTACCAACTTTCATTTCGGATGAAAAAATCGTTATATAATCTGAAAAATGTTCTAATTTATTTTTCAATCAAACATGCAATAAATATTAACAAAATATCAATATTCAGTTTACAATTAAAGTTAATTAAACAACCATTATTATATTAACAAAGTTGAAATTATTTATGTGCTTATATCAATTTTATGTGCTTGTGTGATTTCACTTTTCCGCAATCGATTTTTTTGTGAAAGAAAAGTGGAACTTTCTATTAATTAAATAAGTTTTGTTGAAAGTCTCCTTATGACACTAAGGCCATTTTTTTTTACAAATTCATTCGTCATTAATTGACTAAACTCTCAAATAAATTGATTGGAGAAAAAAATAATCAAGAAGAGGGACAAATCACCGGTTAAAATGTTCATTTTGTTTCCTTGAGTGTGACAAATTAATGCTTACCATGATGGTAAATCTATCAGTATACTTTAGCAAAGGTCACATGTTCGAATCTACTTTGCACTTGTTTTTGGTAAAAATTGTTTACAAAAATTACACAACATATGGAAGGTTTCGAACCCGGGACCTCTGGTTTAACAGAGGAAACGTCAACCAACTGACCTAACAAGGATGATTGTAAATAAAATGAATTATCAGATATATAATATAAATCTTTTATCTATTCTCAACAAAAAAAATTTCTTCTCGACGGATCCAGCTAGGGCGGCCGCCCTAGCTCGCCAGCCCCTAGATCCGCCCCTGAACATGGGAGCAAGTGCCACGGTTTGAAGCTCCTTTTGCTTCAAATACTAATTAAAAAGTGTAAGCCTAGTTATCTCGAAAGCAAAGTACCCTATAACTGAAAAGGCAAGCATTACAAAGAACTATAGGCCCTATTCCATGAGAAAATCCAAGCCATCTCTATTTTGTCAAAATCTGTTCAATGATGGTTGCAATTCTACCATACATTGCAGCAACAACCTTATTTGTGGCCTCTCCATGAACCAAAGTCATCAACGTAGTCTTCACAATATTCAAGGGGATTGTCAAAGAAGCTGATATTGCCCCTACCAATACTCTCCATGCAAATATTGTGGTTATTGGAATTGGGGAGGGTTGACAACTTCTCTGCGCATCTAAATATATACCGATGATAATACAACTTTTTGTATCTGTGAAACTTTAAAAAACTCGACTATGTCATTCATAGTTAGTGTGTTATGCAAATTTACCCCCTTTTTGACGGGGATTGATTTTAATCCCAGTTATTAACAAAATAGATATACACAAAAATAGATCAACATTATTTACAACACTTTACAATCCAAACCACTGGACACAGCTTCTTCTATGGATCAAAAAAACTCAACGTTACCATCAAACACATACACTCTTTCACCTAATTTCACCAAGAAAAACCACCCTTAATAGATTAAAGAGTTACTCAAATCAAAAGAGAAGATGAAAGAGAAGACAAAACACTCTAGAAAACCTTTCAAGAAGATGAAGACCAAATGATAGAAGTAATTAGGGTTTCAACAAAAACAAAAGAATATATCGAGATTGAGACATCAGTTGATCCAAGGATCCATGGTAATTTGCAGTTTTAGTTATAAGGAAAAACAACCAAAGTCGCATTTACCAAACTCGTTTTTATCTAGACTGAATATAGGGCTTGGGTTTTACTGGGCTTCATCAATTAATGTTATCGGGCAATAGTATAGGAACATGGGCCAAGCCCTTTTCATCATAGCCCAGTGTATTGGGTTGGATCTGGCATTACAGTCCTAGCAGATCTCTACCTTGATGAAAGTGGTTATACAAGCAGCTTATTACTTTATCCAGACAAACTACTAGACTGCTACAGCTTGTATGAATCTCCTATACAGCATCAAGTTTAGTGCCTGTACTAGTTTAAAATTAACCAATATCAATGTTCAACATTTGCAAACACGACTTAAACTTGTTTAGAGGTAGTACCTCAGTACCCATATCAGCTGGATTAAATTGAATAGCAATTTTCTCAAGAAGTAAAACTTCTTTAGAATTTGTATCTCTAATAAAATGCAATTTAACATTAATATGTTATGTCTTCAGAAATTGGGGATACTAAATGTTTTGGGTGGTTTGGAACTTATATGACGAATTAATTACGTGTTAATTGGTTTAATTAGTTTAAAAAGGCTATTATTCAATTTAGTCAATTTAAAAGGATAATAGGCTTCATTTACCCATGCTTAATTCTAACATTTCTTTTCGAGGCCGGTGATTCATAGGGCTAAAGTCAGGCCCAAGGGGAACCGAACGTGTAGTTGTCCAACAGGACACACAGGCCTTACGAACCCTTTAAAAACAAGGAAAAATTAGGCTCTATACCTTTTTTTTTTTTTTTGAAGTGTTTTGATTAATACCCTTAAACTAATTAAACATTTTAAGAAAGTATTAAATACGTCCTAAACCACCTAATTAACTCTAACCAAAACCCAACCTGATTAATTACAACAAGCCCAAACCACATAATCACCCCTTCCTCCTCAGAAACGTTTCCTCTCCCATTGTAGCCCCAAATCTCTAGAGGTGAAGTTACGAGCAAAATCTGAGCAAATCCAACTATAAATCTCCTAATCTAGAGGTCATCTGTATTCTCTTTTGAGGTTTAAATGTTTGTAAGTTGTCCTTGCACTGTAGAACCCACTGATGGATTTGTAAGCGATGGATCGGTGTCACAGGATTGGGCAAACAAAACCTGTTCATGTTTATAGGCTAACTACTGCCCAGTCTGTTGAAGTGTGCTTCATAAGCCGCATCGGTCTCCTCTCTCATATTTCAGCCCCCCTTTTTTAATTTTTAACGAAGAAACCTTCAATGTGATTTTATCAAGGTCAAATCCTGAAAAGAGCTTTTAGCAAGTTGAAGCTTGAGCATGTGGTGATCGGGAAATGACAGTTTAAGCAAGAAAGAACAAAGGCAGATGGAAGTGATGTCATGACGGTTCGTGCACCCTGCACATTTACCATTTTGTTGCATGTGTTTCATTCATGTGCTTCTCACTGATCCAATTTTGTTTTCTTAGGAAGATGAACTGCTAGCGTTTCTTCGAGATGAAGAAGACGGAGAGGATAAGTGGATACAAACGAGCATTAGTGACGAAAATCTGGAGAAAATTTTGGATCGCAGTGATCTGATTGTGAGTTCTTCAGATGACGAAAACCATAAGGCAAAGCCGACCCCTATTCTTCTTAAAGGACTTGGTTGGGAAGTTGTTATCCCAACAACAACTGGTGGAATGCTATCGACCCTCAACAGTTGATGCCTATTTCGATTTTACTGCTGAGTGTGATTATTGTTGATGCCATTTTGTGCCCTTACTGTGATGCCGAAGGTTTTAGCAAATCCATATACAAAAACAGAGGCTAAGAGGACTCGTGGAAGAAAGTAAAGTTGTACATTTATTCCCTTCACAGAAGTAGCTCAAAATAATGTAGAGCTAATAGTTTTCAAATCGTTAATGGAGAATTTTTATTTACTGGTGCTACTGCACCTCTCCCATTCACAGCAGCAGCGCAATCCCAGTAGAGGGGAGAGGTGGACAAATTAACATGGTTTCTTGTGGTTGCAAAGGATTTGTCTTTATTGAAACTTTCAATAGATTTAGAGCCTATATCAAAAAGAATTGCAAAAATATGATTGATGTAGTCAACTCAACGTTGATTGGGAATGAGGCTTGGCTTCTTGTTGTTTTGACCAAACAATCAAAACTCTATAAAGTAAACTGCTCGCAGAGCAATAATGTGTATGTGTGTGTGTGTGCGTGTGTGTGTGTGTGTGTGTGTGAGAGAGAGAGAGAGAGAGAGAGAGAGAGAGAGAGAGAGAGAGAGGTGGACTACATAACAGTATTCCAGATTCTATACCCTGTTTCAAATGAAGAAAAGAAAATGCATACGGAATATTTCTTTTGCTAAAAATTAAAACAGAAGTTCATATATTTAAGTAACTTTTTGATTATTTTGCTTCAACAAGCAAGAAAGCTATGTAATGGGACGGTGGTTGTATCATTTTTTTCTGCATTTTATTGAACTGATTTTAATGTTTTAATTATTGTTGTCACTTTTTTTAAATTTTTGTCACTTTCTTAAGTGTTTGAAACTCTTTCAAATTTTCACCGAGTGTTTGTCACTTTTTTATTGTCCGTCACTTTTTTAATCCGTATAATTTCTTTTAATTTGAGTCACTTTTTTGAATTCGTTATTTTTTTAAAAAAATTGTCACTTTTTTGAATTTTGTCACTTTTTTTTTAGTATTTATCACTTTTTTCAGTCGCCTTATTGATTTCTATCAAGTTTTTTAGTGATAAATATCAATTTTTAATAAAAGTGACATTATGTCATTTTTTAATAAAAAAATGACACTTAATTTTAAAAAGTGACGGTGGATCACTTTTTCAGTGTCACTTTTTCTTCTATTAAAAAAGTGACAATTGATTCTACATAGTATTTTTTTATTTTCAAAATATGTTTCATATGATTTTTTAAAAGACTCTTAATTTTTAGGATATTTTTGTAAGTTGCACGGTGGTTCACAGGGCTAAAGTCAGGCCCAAGGGGAACCGAACGTGTAGTCGTCCAACAGGACACGCAGGCCTGACGAACCCTTTAAAGAACTCATGGCCTGGGCCACGAAACACGGCCCATTTTAATACCCAACCCAGTCTTTTCTTCTATCTTCGCAGTTCACCCCAGAGCCCTAGGACCTCTCTCCCTCGCACGCTCGCTCACTATTGCATCGCCGGGAATCAAAGGATGGCGTCGAGTGGGCCAACGGTGTTGCAGTTTTCATCATCACCGACAAGTGTATCGGCTAGGGTCCATCCGTTAGTCGTCTTCAACATCTGTGATTTCTATGTCCGGCGACCCGACCAAGCCGAGAGGGTCATTGGCACTCTCCTCGGATCCGTTTTACCCGACGGTACCGTTGATATTCGCAACTCTTACGCCGTCCCGCACAATGAGTCGTCAGATCAGGTTCAGTTTTCTCCATTTTCCATTGTGACATCTCTAGTTTATTCTTTTGTAGAAAAGTGAATGACACATTGTTGTACTTTTCTGAATATTTAGGGGAGAGCCTTTTCTGCTACTAAATAGTCATTCTTGTAAGGCGCCGGAAGGTTTATTGTTTTTGTATATAGGGAAATTCTATGAGTTATACCACCAGAACACACGTGGATGTTTACAACAAGAAACATGATTCATAAAACCCAAGAAACACGATTCACTTTATAGCAAAACAAACATTGAAATGGGACCTTTTATGCTTACTATATGAAACTTAGTTTTTGCAATTTAATTTGCCTGTAGGTTGCGCTGGATATCGATTATCATCACAATATGTTGCTATCCCACCAGAAAGTGAATCCAAAGGAAGTCATTGTTGGATGGTAATCTCTATTACTCCCTTTTTTGTTTTCATTGTTATGTATCCAGATGCTTGTCAAAGGTATTTTTACTTTTATGAGCACTTATTCTTGTTTGCACACAGTTATTTTTTTTATTTATAAAGTTATGCTCATAGCAATGTTGTAGTTCAGTATCTACTTTCTTATTTGCCAGTCTGCCTAATTTATCAAGAGGCAATCTTATTTAACCCTAATGCTGCCATTTCATACTCATTCTTGGGTTCACTAACATCATGATATGCCTTCATGAAAATTCTTGTCATAGAAGTGATTCACCATGTGGTCTTGCAACTTACTTTAGCTCGAAGTTAAATATAAGCTGCAGTTTCTGTAGATTCACGTCAGTCATGATATTATTAATTGTGGATTTGGGGGAGAACTTGCTTCGGTATATTACAATTACAAAGTTGGTAACGTAGAGGGAAACTACATTCATAAAAAAATTATGTGATAACTAAATCCAAGGTTTAAAAAGGCGAAACTAAGTATTGAGGCGGTTTTTCTTTATGAGGCGAGGCGTAAGCTTTGAGGCGAATTGAGGAGTAAGCCTCACATAAAACAAAAAATTTAAGTAAAAGAATTATAAAATAATACAAAAATACAAAAAAATCAAAGTTTGAACATATAATAAATAAGATATATAGCTAATTAACATATTGAGATATAGTTTACCTCAGGAAAGAAGATGTTTATAAAAAAAAAAGCATTACAGAAGTTAGAAATCACTCCATTTGCAATGGAAAAAAGAAATAGCTTAAACTAAAAAAAAAGCCTAATAGTCTGCACTATCATCACTATTACTAGTATCGTTAATGGACTCATCATCATATCTAATTTTCCCATTATCTTTCTAGGTATTTTATTGTTTTGTTTGGGCTTAAAATGCCTTTTTAAATGAGCTATTTTCTTTTTTAAGAAGGGCTATTTCTAATTTCTTTTTATACAATTGAAAAATCAAATTTTAAATTAAGTGTGAGCCTTATATTTTTAGCCTCAAAAATACCGCCTCGAAGGTATACTACATGCGCCTCACTACCGCCTTTTTAAACCATGACTAAATCCTGCGATATGTATTTTATATCCTTTTCCATTCGAAACTAATATTCTTGCTGTTGGAGTTATTCATGAATTAGTGGAGTTTTAGTTAAATGGTTGAAATATACTGACTTATTCATGCAAAATTTATTTATTTGCTAGCTTTTATGGTAAAATTATTGTGCATGGTTTTTCCAATATGTTCTTAACTCACATCACCACTTGCTGGTTATTTGGGAGCATATGGTGGATGGAATAGAAATCTCAATTTTCCATCCCAGAATAGCCCTTATGGCCTGCTTGGGAGTTTTTTCCCACCAGTTTTGGCCCTTTTTGGGTGGAACCGTTTACGAAAGGTTGGGAAAACCGGTTGTTTTTAGTTTTTTAGAGCATTAGTTTTGGTTGGTTCAAACCAGTGTTGTATAAGTTGGTGCGTGTTTCTCAACTCCAAATCGATAGCTTTTGACCGTTCTTCAAATTTTCTTCCAATTTACCCTCTATAAAACAATTATTTCCAACTCACATATTTTGTTCAAAAATAATTTGTAAATGAAAATAAAATACTAAAAAAATATTTATAAGCAAAAAAAATTATTTTATAACTTAAAAATTTACTTACAAGTAAAAATTTACTTGTGTTAAAATTGCTTATAAGGTAAAAAATACTACTAATAAGTCAACACTTCAATAATATTATAAAATATAAAAAATTATAACTAAAAATTCACTTGTGTAAAACATTATTTATTTGTAAAAACTAACTTATAATTGAAATAGTTGTAAAAAGTCACTTAGAACTTAAAATTTTAATTATAAATAAATTATCGATTATGAGTAAAAAAATTTCATACAAGAAATTTAAAATTTCATTGAGGGGCATATATGTAATTTAATCTTGTAAAAAACTATCAGAACAGTTCGATAAAAAACTCTCATGTATGGGTTGAATTATTTTAAAATCGGAACTAAAAATCACCTAAAATCGGACCCATCGTGAAAGCCCAAAACCTTTACTTTAAAACAACACCATAACTAGTACCCCAAAACTCCCAAGAGGCCCTTAGCTGACTGTTATTTTATCTTGGATAACTTGGATATCAAGTCCCTGACATTGGATATGCTCTTTGCAGTCTTTTCAATTGTCATGTATTTCTTTTTATGTTTTCTTTTCATATGCATACTTCTCATTGGAAGTTTTGGTTAAATAATCACTCCGTGAAAATAGGATATGAGAAATATTACTCTTTCTTATTATTTGAACTCTGAATTTCTTTTTAATTCATCTTTTTTTTTAAAATCTCATTAGAGCTGTAACTAAACTACCTTGACTGAGATATCAAATTTCTGAATTTAAGAATTTGATGCAATAAGGGATCCTGTCTTTTTGATAGCTTTATTTAAGATGCCTGGCAAACTTTTTAAATAATTATACAGAGAATAAAAAGATTTATCATTATTGTTCAATCATATTGCCGATGGTGTATGCCAATGGATATTGTCAAAACCTTCTTGCTGGCATTTGTGGTTATTTTTTTTGTGGCCCCTCTAGCTCAATAATATAAATTGACTATAAAAATGATTATTCTGATGTTTATTGGTCTTCAATACAAGACAAGAGGTCTCTTCATTTTTTTATTTTTCTTGGGTTGTTTGGTCTACTTCAATAGAATATTCTGACCACAGATGAAGAATATGGATGTGTATTTTTTGTGTGAATAATTTTCATGAATTTGAAAACTGATTGTGAGCTTACACGTCTGCTTAAAATGATAGGTTTTCAACTGGCTTTGGAGTCACTGGCGGTAGTGCTTTGATACATGAATTTTATGCTAGAGAAGTTTCAAATCCTGTTCATTTGACTGTTGATACTGGATTCAAATATGGCGAGGCTGCAATTAAGGGATTTGTTTCTATTAATTTATCTCTTGGAGATCAGCAACTTGCTGCACAATTTCAAGAAATTCCCTTGGACCTACGCATGGTTGAGGCTGAACAAATTGGTTGTATGTATCTGACCTGAATTTTAATGAAATTTTGATATTTCATGTGAAGAATTGGATGCTTACATTACAATATGGGTTACTTAATTACTGCTCAGGAGATATGGTTTGTAGCATAAGAAAATTAAATTTGTGCCCACTTTTGTTTTGCCATTCCTTAATTACGCATGACCAGGATTTCTCCATCTGGCAAGTTTCTCTCTTGACCAAGTTTAATTGTTTGTGTAAGAAATAGGGTTTCCCTGCATATTGCTTCGGGTGACTTACCAGTACTGAATGACCCAAAAATATGTTCTGATTGAAGTGTCCTTCAGTACATGTACACTTGGAAAATACATTTGAGATGAAAAAAATGTTTTTCTTAGTACAGCTTACAAGTTTCTGATTATAAAGAATGTATGGGAAAATTGCTTCATAAATTTATCCAGAGCCTCATTTCTACCTCATCATATGTTCCTTTCCTTATTGGTTATATATTTATATACTGATTCTATTAGTGTAATTATTTGTTTTTCTTGCTTAACACCTCATTTTTTTAGTTGAATAAAAAATCCGTTTCAGAATTTTATCGAAAGGTATAGCATTTACGTTTTGGACTATGTTGATGAAAATCTTAATAGGAGTGTTTAAAACTTTGTAGTTGATGTTCTTAAGCCAATAACGGTGGACAAGATTCCCAACGATCTGGAAGGAATGGAAGCTTCAATGGAACGGTTGCTTGCTCTAATAGATGAGGTTTACAAATATGTAGATGATGTTGTGGTGAGATAACTGATTATTCTGCTCTTAACTTTTGGATTTGCTGCCATCTGCTAATATGTTGACTGCTCAATGTTTTCCCTCCAGGAAGGGCATGTTGCTCCAGATAATAAAATTGGCCAATTTATATCGGATACTGTAGCATCAATTCCGAACTTATCACCACATACATTGGATAAACTAGTGAATGATAGTCTGCAGGTATATATCTTTCTTCCACTTGCCTCCAAAAAGATTATCTTTTAGGGGTGGCAACAGTTATTTGTGATTTTTTATATATTTTATTGTTTGGATATGAAATTAATTATTTTGCTTTATGTAATTAGTTTCTCACCTTATTATTGTCACTGTTAGGAAAAAGAAAACTCAAAAAAGTTTTAGAGCATTGAAAAAGCACTTGAAATAAATTCAGGCATAATTTGAATATAGCGATCTGATGCCTGCTTCAATAATCAATTCTGTAGATGTTATTATTCTTATATTAAACTAGTGTGTAAAGTGTCACTGATTAAAGCAGAGGTCCTTTCTTTGATCTATCAAATGTACAAAAAGGGGGAGATTTGTAGTCCCTTTTTAGCAACTGCTATAACTATGATGCTGTTGTGCATCAACTGGACTTGGTACTAACAGAATAAGTATGGTTCTGAAGAATATTTAGGTGGAGTCTGAAAGAGCTACGGTACGAAAGAGGGGGGAGATGTCATAGTCCCTTCTTATAGACTGCTATAACTGTGATGCATATTGTTGGGCCTAAAATGGACTTTTTACTAACAGAGTAAGAGGGACTCTTAAGAATATCAAGGTGGAGGCTGGAAAACCTAATAATGGAATGTTAGATGATATGTTATTCAATTTAGTTACCTGTTTTGAAGCTTATTTAGGAAACATAATAATGTTTGATTTTATAGTATTTTCCTACCTCAACTAGGACTAGTTTAACTCTATACAAGGGTCTTTTGCATTGTAATAAAAAACCCTTTGATAATGAAATAAATTGATGTTCTCCCCCAATTTCTCTCTATTCTCTTCATCTTCTTCTCTCTTTTCTCCCTCCTTTCTCTTCTTCTCTTCCCTTTCCTCTTCTCCTATAATTGTTCTATTGCATCTCAAGTCACTCACCTAAGGTACAAATTCAGAAAATATGGCAAAGTTACATCTTGAAAAGATGAAGAGAAAATTAATTGAGCAAAGAAGTGGACCAAAGAGCGTACCAGTTTGAAAAAGTTGTAATAGATGAAGAGGGAGGCAAGAGATAGCTAGGTTAGAGCATCTCCAAGAGTTTTTTTTTTTTTTTAAGAGCATTTTGGTCATAATAGAAAGCATCTTTAAATATAAAATTAAACCTATAAACTCTATTTTTTGCTCTTTATTTTTCTTTATCCAACAATCATTTATTGTTTTCCCTCATTCTTTAATTTATATATACATATATATTTTGATGTCAATAGTTACTATATTGAGCATAATATAAATAATTTAAGTAGTGGAACGTTGCAACTTGCAATTTTATTGAAGTCATGATAAATTACAAATAGAGAGTGAGTTTGGCTCTCCTCAATTTTAAAAAGTTAAAATAAAGAGTCTATTGGAGCCTAATGTCAAGGCTAGACTCCTTAAAATAAAGAGATCACTTTTAAAGAGTCTCTTAAAGATGTTCTTACAAGTTTATGGGAACAATGAGGGCCATATCCACATGAATGTCACGACTCTAAAATTGAGATGAGGTTTTGTTAGTTGATAAATAGCTTGTTCTGGAACAAATGCCGTGTCATGAAATGGTTTCCCTACTTCCCCAGTTTAATTGTTTAACTTGTCATGCTGGTTCTTATTTTAGTTTCAGTTGGTTAGGTATTTTCCAACCAAATCGTTAGTTCTCCTAGCTGGAACTTGCACATATGTTTAGAGGCTTGTTCTTGGTTCTGGTATCGCTATCTGACCAAAAGTTCCGTTTCTTCTTGCAGGACCAATTACTATTACTTTATTTGTCAAGTATTACAAGAACACAACTCAGCTTAGCAGAAAAGTTGAATACAGCTGCTCAGATCCTGTAATAGATTTACAATTTGCTCTTCTGAAACTTGAGCAGATATGGCTCTTCCCATCATTTAATTAGTGTGGGTCATACGAGAAGAGGAAAAAGCTTTGGCTAATGCACAATTCATTTCCTGATTCGAGCAATTTTGTCTCTGAAAAAAATTATAGTGTTTGCGTTGTTATTTGAGCTGAATGTGATAGGATCTATATTATTAGTCGGAAAGGTTTATGATGTAGTAGTAATGTTTCAGCATTGGAGTCCTTTTGTTTAGGTCATTTCTGGTTTTTTGGGGTCGTAAGAATCGCAGGATACAACTGGAAAATTATCTCAATTGTATGGACTGTTCCCAATGAATTAGACAGTATTGCCAATATTTACGATTTTTATGCATTCTCAACTAGGAATGGGCTATGTCACGGTACTCTTGGAAGAATTGACGTTTTAATATTCAATACAATTTTAGGATCGAGAATTCTTAATCGCACTTTTATTTGACCTCAAAGATTCCGACGCCGTACTGAATACGAAGGAATCTTATGTGTAGATTTTTGAATTAGTCCTAATTCGGAACAGTAGTTTGTGTAATAAACTGAATTTTAACATTGTAACTGAGTTTTTGCCTGTCAGTTTCACATATAATGCATATACAACTTGCTTGGGAAAGGTTTTTTGAATGGAAGAATGATTTTTTTTTTTTTTTGGTTTTTTAAAGAACGTGTAACTAAGAAGTATAAGAAAAATATGATTTTTATATAATGTGTGGTTGAGAATTATTTTTGAAAAATCAATCACAAACAAGCTCATAATTTGGGAGTATAGGTTGTAATTAAATTCGCATTGTTATCAGACCTAAATCGAAATCAACTTTGCCAAGGCATTGGGTCATCATGTCATTGGTGGGCTAAGTGGTTGGATAAGTGATTCATTGAGTAGAAAATTATTTAAAAATTTGCAAATTATAGTTTTTTTGATTGAGACGTAATTACAATTTATTCAGATATTTGTCACTAATTAACTTTATATCTATAAAATATTAATATTGTAAACTTATTGTTTACATTTTAATTTATAATTTTGTAAAATATAGAATTTATAATTAAAATTTATATTATTTTTTTCTTTTTGTGATGTACACACAATTTATAAGTTATGAATAAGAAAATACTATGTATTAAAATATTCGATTCATCTCAACTAAAAATAATTTCTCCATACATAAAAAAATCCATACAATCATTTGATATTAAAAAGTCTAGTGAAAAATGTTGGGTTATAATTTTTATCAAACGTCCTTTAAGCACCTGTTTGGTACAACATTAAAAATCATTTTTTGAAACTCGTATTAATCTCACATTCTTTTAATAAATTTTCAATAAAATAATTTATTCTCAAAAAATTACACCAGCAAGCTATTGTTTGAGCCCCATTTTCCAATAATACATTTTTCTTCAAATTCATTTTTAACTATATATTTTCTTAATAAAATAATATTATATGCAAATCTAAAACTTTTTCCTACTTTCAATAACATTCTCCAAAAACTTACAGTTCCAAAATCTATGTTTACCATATAACGGGTTGGTAATTTCACGACAAATCGCCGATTTACTTGGACTAAATAAGTTTGGTCAACAAACTCAACTTGAGCAGGTCATAAGCTCGATTCACTAGTCTTTTTTAGCCTTATCGACTGGAGTAAAGAAGAAAAAAATCCCAAACATAATTGAATTTTAGTTTCGATCTGCTAGCTAAATGAGATTTGAGAAATTGAGACTTACATTTTAGAAGCCGCTGACTTTAAAAAATGCGCCAACAGAATCCTGACAACACTTTCTCCACATGGACATCACCTACACACTGAACACCCCATTAGAAGGCAGATGTTGCCAGTCGAGAAAAACGTATGACGATTGTTTACACTCCAACTATCAATGGTCGGACGAAAGATAAAGAGAGTGCAAGAGAGGCAGAGAATTTGGCCAGGGTCATAATTCATACCTTATTATGAAATGAACTCATGTATATATAAAGAAATAAATGGGCGAAGTGGGCGTGATGGGCCGAGCTCTAATCCCATTATAGAGTTATTTAATTAAATAAGCACAATCAATTGAATAGCACGTCGACATATATGAGAGACTCCCTCCATCATGCATATGTCACCTAATCTATAGGTGTAAGAGAAGCATTTCGAACAAATGCACTATCATCCTTCGCTTCAGTCATGAATATCTTCTCAACAGTTTCTCGTGAGGTGAACTTCAGCAAACATCAGTAATTTGAAGTTAAACCTATATTTATGTAGAGAATATTTCCTTTAATTTCCTATTTGTACTGGGCTAGAAATTGACGTCTAGCTTGAGCAAAAGATGCATAGCGATGTAGACAGAATGCTCATAATTCAATTGCAACCTTTTGTGCTATTCAAGATAGAGAGAATGTCACATTTAATTTCCCGTTTTATCAAAATGTCACAAAACAATAGAAGGAATTTCTCGAGAAAGTTCGAAAATCCGATGTAGGGAGTGTAAAGGAAAAGTTTGAAAACACAAAACATAACTAAAAATGAAACAAACAAGCCAACAAATTCTTGAAAGTACTAAATTTGTGACAAGAGCACGCCACAAATCCCTGCCAACTAGAACTGCCCAAAGCGGCACTACTGTTCCAGTTTTGATATGATTCCTATCATGAACCTTTTCCCAAGATCCATTCAAGACGTACAGCATACTCGAACGCCATATTCTTAACTTGAGACTGGTTTTTCCAAGCAATGGTTCAAAAATCTTCACTGTTATAGAAGCCATTTCCTGCCCCCATCAACTCTCTTTGATTATGTATTCTTCTCTTCTTTTGTTAGAAACTCCTCTCTCATATGTTTCCATGGAATGTTGAGAGACGGTTTTCATTGTATTACCAACTTTTCCTGTGATACAGTTCTTCCTTGTGCCAGTTTAAGAATTTCATTCTTGAAAATGTATTGGCAATCGAGGTGGTGGCTCTGGTCCATTATCTACTTGCACATTAATGCTCCCACTTTTCTTTTGCTTTTTAATTGAAGTGCTGCTCTTACTTTTAGACTTGTTTGCTTTCCTTTTCCTGGTAGGAGATTCTGTTGGAAATTGGTTTAAAATACGAGAAAGATTGCTTAAGAATCGAAAACCAAGTATTGGATAGTGTGACTTCATGTCAACCTCGGCCAAAACGTAACCCATTTATTTGTTCTTTGCCGCTTCGAAATGGGGGGTTCACCCCCGAAAGAACAAGGTGGAAAATCGGATGACACTGTAGCTCGAGTGACGAGCTCACTGAAAGTGTCGCACGAGCGACATAGCGAGCAAACATCGGGCGAAAATCTGGGAACACGCAACTGTTGTGTTTTAGCTTGCACTACTTCATCCACAACCCTTCAACATCTATAAATAGGACCCTAGGGACGTCCCAATCTTCACACCAATGATATGCAATCATATAGCATTCATTTTCTCTCATTTCTTCTTGCGTTCTTGTTGCATAAATTCCAATTTTCTTCACTTTGCATAACGGAGTTCGTAAACCAAGTTCTGGTTCTTCGTTTCTTATGTGTTGTAGTGCTACTCACACAAGAAGATAGTCGTTGTATCTTGGGAGTTGGTTGCCATAAATCGTAGGCATCGTTGCGGAGCAAATTCGACTTAAGGACAAAATG
The DNA here is from genome assembly GCA_035079005.1 of Fraxinus americana. NCBI lineage: Eukaryota > Viridiplantae > Streptophyta > Magnoliopsida > Lamiales > Oleaceae > Fraxinus > Fraxinus americana. Next base: position 19,657,228 of record CM068710.1, on the reverse strand, counting down.
TTTGACACTTGTCTCAACTTTGATATTATTGCTCCTATACTACACATTTTTTCGGATTTATTTAGAGTCCATTTCCTACCGTTAATCTGCCGAAATTTCTACAGAATTTTAGGTAATTTGAAGGATTTCCCAGTGTTGTTTGTCACTCCATACACGAAATTTTCCAACAGATTCTTCTAACCTGATACTTTCACGGATGCATCATCTTTATTCTCAATGGCTTTCCTAGAAGAGTGTTTTTTGAGAATCTTTGCTGCATGGAGAGTTTGCTGTCTCTCTACACCAATCTTCTCAATACATATCTTCTTCTTCTTCTCCATCTTCAACTTGCGCACAATAATTCTTATTAATCTGCAAGTTTTCTTCAAGTTTCACCCCTTCGACATCCTTCTCTGTTGGCTTCCTCATATCTATCTTCTTCTCTATTCGCGAGATACTTTTATCTTCAAACGTGCTACGCTTGGGCACATAAACATATATGTCGTGTATAGAGGTCAATTAAGAAACCTAAATTGATTAACATTAACTAGTGTATAAGACAATGAATTTTATCTCAACTACAATTCTCACAAAGAGTTTGAGGAACACTCAAATTCAATTTCGATGAACATCTTTCAAGATTTTTCGCCATCGAGTTATTTATTTATAAATCTTAATATTCCTTGAATCTACCTAACAATTGGAAATCTTAAACTTTCTTAATGATTTTAGTTATTCAATTACTTTAAGTTAATAACTTAGATCCTTGCAATAAATAGTTTGTATATTGCATGATTGCATCCAATGCAGTAGTCTCCTTTATTAACTCTTAGAGAGGAAACGCCACTTTCTACCTGTCGTAAATAAATTCAAGATATAATAAGAAATAATTTACTCTTAATTTGGTAATGTAATTAATCACAAAAAATCCCATATACTTATTTTGAACGTACTATGCAGTGTTTAACGAGAACTGAAATAACTAATACTACAGCAATATGGTCACCATCCTCTTCAGGCAAGCTTGACAAGCACAAACAGCAATTCTCCATCAACTCGAAAAGCCCAAAGTTGCAAGACATTTCCAACCTCGAGTTTATTATTCTCACAAAGTGTCCCCCAATTTTTATTCAACACGTAAGACATGCTTGAACGTCCTGAATATTTCTTCAAGTCCCACCTTCTCAACTCCACAGTTCCTTCCCTGAGCAATGGCTCAATTATCATCGCTTCCATAGCCATTTTCCGTCCCTTACTCACGTACTTTGACAGATATATCTTCTCTTCATTGCTCAGGAACTCCTCTCTAATCTGATTCACCGGAATGGTGAACCGATTTTGATCCTTAGCTATATCAGTAGGGAACAATTGCTTCTGTATGACCAACTTTGCTTCCGAGACAGTTCTACCTTGTGCTAGGGCAAGAACTGCGTTTTTGAATTGTACGGGCAATGGAGGAGCTGGCTCTTCCCTCAGATTAATGCAGCTTTTCTTGTTACTTCTTGATGAAGATCCTTCTCCAATTCTGCCATTACTTTTCAACTTCTCCTTGCTCTTTATTTTTCCGTCGCTGAATTCAGAGGACATAATTGTGGAGTCGCTCTCCAATGGGGCTTCAACAACAGGTTTCTTGAGAGATTTTTCTCTTAATTGAACTTCAAGGGCTGCTTCATATTTATTCTCAATGATTTTCTTGACAGATATTTCTTTCAGTTTCTTGGACGCATCATCTTTTCCTGTCTCTCTACTCCAATCTTCCCAATACGTATCTTCTTCTTCGACCCGCCCATAATTGTTTTCATTATTAATCTGCAACTTTTCTATCCCGGGATTCGAGTAATCTTGGGTGATGATCATAGTAGGTTTATCGATCAACATGCATTCTTCATCAGATATCCCAGCCTCGTGCATTAATATAGGAAGTAAAATCTCTTTTAAAAACTTCGACATGGTATTGTTTCGAAATTATGAAGGAAAATAGAAGAGAACAGCAGTACTCAATTTATATCAGTCGAGGAAGCATGATCCTGGTAGACAAAGGATTCATAGACTCAAACTAATTGCCCAATAAGTAAAGTTATATGCACTGATTTTAACATTAAGGAAATCTTTTCCTTACATAGTCAACACCCTAATCTTTCCTGATTTTTCTTAGGTTAACTTGAAATTGGTAGATATGATGACGTCATTAGGCGTGATATAAAAGTTTTCGAGAATATTAATTTGGATCGTATGATTCATTTTTATGGAAATTAGTTACCAATTCTCAAGTAGTTAATATCTTGAAACCAAAACTTGAAATATATTTGGATCCTAAAATTTTGAAGAAAAATAAAAAGTTTAAATTATCAAATCCAAAAATTTCAAGCAAATAGAGAGAGAATTGACTGTTACCATCCAAACAACAAGGAGTTGGTTAACATTTAAAAAAAAAAAAAGAGAGAGGAATGGGAACTAATCCATAAAATGCAAGCATTCACGAAATTAATTTGGTAGCGATGCAACTGAAGGATAAATATGGGATGCTAAATCTAATTTTTATCATGTCTACGAAAAAAATTCCCAATTTCGGAGTACCTATAAAATTCAAAAAAGGAAAAAGAGTTCAAAACAAGCAACAACTTGGGGTAGTCTAATTATTCAAAAATCAAAGAGTTTCAATCTAGAAATGAAGATATTGAACCATGCATGAAGAACCGATAAGTATCAGTACGCAGTACCACATGTAACATAATGGACTCCAATCAACCGAAAATCACTACACCAAAAAAGGGCTTTTGCAACGGCCAAAAAACGCTGCAAAAGACATTTTGCAGCGTTTTTCCAAGTGTTGCGGAGGTCGGTGTTGCCGTTAAGGGAAAGACTTTTTGCAGCGTTTATTCACCGTTGCGAAAAACTCTTTTGCAGCGTTTTTTAAACGTTGCGGTAGACCCTTTTGCAGCGTTTTTTCAACGTTGCCGTAAAATTTTTTTTTTTTTTTTAGAGTTATATATGATAATTGACCGCCAAAATTGAAAATGACACTTTGTGAACAAATTTTGGAATTACATAAAAATTGATAATTTCATTATAAATTTTTGAATCAATACAACATTAAAATGTGTTACAACACAACCTATCTAAAAAGGAGTAAAAGATTAAAGAGCGAAACTATAATAAACTAGGTACAACACAACCTATCTAAAGTTCTTGCCGTATACAATATATTTCCGACCATAATTTTTTGCAGATGCAGTAGCAGATCCAAGCTCAAGAGCTCTATCAATAAGAAACTCCAGTTGCGATGTGGAAGTAGTAATGCTTTTCCCAGAAACATCATACCAGATCTGCACGGACATACCTGTATTTCACAACAATTGATTACTACCCTTATGATATAAGGGTTCCAAACAAGTACAAGATCATAATTGAACTATAACCTTATTGAGGTCCTTTCTCCAAAGAGCCACGATTTCTGACACTTTACTAGGAAGATAAGAGCGAGCCATCAATGCAGCTTCAGGTATCCGATTGCTGTACAAAAAATTGTAATTCAGAAATCATCAGAGTTAAAGAGGTAAACCAGCCAGATAAAGTGACAGCAAGAATTACCTATCAACCAACAGCTGTGAGAAAACATTCAAATGGGGGGGAAAAAAAACTAATTAGAAGGCTGCATGAATCGATCACACGACCCCTAGGGCCCTAGCAGAATAGCATACACTGACCTTTTGTCTTTATGTTTGGGTAAACTTATTAGTAACTTATAATTTAAAGAAACATTAATTCAGCCACACATTTATAAATACTCCCCATTTATTATCAACACGTTTTCGTGGAACACACTACTTTTTGCATTATAAGTAACTTGTAGCTTATATGTACCTCATAACCCAGAGACATTTTCTTTCTTTATTCTTTTCTGTTAATTTCTAGTAACTCGATTAAAAGGAGATCTTAATTAATCCCATTTCCTTTGATTAGCCAGACATATACTCAAATATATATCTACCACAAACCCATGAAATAATCAAGAAAGGGCGAAAATGGTGCCTAAAACTTTCAACATGGTAGCAAAGCCATCAATTTTGACAAAAAAAATGGATTATGATTTTTTTTAAAAGACAATCAAAATTAAAAATTAAAACGCAGATTATGATAAAGTTAATCTTAAAAAAAGAAGCAGCAGCAGCAGCAGCAAATACATGGTATACAAATATTCTTAACCATTAAGAAAGAAATATTGGTGGTAAATACCTGAAATTTCAAAAGAATAAAAAAAATAATGCCAAGAAATCTAGACAGAGAAATGAGAAATGATTTGGGACTATCAACGTCTAGTATTCATGCAACTTCAGGTATCTAATGCTTTCAAACCAATGAACTTTGCGCATGTGTGAAATTGTGGCCACTGTTTCCTCCTGCAAATTATGTATATGTAAGTATTACCACCTCACAAGAAAAGGATAACAATACAGCTCAAGAAGATGTATCAGTATGGCAAGTAAAATGCTAAATAAGTTGGAAAATCAGTAACATCACAATGGTCTTCCCTTAATTAATTTTATGGTTTTTGAAACTTTGTGTAAATTTATAACACATGAACTTCAACCACAAGAAATAATTTTCCTTATATAGAAGATTAACACATGAATTTCACTATTTCCTGATGATTATGAGAAAAATGTCATATTGAAAGAACCGAGCCTAGGTACATTTTCCTTATCCATCTTAAAATTGTTTCTTTATTTCTTCCTCCTCAAAAGGTTTCTCCAGCTTGGGATCCTGCCCTCCCAAATCAGAGACCAATCTAAGACTCAATCACTAGATGTTTATCAACTTCGCTTGAATTATCTCCTATAAAATCTGTGATCTCTCCCTAAATTCTTCCAAGGTCTCCAATAATGTATCCTGAATCAAGCTCAAATTTCTCAATGATGTTTCTCCTAATATTGTTGTTTTCCACTTCATTGAAAAACTCTCCTTGACATCCAAACCTCGCTCAAAACTCTCCATTTTCCAATCCCATCGAATAATCAGATTCCTTCAACATTGAACTCTTCCTTAAGGACTTCAATATGTGACATGGTCAAAAGACTAAACAAGCACAACACTGCAAAAATTTTGAAAAGCAAATTATTAAAACCACCAAACAAAAAGGGAAAAAAAAGTGTTGCACTTGTTTCTTAAAAAAGAGCTATATACGAGATTTCGAAATGTCAAAATTCATTGCTCATTTGCCGCCTTCAATTTTATATCCTTAATCCATATTTTTCCCAAGTGCTCTAACATTTCAGACCTTCAATAGTCTCAGTGGCAATAAATTCAATGGATCAAAACAAACCTATGAACTCCCACTTTACCTTTCGCCAGTTTGATACAAGCACTCGAAGATCGATGAAGTCCACTTGACATTGTCTATCATCAAGAATTCAAACCCTAATTTCAAATTTCAATTGTACACAAAATCAAAAGTCTGCATATACAGAATGGGAATGGGGGGTTTTGTACGTATCTGAGTGCGGAACTTACCGGAGGCGAGTCTTTGAGTTCGGGAGGCAAGGAAGAGCTTAGAGAGAAGTGAGGACGGGTGGAGCCGGACGAGCCACAGAGCTTGGAAGTTGGAACGGGGGGAGGCGCGGTCGCACGGAGATTAGAAGTTGGAGCCGGTTCCGTGACTGCCGTGGGTGTGGCCAGTGACTCCATCAAGGCGTCAACCATGGGAGAGAGGACGGGTGGAGCGTTTCTTGAGGCTGGGGGAAGAAGAAAGGAAAGGCGAGTGATGTGAGGAATAGCTAGGGCTGAAATGATTTAATTAAAAGGGGTGGGGGAGTTTTTGCAACGTTTTTCTAAAACAACGTTGCGAAAGACTTTTTCGCAACGTTTAAAAAACGTTGCGATAAGCTTTGTCTTTAAAAAATTTCGCAATACTAAAAAAACGTTGCAAAAAGGTAACATTAGCAACATTCACTTAAAAAATGTTGCTAAAGCTCAATTTTGTTAAGCAATGACAACATTCACGTATTAAAATGTTGCGATAGACCTCTTTAGCAACATTTAACTACCAAATGTTGCATTTTATGTGTTGCAAAAGCTATTTTTTGGTGTAGTGAATCCGGGCTTAGTTACTTCAATCGACCACCACAATTAACAAACCATCCCAACCAAACCTCCCAAAACTGGTTGCTCTCTAGTTCCCACAAAGGGCAACGGTGTGGAGAATATGGTAGCCTCAAGAATCAGCCACAAAGTATAAAGAAGAGAAGGTATAGTCAAGTAGAAAGCCAATACCGAGAAGCACGATGCAAGGGACGCTGCCTTTTCTCTCAAACACACGGCTACCAATTTCACACACACGGCTACAGTAATGGGGCAATGCATATAAAGGTAGAGATTAGGTATGAGCTTTTAGGTTAGAAAGAATAAGGCCTAATAGGAAATATATAAATGGGCTATCAACCGAAAAGCCTTCCAAGGTAATGAGTCGGGCAATGAGTAACACTAATTAAATTAGGTTACTTCAAAATGCCCGAATAGGTTGTAGGGTTGGTTTGTTCGATTGTGGTGTCGATATCTCACTTCACTCATCGATCGAGACCTATGAAGTATAATCCAAACAAAAAACGGTTTAACATAGTTATCTGAGATTTATTGGGTATCAAAATACATCTCCACCTTGATACCCAATCAATCTGCAGGCAAACAAAGCACAAAGTTTATACTTGCATAATCAAAGTAATCAATAAAATTGGTATCGGAGACCTTACCTCGTGTTTCGAACCTGAAACACATATCATACATACTCCATATACTTACCAGGGCTAAAGTCAAGAACACCCAGTAGAAGCAAATAATCACAACAATTAATCAAGAGCAAATAAACATGCGATGGAGATATCATATATAAGATAACACATAGATCTTTTCAAACACGTTCATACAGAACGACATATTAACACCAAGTTAATTAACATGCCAACACATATGCAACAAATGCATAAATGACCCCACAAAGAAGATCTCACCACACTATCCTATCCCATTTTGTGTTGCTCACACCTCGACAACACATATCTCACATCATTGTCCACCATGCTCACTAGACTAATCACTCAACTCATGTCTAACGGTAAATCTCTATAGATCCTAAGTTCTCGGGATAATTCTCTATCACCACATCACTTCTCCCAACCTACGTGGATAATGGGTCTCCACCTAACAGAAGTGATAGAAGTGCCTCTCTCACACTCCACCTGATCAGGGTCTCTTTATAGATAAAAGATTCCAACATTTAATCCCCTCTCCACTCTTGATCCAAATGTCACACTCCACATCCCCGGTACAAACCATCAATGTACCCCTAGACATCTATATTCCATCTTACCAAAAGACATACACTACACTGCTAATACATCCCTACCCACTATGCATGCAAACAATTACACCAAGTAATAAGATCACTTCAATTCATGTCAATGCATATATCAAACGCATTGAAATGTAGCATATAATCATGTAACGAAATTGAGCAATTACACACATGCAGAAAAAGATTACACACGGATGCGAATGAAGTAACTAGGTATACACTCAATAAACCTCACTAGGGTCATCACTCGACCTTAATGCCAAATTTGTCTCGCCTCTCATCTTACTTTCATTTTTCTTCTTGGGACAGTCCCTAATAAAGTGTCAAGTCTTACCACAACTGTAACACAGTTTACCGTTAGACTTGTCCCATCCCTTGCTCTTTTTCTTGTCACCCTCATCACTCGAGTAACTATTCGAGTTACCATTATCTTGAACTCTACCCAAATTCATTTGCTTAAACTTCATTCTACTCATCATCATATGCAACTCACCACTCCTTTTATCTTCTTTTTCAGCCTTAATCTCTATCTCCTTACTCTTAATGGAATCTATGACAATCTCAGGTGTTAGAGTGTCCCTACCATACTTAATTGCATTCTTAACTTCTCTATATGAATCAGATATAGAATTAAACAAACTAATAGTTTTATACGATTCAGACACCTTCTAATCATAATTAACGATGTCTTGAACTAACTTGTTAAAAACATCCAGATTGTCATCAAGAGCCTTTGCATGATCCATTTTAAAGCTAAAAAATCTTTCAAGTAAGTACAACTTATTAGGAGTGGACTTAAGCAAATATAAGTCTTCCAACTTTTGCCAAAGTTATTTGGTAAAGTCAAGTTTTTCAACTTTTCTCAAAACGATGTCGGATAGGTGTAAAATAATTGAAGTGTAAGCAAATTCGTCATATTCTTCTTTTTGTATTTTTGTTAAATTTGTAGAAAATTTGCCATCTATGGCATTTGAAACTTTTTGTTGAACAAAAATTCCTTTATCTTTTGTTGCCAAATTGAAAAGTTTCATTTCCCATTAAAAATCTCAATTTCGAAATATAAAGACATTTTGAAAAATAGAACAACAAAAAATGCACAAATAGGCCACACAAAGTAATCCTGAGGCAACAATATACGCCGTTCTAGATTTCCAGAGTTTCAAGATTTACGATCTTAGATCAAGAAAATATTCGAACGGGTCAAGTCTAGATGTTCTAACGGAATAGCCAATGCAACACGAAGGTATGTCAACAAAAAATTCAAAATTCTCGTGCAATTAAATACAGAGGCAAATATCATCTTCCAGTTAAAACCAACACTTCAAATAGAACAATTAATTTCTAAATTTCTAACACAAACAATGGTTATCCCTTCACGGTAACCCCAATCCTAATGTCACTCATAACCCTGTTCTGATACCAATTGTAAAATAATGGACTCCAATCAACCAAAAATCCGAGCTCAGTTACTTCAATCGACTACCACAATCAACAAACCCAGTCCCAACCGAACCTCCCAAAATCGGTTACTCTCTAGTTCCCATAAAGGGCAACGGTGTGGAGAATATGGTAGCCTCAAGAATCAACCATAAAGGCTAGAGAAAAAGGAGAAGAGAAGGTATAGTCAAGCACAAAGCCAATACCGAGAAGCATGAAGCAAGGGACGCTGCCTTTTCTCTTAAACACATGGCTACCAATTTCACACACACAACTACAGTAATGGGGCAACACATATAAAGGTAGGGATTAGGTATGAACTTTTAGGTTAGAGAGAATAAGGCCCAATAGGAAGTATATAAGTGAGCTATTAATCGAAAAACCTTACAAGGTAATGAGTCGGGCCATGAGTAACACCAATTAAATTAGGTTACTTCAAATGACCCGAATATGTTGTAGGATTGGGTTTGTTCGATTATGGTGTCGATATTTCATTTTACTCATCAAACGAAACCTATGAAGTATAATCCAAACAAAAAATGATTTAACATCATTGTCATGGATTTATTGGGTATCAAAACCCAACACCACAGGCACAATATTTTAATAGTGATACTGCATTATAATACTAAAACAACTTGTAGCATGTTGGAATATAATTTCGATTCAATAATTTGCACATGAAAGGAATGAATTTTCAAGATTTTCACGGTTGAATTACCTTGATTTTTATATTCCAAAATCTACATTTTGTTCCACTCCTATGATCCCAGTCTCTATCATTATTCACAACTCAAGTACCAAGTTTTGTCACTTTTCTACCTAAAAATATGGTTCTAGGCCCTTTCCAATTTTGGTTTGTTTTTTACTCGTATTTTCAGCCTATCATTTTCCTTTGTGGAAAATACATGGAGCCCTACATTTGAAAATTCAATTTCCAAAATCAGATTTGGTGTTTTAAATTTCAAAAATCAGATATTTTAATGTATATATACATATTTTTTATATTTAATTAAATATTAATAAAAATATTTTGAAAATTAAATTATAAACACCCCACCCTACCCCACCCCTAAAATGATAAAACCTAACTTCTCGTCATTTCTCCCCCCCGCTATCGCCGCTCTCTCCCCCGTCTCTCTCCGTGGTGCCTGGCTAGTCGCGCCGGCGTCGGTGATGCTCTCCTCCCCCTCCCCTTCTTCTCCGGTGATTTTGTAAATCGCAGGAGCGTCGAACGCTGTTGTCGGCGTCGCAGCAGCTGATTCGCGTAGCGTCGCGACGCTGCTGCGACGCCGGCAGAAGCGTCGCGATGCTGCTGCCCAAATCGCAGACGTTGCAGTGACGCCGCGCGACGTCGACGCTGCTGCCCTTATGAGATGGTGGATCTGGGGGTTTTTGTGGTGGTTTCCATATTTTAGTGTGGTGGTGTGAGGTGGTGGATCTGGGGGTTTTTGTCGAGTGTTTGGGGGTTTTTGTTGGGTGAAGTGGTGGCGGGTTCTGTTAGTAGCGGGTTCTGTTAGTGGCGGTTTGTTGGTGGTGACGTTGTGGTGTTTGTGGCGGTGGTGCTGTTGTTGTAGTGGTCGACGGGTGATGGGGATGATAGTGTTTGTGGTGGTGGTGGCGTCGTCGACCATCGTGTGAGGGTGGTCGCAAGTGGCGGGTTTTGAATGTAAATTTGATTTCCCCATGCGAATTTGTGATTTTAATGGTGTGATCTGAGTTGTGACCTAGACTAGGAGTTGTGACCTGAGTTGTGACCTGGGCTGTGACCTGTGACTTGGACTGTGACCTGGGTTGTGACTTGTGTTCTGAGTCGTCGAAATTGGAGCAGTCGTCGGAAACGGTCACAGGAATTGGAGCAGTCGCCGGAACGGTCGCCGAAGAATCGCCGGAATCTGATTAGTCGCCGGAACGATCGTTGGAGAGGTCGCCGGAGCGGTGGGGTGGGTGGGGGTGGGTGGATTAATTATATATATTTATTTATTTATATCTTTTTAATTTATATCTTTTTATATATTTATATATATAAATAAATATTTATATGTATGTGTATATATATGTCAAATTCTCTGATTTTAGAAAAGTGAAAGATGTTTTGTCATTTTTGAAATAGGCCAAAGAAAACATCTGAAAACTGAATTTTTCCCTTTTCCTTTTTTTACTACCAATTTGTGCAAGACATGTGCAAGGAAGTTGTGGGAAGTTTAGGGAGGTTAAAGGAAGTTAAAAGGTTTTGAATTCAAAGTTCAAATTACTCCATCCTACCAATTTTAATTTATTGCCAATTTAGTCATACCACATGGGTGACCTATGACCCGCTTTTCAACATATTCCGCTCACAAACGATGAGCTTGACCTGAACCACACACAATCACTAATAATATAATTTAAATATTTCTACCAAAATTTATATGGCAAATAAATCATGTGATATGAGAGTTTATTTTAGAACTTGCAGTACTATAAACATATTAGGAATATATAATAGCTCTACTAGATGAACATTTCATCTCGATATACCCTAAACTCATTTTTTCATACTAATTCAAGTATTTTCGATTCGTTGAATAATTATAGAACATACTTGAACTCTCACTATAAGAATTTTATGTTTTCGCTAAAAAATATTTTGGTAGGGAAAGGTTATTATTTGTGGAAAAAAACTTTTGCAAAAAAAATAATTTTGTAGTCAAATTTGTAGGGCAAATATCGAGGGAATGGGTAAATGACGACAAAATCTCGAAATTTGTGGACTAAAGCTTTTCCCCCTTTGGAGACGAATACAATACGTCTTAATAAAATAATTAAGACGTTTAGTGTCAATCAATTTAACATTGAATCCAAAATATTGCACAAAAATACAAATAGAAATCATTTACTAAGTATGATTACGTCCAATCTAAACTTAAAAAAAGAGTATAATAGATATGCTCTAAATCTATTATTATACATCTAAAAACGTAATTTTTCATCCTCATAAATTAGATATGTGGCTGATGCTCAGCAAAGTTGTGCTCCTCATCAAAGCTGTTGTCTTCGTCCTCAATAGCATCATCTTTCTCATTATCATTATTTTCTATTAATGTCCGGGCTTCGCATCTAGTACGAACACTCGTGATGTTAAGTACATCCTCAAGATCATCTACAGTTACCTCGTCCAAAGGGGTATTTTCGGGAAACTGATGTTCCTTTGTCCTCTCTACAAAATATTATACTCTTTGACTAGTGTTTCATCCTACAAATACAACCTACAAGAGATATAGAATAACTCAAAAAATTAAAATCTGCAAGAGATATAACACAGTCATACACGAGATATAACACAATCTAAAAGATATAATTGGCCCACAAAAACATTTTGACCATTGCATTGTCCGATTTACACTATTTTCTTGTATTCACAATTGTGTTTAAAACCTAAAACATTAACACAATTATCCGATCAATAAGTATAAATAGAAATATTGGTCAAAATGATTTTCCTTTCCTACTCGAATCATTCAACTTTAAATCAACCATTTTCGTTGACATATCTTATCAAACCTAATCAATCAGTGTTATTAACAACATACTAAAGTAGCAACATTGAAATAAAATGTTACGAAACATTAAAAAGACATAAGGGTATATATATGCTATATAAACCTCAGGGCTTTACAAAATGAGGAAGCATTGTTCTATTCATTCATTTACTTTATATTGATCATAAAAGTACATGTGATGCGAAACACGTAATACGAAGTCTTCTCCCCCTTAGGACATATGTCATATTTTTAAAAAAATAAATAACACCTCATACCTATCCTGGTTCAGGTATTCCCTAATACCTAACTTGAGTTCTTCTTATATTCATTCTTCTAGACAATCTCAAATTGAAAACTTGATCTGACTACTAAACATGTTTAATGAAAGTATAATCAATTTTGATTACTTACAGTAATCTGATCTTGATACTTCATCAAGGAGACCAAATCATGTACACAACATGATCACGTTGTCTTATTTCAGAACATCTCAAAATTGTCTGAAGCGATTGCTCATGTGAGCGAGTTAATCTCAACCTATTCAATATACATTGTATGTGCATGTAAATCATTATACTGTAATTACAACGATATATTACATATGAACTTAAAATTGTTCATTTATAGGCATATAAAACTCATCAAGAGTTTTCATATATACAAAATATCATATTCTACGTAATTCTAGAAAAGTATATCACTAGATATCTACATTGTATGATAATTACCTATCATCTTCGATTAACTACGTCACAAGAAAGATTGAATGAATTGATAATATTATCAATTGAGAAAGAAATGGTCGAACGATTAGATTATTCGAATTTGATTAATGTTTTTGCCTCTAAAATCGTAAGGCGAATACTATTTAATTGATCGGTTGGAACATTGTCGACTTTGTTATTTGATTATAATATAAATCGTTTGTATAATACATTTCTTTTATTGTTTTAAGTTAATAACTAATTTCATAATATACTTATAGATTTTGCATGCACACTACAATTTTTTTGGGAGGAGGCTGATTTATGAAGTTCTCCTCAAACCCCAAAAATCATAGGACCAACACTACCTATCATAAAAACACTTTTGTACTAATGTCTCTTATAATAATTCTAGCTAGTGTTTGAATATTTCATTATAATACTTGAGATTCTCAATACATGCGTCAGTTACATAACTATTATCAATCTCATTTTCACCTAATATTATTAGATGCTCAATGCATATTTATCAAACAATTTCTTGTGATATCAAGACGTACACCAAAATTTGCTTCTTGCTACTCCAAAAGATGCCACCCTATATAATAAGAGCTCATAAGTTTAATAACTATTTTTGCTCAACTAGATCTCTTCCTTCGTCAACATTTGTATATCTTTTTCAATCATAAATTATTCTCTTGATAACAAATGAAATAACAGATAGCACCCTTTAGGTATCACAATATCTTTTCTAAGAATAACATTTATACATATTGACTAGCTCCACGACATTGACAAATATCAGGGCAAGCATACATCATATTATACTTCAATCTACTAATCATACTAGAATATGATACTTCTGATATTTCTTTGTCCGTTTATGGAGTCCTTGAACATATACAAAAACTCATATTGTCACCTTTTGATACTCGAGTATCAATAGGGTAGCGGTTCTTTAGTTAGAAACATTCTAAAATTTTAATAATATATAACTTTTGTGATAGAGCAAAAAGATTAGAATAATCTTTTAACAAAAAGTACATAATTTGCTAATATTGTGCCATTCATCTCAAAGATTGAGGATAATCATTTCTAAATGGTCTCAGAACACTCATTTTCATGCTTAACCAATACAACATTGACAACACAAAAAAGAAGAATTACAACATATAATTAGACCTTCATAATAATACAGTGATCTTCATTCATATGATGAAACTGGGACAAGATTTAAGTACTATGAAAACTCAAATACTACTTTCAAGAAGATTGCTTCAATCCACGAGCATAAATATGAAGTTACCATAATTCTAAAGGCTCTTAACAATGAAACCTATAAGTTGATTCATATCGATATCTTCAATCAATTCTTATTTGAGAACGAAAATAGAGTCTCTGTAAGTGTTATGCCCTAGGTCCAATCAACTTTGGACATAAACACTTTGAATATATATAATCAATGCATATGTATGGCAATATCTATTATTTAATTGAATTAATATTCTAATAATATAAATAATAGAATCCGTAGATTCAAGTCTTGGTGATTTGTTAATCACAAGGAGTTGTGATTGTGAGATACAAATTACATATGACTGAATCTTAAATCGTCCGTGGTCGAAGTAATAACGAGATACGGATATCGTTATTACGGATAGACTATCGCGTGTGGCATTCTTACTTGTGAAGTAAGTAGCTGATCTCACAAGCTAAAGTGTGGTGACACTTGAATGAACACGTGGATGTTTTGTTATAGAACAAAACATTGGAGACCCGCTGAGAGATTCCACATGGATAACTATCTAAGTGTTAGTGGTTAATCTCTAACGTTCGGTAGTGGAATTGGTCCTTTGACTTGAGGTCATCATAGTACCTTATATGAGGGCAGTCATACTTTGGTGATGTTGGATGTTGCTCGTGGTCGCTAATACAAAGATCGTCGGGTATGTCAAGAATCATATGAAGGTAGTGAATGATCAATAGATGATTCGTCACTCTTAGATAGTAAGAGATTATGATCTACATTTTATCCAGTTAAGTTAATAATGAAATCTTTGGCCAAGGTGAACTCATAAGTCGGAAAAGAGTTTTCGACGTACATTGACTTAACAGTGGGATAAAAGATATGATCGACAATTGAGATTAACACATATCCATATCTCATAATTGATCGGACCATATTGACGAAATGATTATAGTTTCACGGTAAACGAACAAGTTTGGTTTTGTCATGCTACGTGATATTTCCCGTCACATGTATTGCCCTGATACATTGCTAGATGTCAATCTGGGACAACGAAAATGAATTAGTGATAAATTAAAAGGAGCGTTTTAATTTATCGATTTTGATTAGATCAAAATAATAATTCACGTCGTTCGGCATCGTGATCGGGAACCTAATGGGTCACACACAAAAGAGAATCAGAAGAATGAGATTTACCAATTAATTAATTGACAAGTGTTGGATAATTAATTAATTGGGTTGTTTATTAATAGGCCCGAATTAATTAATTGGATTAATTAATTCATGGACCGGATTTAATTAATTTGATTAGTTAAATATCGGACCGGGTTAAGTTTAGAGATGGGCCAAGCCCACTTGGGCTTATATTAATAAGCTGTTAGGGTTTGTGTCTGCAGAGAATTTTCATTATTCTTGCTAGCACAAGAAAAGAAAACCCTAGCCGTCATTCTTGTTCTCTGTGTGGATCACCATTGGAGGCTGGACAATTGGACAGCTTGGATTGCAGATCGTGATCATTGGAGTTCAAGAAAAAACAAAAGAGTTTGTGGAATTCATCAAAGGTATCATTCTCATCACAGTTTCTATCTAAACACATTGCAGATCCTCGTTTGGGAATTGAAAATTGTTTTATTTCCGCTGTGCATGTTAAGTAAATTCCCAACAGTCTCTAGGTCATTTTTGCGTAATTCTAAATTTAGAAGCACTATTATGAAAAATATAGGGGCACATAAGTAAATCTTAATGCAAAGAAAAGGGTTTATCGCACTTATCACATCGGGTATAAACTTTATCCAAAAGATAAAAATGAGCTTTATCTACTTTAAACTCATAAACCTTCCGCTCATATTTCAAGAACCTCAATGTTATCATAAGATGCATTTCGTTCTTATCAGAATTAGGTTTTTTTGATAAGATAGATATCTTAAAATCATATCATTGGCTTTAAAAAAATTATTAGCTTTTTTAGTTCAATAGTCACAATTAAGCTGATTAAAATATTATGAATGTCATCTCAATATTTATCGATGATCCATACCTTCGTCCACACTCTTTCAACTGGTTCCTACGTGAGCGAGCTTATAATTCTATGTGCGAGAGAGAAGCTTAATCTCACCACTCATTATGATGAAGATGCGATTGGTGGGCCCACTAGACTTGGAGAAATGTTATCCTTTATTTCTTCCTTAGGAACAAAGTATTAATTGAGTGACACCATATATTTTATTGCAAGTTAAGAAACAAAATGGATATTATCTACCATGTGGCAATCTTGGCCATGTGGGCAAAAAACACTAAATGAAAGTAGAATCAAACAAGAAATCTATTAAAAGTAACTTCTCTACCGGTAGGTAAGCGACATATATGCCTTCAAAGTATTCTAGGGAAACACTCACCGATGACAAAGTGACACGTGTCAAGAAAAGTGTAAAAGATTTAAATATCCTTATCTTTGTGATATCTACAAAAGTCTATTATTTCTTGAGAAAAAAGGGTATGAAACCAAATTCCTAACCAAGTTTTTAGAATATACATCTTTGTAAATTTAGTTTTTAGAATCTTTTACCGATGACTTATTTGACCATCGACCTGCAAACAATATCACCCCATCTTTCATAGAGGTTGCCTCTGCATGCTACGGGTGTTTCCGTGTTGGAGGGGGACATGTAAGCAAAGAGTTGATCGGTATCTATTGTATACTCAAGTCTTTCAATTTTTTAGGTCAACGAAGACTATAGAAACGTGTGGATTTTTTCAAAATGTCACATTTTATACTGGTAAATACCATTTTCTCCACCTAGAGAATCAAATTATAAATGTCAACGGAACTTTCTACCAAATAATAAAATACAGAAAAAATTACTTCAATTAATGTAAAGAAGAAAGATGCATGCCCTAGCAATTAATTTGTTTTTAAGTTTCCTCATTAAAAGTTACTAGTTCATATTTGATTGCGAGTCTTGCTCAAGTAGTTTGATTCAGACAGGAAATTATTCGAATCGAATATTTGAAGTTGTGGATGACTTAATTTGCGGATGATAATCTATTGGTGAATAATAATTTGATTGTTAAAATACACAAAAAGCCTATTATGGATACTAAGACCCACAGTTCAGCACTTTGGGGAGTTGTTTACTGTCATTAGTTTCTATGGACTCTGTTGAGTTCATCTCTGTTTTACTAGAAGATTCACCTGCAACTTTTTATTATTTAGGTCTGGTAATCTTTATTCGATCGCGTTTAATTATTGATATTACATCCAGTGATGGAGTTAGAATTTTTAGTTTGGAGGGATAGGCAGGGGCGAATCCAGGGCTCGAGTTCAGCTAGGGCGGACGACGAACATTGAACGCTTACAGTCAATTGTCAACGTCCGTGATAGCGGTGTTGTTTATTAATATTTAATTAAATAGTATTCAAAAAATCGCACGGACTAGAACTAGAAGAACTAAATACACCACTAGAACTAGAACTAGGTACCAACTTTCATTTCGGATGAAAAAATCGTTATATAATCTGAAAAATGTTCTAATTTATTTTTCAATCAAACATGCAATATATATTAACAAAATATCAATATTCAGTTTACAATTAAAGTTAATTAAACAACCATTATTATATTAACAAAGTTGAAATTATTTATGTGCTTATATCAATTTTATGTGCTTGTGTGATTTCACTTTTTCGCAATCGATTTTTTTGTGAAAGAAAGTGGAACTTTCTATTAATTAAATAAGTTTTATTGAAAGTCTCCTTATGACACTAAGCCCAATTTTTTGATAGGTGATCGACGGTGTACCCGTAACTGACAGAGAGAGTGGAATTCGAAAAATTGTAAAGCTGCAGATTGTTCAAAATTTTTGTTATAAAATATATAAGTAATCAACTTTGGATTAATAGTAAATAAAATAGTGAAGAGAACCAAAAAAAAAAAAGAGTCAATAACAACATTTTGCTTATTTAAAAAATGGATACAGAACCAAAATGAATGTTATGTCCTTATTTTGTCTGTTTAGACAATCTATTTTTATAAAATATATTCTCCTCAAATCTTTACCAAACAGACAATGTCACAAATATTAATGAGCCATTTGAAAAAGTGGAAATTACTGTCTACCTGAATTTTAAACTTCACATTTCAAAATTAAAATTTATAAGTTTTTATTTCAAAAATCTAATGATAATAAAAATTTAAATTATTAATAATTACATTACAAAATTAATTATACATATTCATCATACCTAACACATACCCAACCACACGCACAAAAACCCTAATCATTTTCATCCTATCCATTTTCTTTCTCTATCCCACCTTCTTTTCTCTGTAGTAATCCGTCGTCGCCACCATCGCGGCACAACCTCATCAGCACCACACTCAACCATTTCACCTCACCACAACAATCACACCTACAAATTCACCATTTTCACCTCAACCATCAACATCACACCAAACAGATCAAGAGAAACAGAGGAGATGGGGAATAGAGAAACAGACCATCGTTGCGGAAAAAGCATCTGCAGCTGGGAGCGCATCGTCGCTGCGATGCGCGACTATGGCCGCTCAGCTGTTGCACCTATTATCGCTCGACGTCCCCGCTCTATTGTTAGTGGAAGTGTAGCCGTCGTGGTAGTTTTGTTGATGGTACATGTCATCATGGTGGTGCTGTTATGCAGCATTTGGTTGTTGAGAGTGTTAAGAGTGGTGGTGGTGCTTGCAGTGGTGGCGTAGGTGGTCGTGGTGGTGCGACTTTTGTTGTGGATCTGATGACGGCGATTTTTGTAGCGGTGAGATGGTGGTGGTGATTTTGAAATTGAAAATGGTAGTTACCGAAGGTGGTGGTGCCATGGTGTATTGGAGTTGGGTGAGGGTAGGTTGTGGGATTAAGAAGGTTTGTGATCAATTATTTGAGATTGTGAACAATAATCTAGATATTTTGTGACTAAAAAATTAACACGTAATTGATAAATTGTGACCAATAAATAATATGTAACCTAAAAATTTGATCCATGACTTTTAATTTCTAGATTTTGTGATCAATAAATAAATTGTGACCCATAAACTTTTTGATTTGTGATCGTGAAATAATTTGTGATCCATAAAATTTTTGATTTTTAATGAAGAAATAATTTTTGACCAAATAATTCAAGAAATTTTGATCAAATTGTTTCATAAAATATATTTTTAATTAATTATTTCATAAATAAAATTTAATAATATCTATATTCTGTAGTTTTAAATCTTAGTATTTCTTAATTTTGTAATGGGTTATATTTATATGAAATTTTCCCCATTTAGGATGAGACTCCGCGTAGCGGGGAAGTTAAAGCTCCAAATGGGCCAGAGCCCATCCCTCCATAAGAGACAGTTCGTATTGTTTTCACGGGAAGATCCGGTGGCTGGGTATCCATATGGATTGGCCTTTTGCACTTTGCAGATGAGATAACAATGGGAGACTTTAAGCCACTCATATTCGGCACCTTGTTGCTCTGGTCCCACTTCTTCTGACGCCGTCAAATTTATCTAGGTTCTTCCAAAGATTTCGCCGTTTGCTCCGTTGAATGCACTAACGTCTCAAATTGAGCACCACGTGGCGAATTTCTAGTGAAAATTGAAAGCTCTACATATACTAACGTGGTGCTCTATGAGGAGATAACTATTTTACGGTAATGGAAAGGATTGTGCAAGTCACGCGTCCTGATTTTTGAAAATTAATATTTTTTAAATTACGTTTATTAATTATTCTGTAAGAATTTGATTTTTTATTCATAAATTGCCAAATAGAAGATAAGCAAAGCTATCATAAATTCTCATCTTGTTCTTCTATAACACTCGAAACCGAGAATTTTATGCAATCATATAGCACTCATAATAGACAGACTTCTAGTTACGAGGCATTGTTTATAAAAATAATCAAAATTAATTCGATCAATGTTATTTGTACAAAAGTGAGGAGGATACTTTTGTAATATGGCATCAAACGATATATAAATAAAGTAAGTTTCATATTCGAATATTTAATTTGCCATATTATTTCACCACACATCACAATTCACACGGGATAACCTCCACTTAATACAAGTAGCATTATCCAATTTAAAATTGATTTTCAATAATTTCTATCCATAACCCAGTAATTTTGCCTATGTGTCACCACGTTTAATAGAGCATTTTACATCCAGACATAGCAATAGACAATGAGTCTTTTTTGTGTCACGTAAACTAGAACTGGAGATTATTATTTTTAAATATTATCTATTTTTACTTATATAATATTTATTTTAAGCAATTTACGTTAGTTTGAAAATACATCAAGCAATTCCCAATTGCGTGCTTACAATGAATATCTCTCGTATAATTCCGTAGAATGTTACGTAGAGGTATAGATTTTCGTAAAATTCTAGAGATATTTACGTAGAATGAATATTCTTATGATCTGGCTTCTCTTGAGAATATCTCCGTTGTTCCGTATGCAAGTTCGTTTGTGGGTCTTTCTAGTTTACGCAATCCCTTTGATTGGCACATTCAACAGTACTAATTTGGTCACGAAAAGCAACGCCTCCAATTTAATAAACTATTCATTGCACGTCTAATGGCGCTTTCCCCCGATTTATAGAAAAAGGAACATACGTGGTTCTTTAGAATTTGGAGGAATAAATTTAGTGGAAAATTGCAGCCATGGTATTAAATTTTTCATTTAGTAACAGATTTTATTCAAATTTTTCACTTGTACCACCCACGATATCAAACATTTCAAAATGTCACAATTGGAGTCCGAATGAAAGAAAACTGTTAGTTGACGAAATTATTAATATTCACCATAATTTTGACTAATTCTAAAATGATAAAATTGTAACTTTATATATATATTTTTTTAAACAAACCACAATTATAATATATTAATAATTAATCAAAAATCACCCAACATCCTCTTCTTCTTTCCCGACCCCTTACCCTAAAACCACCAACAGTAGCAATAGCGGTCAACGCCACGGACGCCGTCGGTAAAAACGCTGCAATAACCACTACACAACAAACTCCCACAATTGAAATAGAGCAAGAGATTGAACCCACTAACATATCATATCTCACTCATGTTAACACACCAGATCCCCTTTAAAATTAGTCAAAATTATGGTCAATACTAATTATTTGGTTAACTAACGGTCAAATTAACAATTTCCTTCTATTTGGATTTCAACTGGGATATTTTGAAAGATTTGGTACCGTGAGTGACACAAATAAAAGATTTGGACAAAATTTGCTACTAAATGAAATGTTTTATACCGTGGCTACAATTTCTCCTAAATTCAAACTTTAATGAAAATGGATAAGATGAAATATTTATGCTCCCGTTTGGGCTTCATTAAAAATAAATTTTGGGAAAAAATATATATTTTTGAATAATGATTTTTTTGGAGAATGTGTAGTTAAAAAAATAAGAAAATTTTTGAAATTTCGTGTAATATTATTTTATTGGAAAATGTGGTTGAAAATAAGTTAGTGAAAAATGTATTTTTGAACAAAAATTATGTACTAGAGAATATTTTATATGGAATTTAGCCCCAATTTGATGTCCATTATTTTGAGAAAACAGAGTTTTGAATTATATATTTTAGGATAACGTATGGTTAAAAAAAAACTTTACTGCATGTACAAAATTTTTTAACAAAATTAATATAGGGAGACAATTTGTACCTTCAGAAAAATTCAGTTAAAAAATAGAGATTTTTTTTTTTTGAAATTATGTACAAAATATTTTATTGTTGTATAGTTAAAAATAAGCATGATAATTAAAAAGTTTTGAAATAATAATTGTCCGGAAATGACAACTGCGCACGTGATAATGACACTGGGGAGGGGCTTACATGGGCCCCATTGGCTTCGTGGTAGGCTGTTGAATTTTATTTTATTTTTATTTTTAAGTTTCTTTCTTCTTTTTTTAAAAGAACCATGTTATCGTTAAAATATATTTGATTTGTTAAATTTTATATAATTAAATAGATATATGATACCTCTTACTAATTCGAAGTATGGAAAATAGTTTTAACAATGAAATGTTTCTTTTGGAGTTCAAACTTTGACGGCGTGTTCGATATTTTTAATGAGATTTAACGTAATAAAATATTTAATTTATTTTTCTCATCCTTTTTTTTAAATGTGTACGATTTTTAACTTTGAGTATCCTTTTCTGGCCCTCATTTTTTAAAAAAATTTATTTTTAATTACACATTTTATGGGATTCAAAAATTTTATCAATTTTTAATCACTCATTTCATCAAATTTTATTAAAATTTACTAAAAATCTAATGTAGAATTTATTTATTTATTTTTTCCTTTTCGAAAACACATAAAGATATGCTTCCAATCAAAAAAAGTAATTAATCATAAATTATCTTAAATTGGTCTACTCTTGATATAGAAAATAATGTCTAAGAAATTGATGAAAATCATCGTCTCCTCAAACTCACGCCAATTATTATAACTTCCTTAAAGGTTAATTACAATAAACTAAATAAAAAGAGAGTCAATTTGAAAAGTCAACTACGTAGCATCTCCTCAAAATTCAAAGTCCAAACAAATATATAGTAAAACTCACAATAAATGAAAAAAAAAGGTGATTGACTTTTACGTTAAAACTTATATTTTAGAAATTTGACTTTTAAACGTATTCAAAAATTCAAACATACATTTAGTCCTATTTGGTTTACTTAAAATTTAATTCTTTAATAAATTTTGATAAAAATTGATGGAATATGTGGTTAAAATTAATTATTGACTTTAACTTAAATTTTAGTCAATTTTTTTACCGAACCAAACAATGGCTTAAGAACAAAATTAAATTTAAAATAAATGATTTTTACTAGTAAAAAAATTAATATATTACGAATTTGACACTGACGTAATGCCTAAAAGGCATGGATATTGAAAAAAAAACAACGGAAATAACGTTGACACAAATCTGTCAAAAAAAGTAGAACATATAAATATAGACACGTCGACATAAACATTTTGAAGATATAAGTAATTTATTATATCTTTAGTCTTTATCTTTTTTATTTCTCAATATAATCAACACTTCTTTATATTTGAATTTGGCAAATGAATTCTTTTGAACAAGACGAGTGTCTACTAGTCGTATTAAGATAACTAGGGTTAAATAGTACACAATTCTCTAATTTTATATTTTAAAATTTGCAAAGGGGAGCTTTGCAGACACCGCACTCGTGGATACAACCTAAATATGAGTGTTCTTGATTTATAAAGTAAATTTTTATTTAAAAAAAAGAGTAAGTCAACCAAAAAATGGTGAATAAAATTTTAATTAATTTGTTGAAAATATTGTTCAAAAGTTAATAAAATTGGTTGTGGAATAAAAAATGTATTTTGAGACCAAAATGATGAACTATGCGACCGTATAGTTCAATATGGCATGCAGTCATATAGCCACATACCGGGATTAGGGATGGCAAAAAAATCCGACAAACCCGATACCCGCGGGGACCCGTCCCGAATAGGGAGGGGAAAATCCGCTTAAACGGGTAACGGGGCGGGGATAGGGCGGGGAATTATTCCCCGAGGCGGGGACGGTAACGGGGTCCCCGCCCCGCCCCATTAAAAAAAAAAAAATTTTTTTTTAGAATTCAATATTTTAAGTGAGCATTTTCGTTAGTTCTAATAGAAAATAGCAACTAAAATTATTTATCTAAATATAATGAATATGGACAATAAAAATAAATTATCAAAAACTAAAAAAAAAAAAAAAAAATTAAACGGGAAATAAACGAGGAAATAACCTACCCCACCCCCGCCCCGCCTTACCTTAAATGGGGAACGGGGCGGGGACGGGGAATGAATTTCTTAACGGGGCGGGGGACGGGGAGGGCATCCCCGCCTCCGCCCTTCCCCGTTCCGTTGCCATCCCTAACCGGGACTAAAGGCTCCGTGACTGCATTAACTATGCGACCGCATAGAGAAAAAAATATAGCCGTTTTTGGCCGTTGATGTTTGAATTTTAGTGGCTTTTCATCTTATTTTGGCATTATTTCGTGGGAAACTATTGAAGGCTATATATATATAGGTGATCAATGTTCAAAGACAAGATGATCAATATCATTCTTGAAAATATATTTAGTCCACACATCATTGAAATAAAAAAAAAAAAATCTTTTATACATATTCAAAAAATTTCATTTTTTGTGTTCTTCAAATTTTGGAGGATTTTTACTAGTGTTAAATCATTTACAAGGTTTGATTAATCTTGCAAAGTGCAAACCATTTATCATAATTCCTTTAAGCATCATTTTCAATCCAAGATGGGACAAATATAATTTGAGGACAACAGTTTCGTGTTCGAGCTTTCTTTCTCATCTTCTCATTGATCTTCTTTTCAGTTTTCTCCAATTTTCTGATTTTTTGTTCTTTGTTTTCATCTCCATACATCTTTGTGCACCTTATTTTTTCCAATGGAATTATAGTAAGAAAAAGGAAAGTACAGAGCAAAATGAGATGCTCAATCGATGATCGTCAATGGTATTGTATGGACTCTTATCGGATAAAATTAATGTGACTCTTATCGGATAAAATTATTCAACCAAACATTGCAAATGAACTCTACAAATAATTAAATAGAACGATTTGCTTACTCTTTTCTTCATCCCATATTCTTTTAGGATTGATTTGACTTGGAAATTCGAGATAAGAAATTCTTCTCATAGGCAGCATTGCTGTTTTACAGTTTTATGTCTGAATATACTTAATTAGTAATTGGTACGTTAAATTAATGTTAAGATACACCGCATTTAACTAAGATTTGTTATTACTCCTTACCTAACATAAAATATGCATTGATCGAGACGCATTCATGGTACTAAACAAGTTTTTGGATTTTTTATTCAACAAGTGTAAAATATCGATTCAACTAAAATTAAATGATACAAAAATTTGACATGAACGAGAATGACTCTTACAAATTTCGTTACATGAAAGGTAACTTCTTTATCGATCGAACGAGTGACGGAATATTACACATGGTGCCACGTGGCACATTCTATCTAGGAGATAGATAGATAGATATAGTGGTGGTTGTAAATAGTTAGGGAGTGGTCCAACTGTCCTCTCCACACCACCTCTCCCTAATTCCTACCCACAAAAACCGTAAGATTAGAGAATAAGAAGGGGTGGCCACAGGTTGGCAATGTTTAACCGGCAATTTTGCCCCTTTTACCGGCTGGGTCGGTCGTGGGGGTCAACCGTATAAAACATTGCAGATCGGGGTTTAGCACGGTTTTACATTTGGTTGGTTGGTTGGTTTTCCCAAACCCAGAGGTTTAATAACTATAAAAACTCTTTTTTTTTTTCATTTATTTTTAAAACTCTTGTACCGATCATATTTTTATCTTTTCATGGAATTGTTCATTTGCGTTACGTAAATTCGTAATTCTCAGAATCTGTACAGAAGCAGCAAAGAAATACAAGCATACGCATATATTTCTCATCAAATCGATCAATCGTCAGGTAATATTCTATTTATTTTAATTGTTCCTTTTCTTGATTGGATTTGAAGTTTTAGAATTATTTTTGAAGTGTTGATTTGATCAGCGTGTAGAATTACGTAAATCAGGAAAGTTTTTCTTTTTGGTTTTTGGTGAAATTGAAGTTGATCCTGCAGAGATCTGATCGGAATCTTTAAAATTCTCTTATTTCTTTCGATTGCTTGGGTTAAATTCGAAATGAAAGTTCTTCTTTGAATAAACTGAACAGTTAATTTGGAATTTGAATTTTTGTTTATTTTTTTGGTTTCCGCTAGATTTTTTCTTTTAAATCCCTACGTTTGTATTTCTTACATTTGATGAAACTTCCAGCGATCTGAATTTCAGTTGATGAGAACCAGGATCATATTACCGGATCTGACGAATTTGAAGTCTTTTTTTTAAAAAAAAAAAAAAAATCGTATCCTGTTTCCATTCTATTGAAGGTTTTGTTAAATAACGTTCCTTTTTGACTTGATTTTCTGGTGAATCATTTGATTATTTTTGTAGGGTATCAGTTTAAAATCGTCTTATTGTTAAGATCTATGATCAATTATATGTTCATGACTTCTGTTCTTAGTCTTCAATTGAAATGCAGTTGTCTAACCTTGGCATAATTTTGATGAATTGTTATCTATTTTTGTTTGGTATAAACTTCTACTTTTTGATGAATAAGGAGGTCTCAAATAGAGAAGAAAAAAACCCGGCTTATTTCAAGTTTGGTGCATTAGAGACTGGAAAGGCTATATTTCAATTATAGATCCCATTTCTAGACCATCTTATACTTTCTTGTTTTCAGTCATTGGTTTTTATAGATTTCGCCCTGCTGAAGCAATCATACTTTTTGGTTTCTAGATTTCACTCCACTACCCTGTCTTGATTTACTGATTATTTCTGGGAAGCTCTGCAATTTGCATGTTCCCATTTTTCTGTTAATTGATAAAATGCTTGTGGAATATTTTATAGATTGAGGGTGATTTCATAACATTACACCACAGTATTTGATGATCTTATCGTGGCATGCTGCCTGAGTCATGGTGTCAAAGAAGAGGCAGGATTATGGATTCAGTGGCTACAGAATCCCGGTTATTCCCAGAGCACCTAGATCAATTAGGGTGAGCATGTGCTTTTGTGTTTAAGCTATATTTTTTTCTACTATTCATAGTACTCCGTATGTTCCCGAGCATCTCAGCTTTATATTTCTTCCCAGAGGAGAAGCCCACGAAAGAAATTGGTGGAAGACAGCACAATTTCTGCATTTGAATTACTTGCAGCTGTAGCTGGAAAGTTGCTACAGGAGAGTGAAAGCTCCACTTCAAGTAATGCAGCCGAAGGGAAAGTGCATCCTGGCTTTTACCGAGATGGTAATAAGACGAGGCTACCTGAAAATGATAAAGCTCTGAAATTCAAGCACTTTGACCAGGGAAGTTGTGTCGAGAGTGCGTTTGTTCCAGAAATTTCTATTCAAGATCACAATAATTTATCAAATGGCAAGGGACTTTCACAAGCAGAAAATGATTCTCTCTTGGAACACACTTCTGCACTTGCAAGTCGCGATTTGCCAACAAATGTTGATTATGATATGAAGTTGGAAATGTGCAAGGACAGAAGTTCAGATGGAACTTTCCCTTGTAAAGCAGAGGGACGCTCGGATGATGTTGGTGATATTTATGACCCTAAAATGGACGATGGACCAGAACAGTTAGTGGATGAAATAGAACAGGTAGGCGACTTAACCATGGCTAACACATCCGGTGTAAAAGATCCAATCGAGAAATGTGTGAATACTAACGTACTGGTTAACTCAGAGAGTAGTGTACAGTTGTCCTTGTATAGGGACCCTATTCCTGGTGCTCCGTTGCAAAAGCACAGGAGTGATGTAAAGTTAGGTATTAGAGATGATGACGAAAATTCTTTTGGGTGCAATAAACCTAGCACCAAGATAAGGCCCTTTAGGCTACAACCATGCAATGGATACCATAGAACGAGGAAGATGCTGACATCTAAATACAGGAAAGTAGCTCCAAAATTCAAAGATCGTGAATTTTATAACTCCAGTAAGTGGTTTTAGAAAAAAAAATTGTCTCTCTTATAAGTTTGAATTTCTGTATTTTCGTAAACTATCTACATTATGTTACTGATTATCCAATTTCTCCTATGTGAATTGTGTTCTCAGGTGAGGGAATGAAATACTTTTGCCGATACAGGAAAAATATTTGCAGAAGAGAAAGATGTCATTGGGCCCCAATTAAGAAAAGGAAATTGTTTGATCACAGCTTTGAAGTTGCCTATGACCAAGAGGCCAGCAGCGAAAGTGTCTCTAATTTACCTGAAAAGGAGATGAAGGGAGATAAGAGTAGCTCAGCTACAATCCTGCATAAAGGTCCTTTATCCCGTCTGGAATTGGAAGTTCTATTGTTATGCAGTCTTCCAATATAACTATTCTTATTTTCTTGCAGAAAATGGTGTGTCAGCTTCAGTTAAAGCTCATCAAAAATCAAAGGACTCTAAGGGTACCAGATTTTTTCATTATGGATTTATATACTTGACTTTTCATCTTTACCTGTATTTTTGTTCGAAGAAGTTCTAACATATGTGTTTTACCCTCACCAGTGAAATTTAACATCAAGTCATTCAGGGTGCCAGAACTTCAAATTGAGGTTCTTGAAACTGCAACCGTTGGTTCTCTGAAGGTTTGCATACTTTCATTGTTGTTTTCATTTAATACAACGTAAAAAATCTGAAATTTAAGCTTTTTTCCTGATTTTCTAGGCATTCATTCTTAGGTTTAGATCCATTTCTCTTGGCTTTACCCATTATTTGTAATTAACATGCATTTAGAAATAACCCTAGTTCTTGAATTTCATTTCTTTGATGAAATTTACGAAGCAAATCCCTTTATTAATGTTTAGTCTGCTGGTTTCTAACCTTGTTCTTTCCACAGAGGATGGTGATGGAGGCAGTCACTGCTATTCTTCGAAGTGGACTACAAGTTGGGGTAGTTCTTCAAGGGAAGAAGGTTAGAGACGACAATAGAACTCTACGGCAGGCTGGAATTTCTCAAAGTAGCAACCTCGACACACTCGGTTTTGCATTGGAGCCAAGTTCTACACATGTTTCTGGACCGAGGACTGCAAAAGATCTTCCTCTAGTATTACAATGTAATGCAGATCTACAATCATCCAGGTATGGTAATGTTTTTAGCCCTTTTTAGGGGCCAGAGGAATGTATGATTTTGTTATTTTAGAAATTTTATTGTTCCTACGGATGTGCTTTGCTTAGCTTCTGTAGGAATATTTAATCGCATATAAAATTCAAAAACCTTTTTTTTTTCTTTTTTATGAAATCATTCTAATTTCAAAAATCCATGGCTTGCTTCTCAATTATTGGATATAACAATATAAATAATGGAAGAATAGGGACAAAAAATATATTTTCCTCTCAATGAGCTCATTCTTGGATAAGTTAGAAACACATATTCCACATATGATATCTTATGAAAACATGACAATGTCCTACTAATCATGTATCTTATTTTTCAGGTCTCCAGCCAGTCCATATTTTGATTCGTGCATTTCAAAGGCCTCACTTGATCCTCGTCTAGTTATGAAGTTGGACAATGATATTGGTAGCAACCATGAATTAAAACCCTCCCCAAATGCCCCTACCGATGCATTAAAAGATGAAGCATTGCCCGACTCCAAGGCCTTGGTTCCAGTCCCTCCAACAAATATGGAGGCACTTGCAGTAGTTCCCTTTAACTCAAAACGTAAACATAATGAACTTTCGCAACGTAGGACTAGGAGACCCTTCTCTGTGGCTGAAGTGGAAGCCCTGGTT
Organism: Fraxinus americana; assembly: GCA_035079005.1. Lineage (NCBI taxonomy): Eukaryota > Viridiplantae > Streptophyta > Magnoliopsida > Lamiales > Oleaceae > Fraxinus > Fraxinus americana. The sequence goes on along the minus strand of CM068710.1, from coordinate 19,627,618 downwards.
GAAGCAGTTGAAAAACTGGGAACTGGAAGGTTTGTGATATATAAATATTTATGGTATAGGGGTGAACATATTTAAGATTTGTTCCTTAATCAAGGCATTTGAAATTCTGATTAAATTTTAATTTTGCAGGTGGCGTAATGTTAAAATGCGCGCATTTGAGGATGCAGATCATAGAACTTATGTGGACTTGAAGGTATATCAGTAATCCACTCTTAATTACTTGGTATCTTTATCGAGATCCCATGTCTTATATAATACATTTTGGTCTTTTATAATTGGCTCCTTTCTTTTTAATGTGTGAATATTTTAATGTTTGGTTAAGATGTCGTCATCCATATAATATTGGTGGCTTATAATATTGGTAGAGTGCTAAATGATTGCATGAGAAACCAGTGAACAATCACATGGGATGGATTAGGTTGATAGTATTATAATTATTCGATTAGTGACTCAATAATCATCCATTTGCATCTCTAATATGGGTTTTGGTTGGTTTAAAGGATAAATGGAAGACCCTAGTTCATACTGCAAGCATATCTCCTCAGCAACGCAGGGGAGAGCCCGTGCCACAGGATTTGTTGAATCGAGTCCTAGCTGCCCACACATATTGGTCGCAGCATCAACCTAAGCACGGAAAGCATCAAGTCGAACCTCTGCAAATCACAGATTCTCCGGTTGAGATGGTAGGAGCTTGAAAAAGGTTTCTGATTGTGAAGATGAAAAATTTATGTAGGAAAATTTATGACCATGAATTGTACAAATAAAGTATTATGTTTTTAAGTTTCATTTAGCATTCTCACACTGATTTCTTGCCTAGTCTTTCATTGCGACTGTAGATTGACTGGCCTGCCTTTGTAAATGGTTTGTGGAATAAACGTTAATTTCTAACAAAAAATAGTATTAAGACTTTTTTTGGTTTATTTCTAAAGCAAATCTATTTCATACCAAGTTTTTATTTATGTCACATTTTCACCATATGTATACTTATCATGTGTTTATTCATGTCACATTATTTATTCAAATTTCTCTCCCTCCAGTGCATATAAAAAGTTTGCTCGACTTTTGTACTATATTTAAAGAAAAATGCTAGAAGTACACAAAGGTATACATAAGAGTGTCCATAATAGACACCCGGCGCCCTCCCATTAGATGGAGTATTGGTGGGTCCGGCACTCCCTCCAATGAGAGGGAGTTGGGTGTCCATTATGGACACCCTTATGTACACCCTTGTGTACTTGTAGCACATCTCATATTTAAAAAGTTTGCTCGACTTTATCATCCAAAGATCTTGGTCTCAAATCTGATAATTAAATTTATGCTACACAAGTGAAATAATTTTAAAAATCTAATCAGTATGTTAATGAGATGTTGGTTTAATACTTTTTTGAAAAATCACGTGTCGAACAATATGACAAATGACGTAATATCATATTATTTAATGAAATTCTAAGTAATTAGTCTCACTAATACTAAGTATCGACATGTGTCCATGTGGATAATTCATAGGTAAAACTAATTAGTCTCACTAATACTAAGTATCAATTTATGTGACGTTGACATACTATCATATTATTTAATGAAATTCAAATAAATTTATAATATTCATCAAACAATACGACAAATGAACTAAATAGTGTGAAATGGAAAAGATTAGAAAGAAGAAAAAAGAAAAAAACATGAAAATGATTCACGTGGATGATGAGTTTGACGGTGATTTCAATAGAATCCGAACACAGGCAGGCAGCACGTTGGAGGTTGCGAAATGAATGATGAGTGTTTTTGCATCTTATGATTTGTAGATAGACTGTCACTGCCCTTTTCTTACACACAAATACATTTACTTTACGTTGGAATCAAGAAACCAAACTTGTGCACATGCATATTAATGCTTTTGCACAAGGTTTAACAATGAAGCAACCAAATGATAAAGAGTTCAAACCAACCTGGCAAACTGTTTGTCCATATTAGCTCTTTTATTTTCCTCAGATCTAGTCTCTCTCCTCACCCCCCCACCCCCCCACCCCCGGCCCTTGAATGTCAGTTTTATAACATTTTAGATCCCCAGCTTTGACATCTACACATTTCGATCCGAACAATTCAATTTCATTGTATCTCACTTATCATTTCATTCTATATTAAAACGTGTACTTTTGGTCTCTACTTTTTCTTCGAATTTCGGTGCTTAGTGCTTACTCACACTATGTCCCAAAATTAATAGTGAAGTAAAAAATTTTACGATGAGATGAAAAATATTAGAATTAACGAGGAAATTGCATAAAATAAATATCAAATAGATAACATACATCTTTTTGTTATAAACTAGTGAGAAAAAATAGATAAGTAAATAAACTTTTATTTTTTATTAAGAACCAAAACTCCATATTTATAGGAAAAATTAGGGCCATAAGGGATACATCAGTCATAACGATTAGGACTGCAAATGTATAAAAGTTATTCATACATACTATTATATTTACAACATTCCCCCATTGAATGACTATTTATGCAATAATTATCTTATTAAACATTATTTAACAAATCTCGATGGGACAAAAATACTAACAAATGAAAATGAGTATAAATAATTTGGAGTAATAAAATTTTGCCTCATTAAAACTTTGTCAAAAAAATCCAATGGAGCAAAACTTGATCAAAGGAAAAAGAGTACTGCTACAAAAATTGTCACACAAAAAACCATGTCAGAAAAATCCATGAAATAAAACCTTTGTCAAGAAAAAAAGAGTACAACGCATTTTTACTTTCAACATGATAATATTACTTGAATTATGCTTAAAACATATTAAATTCTTTAAAGATAACATTAATAGTCATGACAGATAAATTGACTATAACATATAAAATTTTTTATAGTTCTTCATTAAATATCCATTTGAATTTTTAATTTCATATCATTATTAATCCAGTAATGGTCCAATTGATCATGTCGAAAAATCAAATTGAATTTCTAGTTCAATATAAGATATAATTCAATATTTAATTTCGAAAAATATAATGAAACATTATATAGTCATATAATAACCAATCAAGTAGACACACTAACCAATGTCAATATGACACGAGTTATATGTTTTCCTTTAGTGATAAACATGAATTCAAACTGATATATTTTTCGAAACATGTGCTATTTCGAGAGCACGTTGTCTTTTATTATTGCTTCTTCAAGAGCAATATATCAATATTTTCCTGAAATATTTAAAATTTTAATTCATGTCTTTTATGAGCAATCAAATATTATTATTGTTACGGGCCTGTGTCAGACCCGCCACCTCACCCGCCACGTGTCAACACCCGTGGCCCGAGCCACGTGCCGGACGAGGTGCTTGACCCAAAAACTAAACTGATTGTACATGCCGAGGTGATTGCACTAAGGACGAACTGAAAACGCGTCAGCGAACGAACCGGACTCATCCACAAGTACACAGTGGATGCAAAGGCCCGCACTCCGCTTCTACAACGCTGCAACGCTTCACCTGTCGCACCTCGCATCTACGAAGATCTTTTGTACAGATCTTCCCAAAGTCAAATCTCTGACTGATGGGACGTGCGGCAGGTTCTCAAACGGTCAAATCAGCAGCCCATGGCTGGAACATTCAATGCCAGTCGACCTATGGATGGACAGAGTGACACCTAGGATGTGACGAGCCTCGAGGATCTGACAACACGTGTCCTCTCATCCAATGGCCCTCCTCTTCCCATACTTAGTATAAATACCCCCTCTCCATAATGAAGAAGGGTTCCCATTCTAATCCTAGTATTCTAGTCTTTTTAACTCTAAAAGACTTTCAATATATTTATACACACTTGATCAACCACTTCCCGGCGAGTGTTTCCACCGTCGGCGAACCATTTTCCGGTTGAATATAAAACTGACTTGACCGTCGGAGTGCTTGCGGCCGCTCCCACCCCCTCCGGGAGAGGCCACGAGTGACTAACGGCGTGCTACGTGTGCAGGAAGAGCTGACTTGAAGACCTATCCTGTTGGCCACGTGTCCGAGCCATTTTTCGAGGTCAACAATTATAATAAATAATAAATTGTATAATAATGTACTCTTCAAGAGTAAAAACATAATTTTTAATTATGTTTTTCGAGGTAAGTAAAATATAACTAAAACATAAATAATAGTGCGTTACTTTAGGAGCAACAATAAATTATTATTTATAAAACATTAAGTTCCAGGAGTATTTTCAATGAGAATATAATATTTACAAAGTTGTGCTTTTTAAGGAGCAACACATCAATATCTTTTTTGAATATTGAAAATTAAAACACATACTTCTAAGGAGCAAATAATATTCTTTCTGAAATATTAATTATAATATTGTCGTACTTCAAAAGTAACAACAAAAATATTTGTAATAAACAGATCTAAGATTAATATTTTTCTAGAATATTAATACTTATATTGTGCTTTTTCAGGAGCAACAAAATATACAAACTTTTTTTAACAATATTACAATATTCTTCTAAAATATTGATTGAGACTATTTCCACTCAAAAAAATATAACACTTTCTTCTAGAATATTGATGAAAATTATTTCCTTTCAAGAATAATGTATAATATTTTCTTGAATATTACTGCAGGTAATTTGGTTTCATCATTGATTAACCAAATATATGTATAAACAGTGCCATCATTGAATTTACATAAAATTTACTCAAACTGGATATGCAAATAGGATATGGATACATATATGATTCATAGTACAATGAAATAATCATGATTGATTAGTACATGCATTAATAAAATAATCATTATACCCACAATAAAATCAACACTAAAACAATTATGCATAAATCATCTATATATGTGTGAATTGATAAAAAAAAATTCACATTTCATCAAATTAATTATGGTACCTACGACAGATGATTATGCTTATAAAAATTATTACTTTCTAACTAATATATTTTGATTTTGAGAGAATCGTGTTGATAACGTATTATAAACTAGATAGAAAAAAGAAAAAATTAAAGAAGTCAATAGATTTATGTGTTTTATTAATAACCAATGCCTCATATTTGTAAGTAATGAATTAAGGTTACAAGGAATACAACAGACATAATGACTAAGAGTCTAAGACTGCAAAGGTATCAAAGTCATTTATAAATATTATTATATTTACAACACGGGTAAATATATTCTCACCACAGTTTTTGTTTGTCCCAACACCTTATAAATACACCCTAATTAAAAAATATTTTTGATAAATATACTACGAACTATATTACCAATGAAAACCAAATGAATGGTACACCTCTTTCTTTCTCCCTCTCTCCCAAACACTTATATTTTCATTCCTAATTTTTCTCTTAAATCTTACTGATGAAATCCATTTCACATTGTTGAAAGCGATTAAAAATGAAAATATATATTCTTTACTAGGAGGCAAAAAAAAAAAAAAACCTATAATTGGAGATAGAAAGAAAATTCATTTTTTTACTTATTTTTCTTTGTCATTGTTTGTTTCCATTTTACAAAAAATTCATTGTTTTTCAAACTTGAAATGTACACGAAATAAAAACCCCCCACTAATTTGTCATTATAATTCAGAACCCATTCTCGCCAGTAATGTTAAAATATAAAAAAAAAAAAAAAGGTTAATAATATGATTAAAAACACGAGAAACCACCCGTATCATTTTTTATTTTTTATTTAAAAAGAGAAAACAAAGAAAGAAAAAGAAGTTTAATGGTGTTAGGAGGCTTGTGGTGCACACAAGAATTAAAGAGATAATTAACTAGTTTTTTATGTCATTTTATTTATTTCCAACTTTGTAAATAAGAAATATATTTAAAAATGTGGTGTAACAAAATATTTTTGTGGTGGCAAGGCAATATAATCACCCTCATAGTACTTTTCATATTTTTTGGTGTTTCAGTGCAGGCGGCGATTGGTGTGGTTGTTTTTTGTTGTTATTGTGGTGGTGGTTGTGGTGGTATTGTGACGAGGGCGACGGTGGTGGTTTGGGTGGTGTTGTGGCGAGGGCGGGGTGGGATAGTATTTGTGACCAATTATTTGCTTGATTTGTCACCAAATATTAGTGGAGGATCGGGACGGGGTGGGGTGTTTGGTGTATGTGACCAACATATTGATTCATCATTTCATTGTGACTCATTATTAATTAGTGACCTTAAATTTCGGTAATTTGTGACCAAGAAATTTGAAATTATGTGACATCAATAAATTGTGATATATAATTTTTTGATCTGTGACCAATGAATTAAATTGTGATGTATAAATTTTTTAATTTGTGACCTCGAAATAATTTGTAATCAATTAATTTGATGTTTTGTAACTGTAAAATAAGTTGTGCGATTTATAAATTTTATGATTTGTGACCGATGAACAAATTGTGAAATTGTGATTTTTAAATATTTAATTTGTGACAGATGAATGAACTGTGACCTATGAAATTTTTGAATTGTGATCTGAAAAAATTGTAACCTATAAGATTTTTCAATTGGCCTAAAAATGAGTTGTGACCAATAAAATTTTTGATTCATGATCGATGAATAATTTGACCAATAAAATTTTGATTCGTGGCTGATTTGCAATGAATGAGTTGTGAGTTGTTAAGATCACAATTCACTGATCACAAATTTGAGTTCATAAGTCAGTCACTTCTTATAGGTCACTAATCAATATATACGGATAAGAGATCAATATTTATTAGGTCACATGTAGTTTACTTGTTTTGTATAGTCACGGTTCAAATTTACAGGTCACATTTTATATTAATAGTCATAGGTAATAATCAAAATGTCAAAAATCATGTCAACTGTACACAAAAAAGTATGGCGGAGTTGTCGCCGGAATATTCGTCAGAGTTGGAACAATTGTCGAAATCGGAGTAGTTGTCTGAATAAATCTGTGGCGGGACGGTCACTAGAATAGTCGTCGGAATCGAAGCAATTGTCGGACCGATCGCTAAAGAAGAGTGGTGATCGGAACGGTCACCAGAATAGTCCATGGAGCGGTATGACTGGTGGAGGTGGGGTGGGTTAATTATATTATATTAGAATTAAATATTTAATAATAAATTGATTTAATAATTTATTATTTCATAAATTAAAATTTTAAAAAACCTTATTTTTGAAATTTAAAACTTGTTTTTGTATTTTTGAAATGGATGATTCTTAATACCTAATTTATGTATTGTTCCCTATTATTATTTTCCTCAATCATTTCATATCGTAATTCATAACTAAATTCGTTCTGGATTTGTTGAATAATCACTCACTCATAGTTTGAACAAACACCTACATAATTCTAAGATTTCAGCATACAATTTTTTTGCATGGAGAATTTAGAAAATTACCTTGTAAATTATTGGTAAATGAGGGCAAATAATTCTCTCTGACATGATGGGCCCTAAAAGAGGGATTAAGACCAATAAAACTACGGACAAAGCCCATGTCCACTGTGTATTGAACAAGCCCAAATTGTTTTGGATTTCCCCATCATCTGTTATTTATGGCCTATATTTAGCCGCTGATAAACACACACATATAATTGAGTTGAATTGATTTATCATGAAATGCAGACTATAGTGCTTTTAAATTCGGACATTGTGCTTGTAGCGACAATTTGGTACTAGAGTGAACGACCTTGTGGCGATTTTACGTAGGTCAAGTCAGTTTCTGATTTAGTGTGGGGGTAGTGGGGCCAGCTGCCCTCACACCCAAAAAGTTCATCTAAATATTTAAGCTCCTTAATATCTATCCCCGAACGTTTTATGTTAATTGTGCCCTAACAATTACAATTTTTTACTTCGAGATTTTGCCTTCACAATTTTAGTATAGAAATTTGCCTCCACAACTCTACAACACTAACTCAGCCCATGTGTTAGGTGATCTTACGTAGAAATTGCACACACTCAACTTTACTTAAGGTGGATTATCAAAATGCTCTTAATTTCTGAATGCATCATATCTTACTGAACAGCACTACACTTACAGTCATTAGAGGGCTGTAAATTTTACAGCCCTCTCTAATTAGTGTGGTTACAGCCCTCTACTGACTGTACAAGTGATATTTTTGTATCTTATTAGTATTGGGCAGGGATGAAACAAATGATGATAAAAAAGGACTTGTTAGGTGAGCTCCATGTCAAACCCTATTGATAGCTATATTAACCTAGTTGAGTAGTTAATGTTACTTTGGACTTTTGTGGCAACCAAACCGAGCTATGTTGCTCAATATCTTGTGTTATGACTTCTTGAGTCTTACTAAACTTTGACATATATTATCGAGGCATGAACCATCTTCCGTGATTATCAACGTCAACATTGTTGTTAAGTTGGGTTGGTGTCCACAATCAATATCGATACTTCTGCAAGTGATCGTCGATGAGAAATAATCGCTATTGCCGACTAAATTTTAAGTTACCAGCAAATAAATTAAAATATCATTTTATTTTTTTATCTTATTACCGACAAAATTTTCATTGTATTTAGTTTAAATATTTTCGTTACTTTTATTTTGTTGACCAAATTTTCTTCAATAAATTAAGTTGCATTATTTACCGATAGAAATTATATTAGAAGTTAAATATATTAAGAAATTTTATTTTAAATTATTGTCGACAAAGAACTTCATTATTAATCTTAAATTATTACTTTTAATTGTTATTTTGTTAATTATGAACTTTACAGGGCACTATTTGTTTAATAAAACACTTTATTTAGTGACAAACATTATGTCTATAAATTAAATTTACTAAATTAAGTTTTTATTTAATTATTATTGACCAAAAATATGATTCCGAGATTCCATCAATAATATTATTTTTAATGAAAATTATTTAAATTTTAGATCTTAGACAACCACCTAACTTGACGTGAGATTGAACCGATTCACACCATAGTTTTTATTATCTACATTACATTTTAACTGCAGCGTCTCTAATTTTTGCTTATTTTTGTATTTATATCCTTGACTTTTTTGCCACGTTCTTATCATCAAATATCTATTAATTTTTATATTTTGTTTCCGATGATGATTTTCATCAAAAAAAAAAAAAAATTGTTATTAGACACTTTTATTTTAAAACAAGCAAAACAAACAACAAGTGTAAAAGTTCGATAAAATATTTGTTCATCATTTCAATGCACGTTAGCAGAATATTTTGACATAAAAGACAAAATGTGGTAATTATTTAAGTGTTAAAGATAAGAGCGTGACACATTAAATTGAAGAGGGAATTATGAAAATGAGCAGAATTTGAGATTATTTATTGCAATTAAAAATATGACTTAGTTAATAAAAATTGTAGCGTGAATATAATTATCGTAAGTATAAAATTTGTTTGTAAAGATTCGATAATTTCAATTTTTATTAAGTTAATTTACCTAACACAAACAACTCTCATCTAATTTTATTTCTTAAATGTAAAATGTTACTTCTTTTCTCTTAAGAATAAGAATATCCTAGGAAGATGTCAAAATCTTTTTATATATACATTTTAAACCCTATTTTGATTTAATTAAAAATTATATTTTTAATAAATTTTGATAAAAAAAATTATTGAACTTCTTGTTAAAAAATTGATAAAAATTATAAATTCCATAAAATGTATGATTGCAAATTAATTTATAAAAAATAATTTTTAAAATTAGACCAAACACGAGCTTAATGTCATAAAGCATTCAAAAATCAAAATCAACATTTCAATAAATAAATAAATAAATAAATTCAACCACAGTACAGCTGTCGTTGATCGGGTCTGAGGCATGTCTTCCATAATATTTTGAAATGTTTGGCATGACAGACTTCTCTCGCAATATTGATTTTCAATTCAATTGCAAAACCATACTCAAGCCATATTTTTATTATTATTTTCAGTCAAAATCTCGTAGATAACTTATTTTATCAAATTTTCAAATTGAAATGATGGTGCGTTTGATTGACTTTACTTTTCACTAAAAATGTTTTTTTTTTACCGAAATTCATATTTTTAATGTTTGATTGACATTTTTTAACGAAAAATATTTTTCGAAAGTTGGTCACATAATCATGCTTTCCTTGAAAATAAGAAAAACATTTTCTTTATGGGTATGTTTTTATTTTCTAGGCAATTTACACTTTTAACAATTCAACTTTATGAAAAGTAGAATATTTTTTAGGTTAAAAATAACACTTATCAAACACATTTTCATATAAATAAATTCTAGACAATAATGGTCCGTTTGATTGCAAAGATGAAAAATAGGTGGAAAGAAAATATTTTACAAGGAATTGATTTGCCTATAAATTATTTTATTGGAAATTGTAATTAATTGACATAATTTTTCATGAAAAATGTTGAAAGTTTGGTGTCAGTTTGGTTTTTTTTTTATGAAAATTGTTCATTAAAGTGACTAAAATTTGTTCCAGTTGCCAAAAAAAAAAATTGAAAAAAGAATAATCATACTAATACCATTCGTCTGGCTTTGTTTTGTATGAAAATTGTCAATAAAAGTGAATTTTTTTTTTACCATTGTGTCTATAATTTTTTTCAATTGCAAAAAAAAAAAAAGAAAAAGAAAAAAACATGGAAAATATTTATCCACCAAAATATCAAGAATTTATTTTTCTCAAAAAGGTGGAAAATTTAAAAAGTTGAAAAATATTTTATCAAGAAAATTTTGCTTATCAAACGGGGCCTAAAATTATAAAAACTGCCTCTTCTTCCATTTTTTTGTTTTATACTAGTCACACGCCCGTACAATGTCTGGGCTTTGGTATTTTTAAGGTAATATTAGCGTATTAAATATTAATGATATTGTGAAACGTCAATAAATTTCTATCTAACATAATAGTCAAAGAAAGAACCCCTCATAGCTACAAGAATACAAGAAAATATGAAATAAATCAAAGCAAAAATGTACTAAAATGTAAGCTGACAAAAAGAAAAACTATCACTGCCTTTGTGATAGGCTCCTATCAATCTCCAGAAAAGAATTGAGAAGCGATAAATAGTAACAAATTCCATTAGATTTGTTGAATTTTTCTATATCTCATAGTCCCCCTTCCTCTTATATTTCTTTTAATATATATTTGCAAAGGTGCACAATTTGGATTTAATGATAGAAGCATATTTATTATTCTATGAATTTATAGTTAACCACAAAGCTAAAGTCAAGGATATGCCAAGGAGAATCAGTAAATGCAAAGAATATTTGTCTGCCTTCGAGAAGTGAAAATAAAACAATAAACAAAAAAAGAAGATTACAGACGATTTAAGCACTAATTTAATACCATTTAGATGATTACGAACCAGTAGACATCGAAATTTGTTAGCACTAATATTTTAGATCCAGTAAGTAATAAAGCCATTGAACATTGCACTCGTATATAAACAATGTTTCACAACATTTAACTTTTAAACCTCAGTTGTTGTCATATTGGGGAAGGAAGTACTCAAAAGTTTAATGGTATATTCAGAGACAAAAAACCTATTATTTGGACAACAATAAGGAATTTTGGAGATGTCACATAGAGGCTCACTCAAGGAACCAGATTTCACCTGTAATAGATTCATTACGACTACAATTAGCATGCTCTAGGCAAAAGACAACATAAAGGCGAGAAGAGACATGAGCATACATATTACCAGGCAAAATAAGTGCTGCAACACCAGTGCATGCAATTTAAACCCAGGCTTGTGAAAGGAGTCCGTCAAAACAGCAAAAATGTCCTGCTCAATGGTCAAAAAACAACTCCGGTGGAACTGATTACAGAACTCAGAATCCTACAATGTTACTACAGCAAGAGTGATGGTGCATTTAGCATAAATAATATATATAACACCAAACATACGGAGAAATATACACCTGAAAGTTCTTCAGCAAATCCAATAGAAGGTGTAGTGCAGTTTCAGCAACATTTCGCTCAGTGTGCCAGAAAGCTAATAATAGCTTAGATACTGTATGATACAGTTAAACCTATTTGTGTTAGTATTGTGCAACTGTGCAAGTATATTGCTATTTTTGGTTACCAATGGAAAACTTCCCCAAATGACCCAATGCTTCTCATTTACAGATGTGCTAAGCAGAATTCATATGTACCATCTTTCTGATTGCTTGCTTTACGCAATTCCATTCTCCAAGATGCGGATATAGGAATATATAATGCTCATGAAATACAAATAACAAATCGTTTGAAAAGAAGAAATAGAATCCAAAATAAATTAAAAAAGAAAAATATTTACCTCCTTAGCTTCAATTTGCGAGAAATATTCTCTGATTGCGAGAACACATCAAGATAAGCAGAGTACTCAATCTTCTCCCCAAATTTAGAGTTGATATAGTCGTTGAATAATTCGTGCAAATCAAGGTATCGTCCAACAGCTTCCTAAAAGTAGATATAAAGTTATAAATTAGTAGAGGAATACAAAATGAACAGGGAACTATACAATTCAGATTTTCTCTCATAACTTGCTCAAACTTCCATGAAAATCAGAAATCCTACTCAGAAAATGGTCAAGAAGGCACTCTCACTTTTAGTAACAAAGGGTAACAACTGTTTCGAGTTAATTACATAAACCCAAAAACTCCCCATACAAACCACTAAGGAACCCAAAACCTAGGTTCATAGCGTTGAGGGCTTTGGGACGATCGAGAGTGATGAGAGCGACGCCATTCGGGAACACATTTCCTCTGACGAACTCATCAGCGCCATTGGAGGCCATCCTCTTTAAAAACCTGATTATACCACAGTCAACTTGATAGCAACACCTGTAGAGAATTCAATAATTAAATCAATAAAAACAAAATGCACATAAACCCCCCGAAAAATGAAGTTAATTAATTGGAAATTAGGGCTTACAAGTTTCCATTGAGATTGTTGTGACTTCTCTTAGGCAGATTGTTGGATTTCGCCTCGATGAGATGAAGATAAACCGTTTCACTGGAAAGAACGCTAAACAAGTCCATCACGGTCAATCACAAGCTAAAAATAGATAAAGAAGTTTGAGTCGAGAATTCTACCGGAATCAGCATACAGTCTCTTGAGTGCTTTGGGGGAATTTCCAATTGGTCTTTGGACTCCAAAAACCTGTGAATATATTACATGAAGGTGACGGTCCGGTCCGCGCTGCACAACCTTGAGCACTCCTCTTTCGCGACGAATCCTTCTTCACGGTTTGGGGAGAGAGTCCGTCTCAACTCCAAAACACCTCCATCTCCTCTCTTCGAAAACAGAGAGATGAAATCGTATTTGAGTTCCCTGCCTTTCCCAAATAGCTATTACATCTGTAAAAAGGGCTACCTACGTTAACTAAATGACTCTCTACTCATATTGCTTCCATCCTTAACCATTACCCCTCTTCCGCCGACGTCAAGTAGGCCAATACTTAAGGATCCCCCACTGTAGGCGAATCGGAACTATAGCGAATAAAGCTGAGCACTGCCCCTCGTGTCTACCTGAGCTGCTTTCTCCCTCAGCAAAATAGCTAGCACTTCGTTGTAATTGTTGCTGCTCCCCTTAGAAGAGGAATTTCTTCTTCTTAGTTTCAGAACCTGAGATTTTTGAGTAGTGGGATAGGATTTTCTTTTGTGGTTGAGAAAGGGGAGAGAGTCTTGAGAACGAGGGTTGAAGAGAAGAGTATGAGGAAAGATCAAAACCCTGGAAGATTTTTTTTAAAAAAGGGGAGACATAGTCTCCCCGTGCGCACACGGGGAGTTGCTTCTCCCCGTGCCCGCACGGGGAGATCTATGTCTCCCCGTGCGCACACGGGGAGTTGCTTCTCCCCGTGCACGCACGGGGAGATCAGAAATTATTTTTCCTAATTTAAAATCGGGCAAAACAAAAGAATTTAAGTAATTACGACACTTCCTTATTTCAATTAAATAAATGAAATTGTGTTTATAATGTGAGTAAAATGTAAATAATAAATATGGATAGGTTGATATTTTTTTAATTGGAAGCTGGAAGATTTAAAAAAAACAAAAAAAAAAGTCTCTCCATGCGCGCACGGGGAGTTTAAGTGTAAATTTTTTTTTTCAACTGTCGAAAAAAATATTTGTTAGCAATTAATAATCACTTTTAACAATCACAACAGAAACAACTAAATATCATAAACCAAAATATCAACTGAGAAATTTCAAATATCAACAGGAACTCACTTTTGTTTTCGGAATTGTTGTGGTGTCCGGAGCTACTTGCTATAAATAATTTATAACACAATAGAGAAGGACGAAAAACATAAAACTAAATGAAAAAACCTAAAGCATGTTGCAAAAAAAAAAAAAAAAAAAATTGAAATGAAAAAGCAAAAATATAACAATTACGACACTTCCTTATTCCAATTAAATAAATGAAACTGTGTTTATAATCTGAGTAAACTGTAAATAATAAATGTGGATAGGTTGAATTTTGGAAATATTTTTTTAATCGGAAGTTGAATGATTTAAAAAGAAAAAAAGTGTCTCCCCATGCGCGCACGGAGAGTTCGTTTCTCCCCGTGCATGCACGGGGAGTTCATGTCTCCCCGTGAGTTCGCAATTCCCCGTGCGCGCACGGGAAGAAGGGATCTACACGACGTTTTTTTTGGCCTAAAATTCTACTGATTTATATTTTACAAAAATTATAATATAAATATAATTTCTCGTATAAAATCACAACAGAAACTCTTTAATTGTTGCTATGTTTTATTACTATTTTCAACTACATCATTCATTCACGAAAATATACTGCACATTCATGGACCTACTTAATACCAACATACATTCATGGACCTACTTAATACCAACATCCTGGAGTCAACAAATTCAAGTGGAAGAAGAAACTCATTTATGTGACAGGCTAAAGCTGTAAGTTTTCTTTAACTTTATTCGAAGTTATAGTAGTAAATGCCGTGCAGCGCGGTTATAAACTGAAGTTTTAATATCTAATACGAAATAGAAGTTGTACTGGAGAAGAAAGAAACTTGTGAGAAGGACGACAAATAATACTAAAGAAAAATGACAAAACCGGAAGTAGGTAGCAAAAAAAATGATTTCAACTATCTTGACCAAAACATCGAGCAAATCTTCTCGGAAGATAGGGAACAACGAAAATACAAAACTAAACAAAAACGAAAAAACTTAAATCATGATGCAAAAAAAAATGAAATGAAAAAACAAAAATATAACACCAATGAATACAAATCTACCTTCAAAAAATTGTTTTGCAACTTCACAGTGTGTGATTGCAATTGCATTTGCATTTAGTGCATTTGCATGTTATATATATGAGTAAGTTGCATTTGCATGTTATATATCTGAGTAAGTCGATATATATTTTTAATTAATTAAGGCGGCAAATTTCACTGCCAAAGCTTGTAGAATTTAGTCAACAATTCTGGCGTGAGAATGTGATATTTATGAACAGTCGGTTGCCTTTTTTTTTGTCTCCATAGTGCCCTTTTATTTTATACACTGTGGATGAAAATTGTTTCACAGATGAACAGTAATCTGCGGGGTGGATAAAGTGGAGAAAATGATAATTCGTGGGGGATAAAATGGGGAGGTAAAATGCTTCACAAATGAACAGTGATCTATGAATTGGCTCTTTTATATGAGTAGAGATATATGTAAGTTCCACACTATTTTGTGACTCGAAATTATACTATATGTGATAGTGGCGCTTGATGGTGGCTAACTAGACTAGGTCCATTCATTTTCAAAGTCATAATATATATGGGCCCCCAAGTAAACGTGTGCACAAGTCTATTTCTTTTTCTAATTATTAGGTGTACTTCTACAGTCGATCTTCACATGGGGTTAAAATTACGTTTGACCCCGTTTGGCCGCCACTATCTCAAAAATTTATTCTTCTCTCTCTTATTTTCAACTATTCAATTTTTCATAGAATAATATTACACGTAAATTATTATTTTTTCTTTTTTAACCACGCATTCTCCAAAAAAATAATATTCCAAAAATTATAATTTGAAATAATGAGGGCCAAATGGAATTGTATCAATACAAACTGATTTAATGTATCGACTAGTCCAAAATTGAATATTATTTATTCATGGGTTTTTTAAAATTATTATTTAGGCCCTGTTTGACGGTGAGAAGAATGAGTTTTTGAATAATGATTTTTTGAAGAATATATGGTTAAAAAGTTAGAATTTTTTTTGAATTTATATGAAGAATATTTTATTGTGAAACTTTTGATTAGAAATGAGTGAAAAAAAAGAATTCTAAAAGAATGATTACCAAACAGGGGCTTATATTTTGCATTATCTGAATTGGACTCGGGGGCATTTAGTCCAACGTTGGCTATCAATCTATGTAGAGCGGTTCGAAATTCAACATTTCTATCATTTATTCTATCTTCTTTAAGGAATTTTGATTGCTTTCGTATCTTTTTATCTAGATTTCGATAAACTTTATACAGAAAAAATTGAAACTTACTAATTAGCTAGAATGGCATTATAAGATGGTTCATGTCAACAAGTGAAAGTCTTTCTACAATTATATGTCATTTTCTATAGTTACGGCCTTTAAAAATCATTATTTTCAAAGACGTGATGGATGGTGAATATTGAAAAGCTACTAATAATTGAGATTAAAATTTATAATAAAGATTATTGAGGTCTTAAGTTGATAAAGAATGAATATATTAGTAAGTCTATCCTTATAAGAAATTGTATCAAAAGTTGACAATTATCACGGAAAAGAAGCCATCGCCACTCTTATCCCAAGCCACTTGTGACTTGTCTACTCAAGTTTGTAACTTTATGAGAAGTTGAGATATTGGATCTAATTTTTTCGAACAAGTTGTGATCTATACTAATGGCACAGTAATGTGTGCGATGTTCTTGTTAAAATTTTGAGTTCCATCTTAAAAGGTTAACCATATAAGTTGGTTTATATTTTCATCTTTATTCGACGTGAAATTTTATCCCTCAACGTATCACGTAAGATGGTGGCTCGTTTGAGCAGATCAATCTTAAAATTCGCATACTTATTTTTTGAGTTTTAGTCTGATCGAATTACTTGTTGAATTTAATGGACTCTAATACCATATTAAAATTTGAGATTTTATCTTAAAAGGTCAATATTGTTAAGAGGGGTAGTTCAATTTCTTATAAATTGATCTATATTTTTATATTTATTTGAGGTGAGATTTTATCCCTCAACTATTCTAAAGTGACATTAAATCATTTATAGAATTTGCAATATTAAATTATTAGTTAATAATAAGTTAACCCCATCATTAAGAAAAAAAAAGGTTGAATCAAATAAATCTAGAACCCTACCCATGACGTTTCTTAACACGTTTTCTTTCCTTATGTCAATTTCAAGACGGATTCCATTTCTTATTTTTCTAATGTTATATTTATCTCCATTAAAAATAATCATTAGTATATATGATAGATGATGTTGTATGACATAGGGGTGACAAACGAGTCGAATCCTCACGGACTCGACCCATTGCCATTTCTACTGTGAAATGATAAAGTCAATTAAGCCCCTGTTTTGAGGGGCTCTTTTGGACAAATCTACCAGATTTTGATAGATTTGCTGGTAATTCCATCAATATATTGTCCTTTACATACAATTTGATCGTTTCAGTAGGGAAAGCAGGCTGTATTTTTATTTCGTCGAAATGATCAATTTTAACCCTCTACATGAGTTGCAAGATGATCGGATTGCCCCTCTCAATTTCATGCTTCACCTTTCACGTAATGGGCATTTTCACTAAAAGCTACAAAGTTGACTACGAAATGTTGTCTGTGAATTGTTATATATGATAGGAGTGGGTGTAGTCCGATTCGAATGGAGTATCAATGGGAATATTAGAAATAGAATAATTGGGTTCACATCTAAATATAGAACCTAATCGGTCACAAATTAAAAATTGAAACGTCACAAAACACAAATATTATAAGTCACAACTTAGTAGATAGTCACAAATTAACAATTTTTTATGTTACAATTTAATTTTTCATTAGTCACATATTGTTTATTGGTCACAAATTAATCCATTTAATGGTCACAAATGACCAAACATCTGTGACCACCACCTCACCACTCCCTCCAGCAGCACTACTGCCACCGTCGTCGCCAGAACCACCACCACCTCCTCCCCCGACAGGAACACCACCTCAAACAAATAAATACATCGCAGAAAACACCACCACATCCTCGCACCGATCCACCACCACCTCGACAGGCCCATCCCCACAACATCTCAACATCACCAACACCAAGATCCACCACCACTGCCGCCACCAACAAAACCACAGCACACAACCACAGAACAACCATCGTCTCATCTCACAGATCTGCTTCGCTTCTCGCAGATCTCACAGACCACCACCGCCACACGGACCACTACGTCGGTACAATTATAGCCGACGTTGCCAAATCGCACCCACAGTCAGCCTCCAATCCCACCACTGATCCACCACCACGTTCAAAACGTACCACCACCGCACCACCCACAACACACCACCACCACCATAGTACACTATCACCCCTGCACCACCCACACCTCAAAAACCGCAGCAAAACATGAGAAGGGGAGGCACTGATATTTCTGATTGCATCATTTTCTCAAACGGTTACAGCTCAATCCAAAATGCACCATAAAAATCGAAGTAGGAATCAAGAAATTTCAATAAAGCAGCAGCAGCAAATTCTCATCGCAGTTTTCCCCCACCATTGACAACAATAAGCGACCGCTCAAATTCCTTACAAGTCCGGTGCCATTATAAAGGCGACGGCTAATAATTAGGGATGGCAAAAAAAAACCCGACAAACTCGATACCCGCGGGACCCCGCCCCGATCGGGGCGGGGAATTTTGCCCCAGGGCGGGTTTGGAGCGGGGACGGGTAACGGGGTCCCCGCCCCGCCCTTCCCCATTTAAATTTTTTTTTTTTTTAGAATTCAATACTTTAAATGAAATTTTTTATTAGTTCTAATAGAAAATAGCAACTAAAATTATTTGTCCAAATCTAATGAATATGGGCAATAAAAATAAATTATCAAAAACTTTAAAAAAAATTAAACGGGGGAATAAATAGGGAATGGACATACCCCTGCCCCACCCCGCCCCGCCCCGACTTAAACGGGGATGGGGCTGGGACGGGGCGGGGAATTTCTTAGCGGGGCGGGGGGCGGGGAAGGCCCCCCCGCCTCGCTCCTTTGCCATCCCTACTAATAATCGAAGCAGTGGATACCCAATTTAAGCCCACTTATCTTCAAGCAGAAAGAAGCGATAGCTGCCTCAGTGAAGATGGAGAAATGGAGAGGATAAAGAGAGAGTCGAGACTGAGGAGAGAAATATGGAGAAACGAAGAGATTGTATAATTAGAGTTTGTATAAAAATGAAATGTTGATTTTTGAAAAGTGAAATTTGGTATCTGAAATTTGAAATTGAATGTTGAAAACACTAGTTTTGCGTAATTTCTTCTTTATTAATTTGTCATTGTGGGCCTACATATGTAATCAATTGTGTATAAAGTTATCTTAAAGTTGAGCTCAATTAAAGTGATATAATAAAGAATAAAATTGTTGGGCTTATGACATCTAAATAAAGAGTGGATCAGATTATATGTGTAGAGACCACATCATTAGAGTTGTATTTGGCGATAGGCTAAATACATATGAAAACTATATATAAGGTTATGATCCCCAATTCATATGCAACTTTTCATTCTTTGTGTCATCTATCAACACAAGAATATAAGAGAAAGTATATTGAAAAGGAAAGTCCAAAACCCATAATCAAGAAGAAGGATTGGAGCAATTAAATTGAAAAACAAGACAATCAAGATTATGGAGTAAGAAGCAAAATCAAGATCAAGAACTCAAAAATAAAAAAAAAATCCAATAATCCAGAATCAAGATTTGGAATCAAGATCCAATAATAAGAAATTATTCACAAATAATTAAAGTATGTTCCGCATTATTAATTTTCTTGATGATTTGACATGGATGATCTTGACAATTAAGCAATTAGGTTTTCTAATTTTGTAAAGTTTAAAGTTTCATAAAATTTCAACAAGTGATATCAGAGCCCCCTTTATTTTAAGTCATTGAGATTAAAGAAAGAATTTTAGGGTTTAAATTCATATTTTGGATAATTCATATTTTGGATTTCATAATTTTGGGATGTAAATTTCAAGCCCTAAATTTCAAAATTTTGGATTTTTTTGTTTTCAAATTTGACAATCTTAGAAATTAATTGTTGAATTTGAGTACGAATATAACTGGTTACTTTATGTTGTATTCTGGATTCAACATTAAGAAAAGTTTTGCTAACTTTGCATTAAGGATTAAAACATGAGTAATTAATTAGTAGGGCTTTCAAAATAAATAATCATTATATCTATTTTGGAAGTCAAATTAAGTGACCATTAATGGAAATTGTGCTGGTTGAAGCAGTTCATGAAAAAAACTAAGGGTCCGTTTGATTACAAGGGTGGAAAATGGATGGAAAGAAAATGAATTTTAGGGAAAGTAATTACCTAGAAATTATTTTTCGGGGTAATTAAGTGTATTTGATTGGTATAATTTTTTATTCGGAAAATTTTTGAAATTTTGGATTTTGTTGTTCACGTTTGACTTTATTTTATATGGAAATTTTCCCTTAAAGTGAATATTTCTTTTACAATTGGTTATGAAATTCGTTACCATTACCAAAAAAAAAAAAAAAAAATTTGCTCGAAATTTATTTTTTAATCAAAGTTTAGTGTTCGTTTGATTTCGTTTTACATGGAAATTGTCAATTAAAGTGAATTTTTTTTTACAATTGGTTATGAAATTTGTTTCCATTGTTAAAAAAAAAAAAATTGACCAGAACCTGGAATTTCCTTTTCCCACCAAAATGGTGGGAAAAGGAATTCCCTAAAATTAAGGAAAATTGGCGCGTGGGGTGGGGAGAGGGAAAACTTTTTCTAGGTAAAATTTAAGCCATCAAACATGGCTTAAGGGAGGAAATGAAATTTTTTTTTTCCATTTTCCAAGGAAAATGTTGGCTATCAAACATAGCCTAATAATTCCAGCTGCTTGACTCCATGGATAGTAATGGCGCGCTATTTCATTGGCCAGTAAAGGCAGCGTTGTGGCGCCGACTTGCTGTTTTTTAATTTTTTTTCAAAACAATTAGTAAATAAATAAAAATAAAAGATAAAGGTTAAAGAACAATCAATTTTAAATCTTGATATTTAAAGTTCCTTTTTGATTATTCATTTTATAAAATAAATTAGTTGAAGCAACATGTTACCAAAGTAACATTCTTGCCTAAATTAATTTATTTGGAATGTTAGGAATGTTGTGTGTACGTAATTCATGCGAATATTAACTGACCCAAAGTCAAGTTAATATTTTGCCAAATTATTTACACACACTTGATGATACATATGTGACAATTATAAAGTTTTTCATTATGTAAATATTGAGTCGATCTAAAGATAGACTTTATGTTTGACCGAATTTATTGTCAATATTTGATTACTACACCAAGTATACCATTTACAAGTTGGTATTTTGTCCAAAGGCTAAATATCAATATTGTGATCGGTCTCTTGTGGTGGAGTTCACCATTATTTGAAATTTTTGATTGTCAATACGAATTCCTATGTGAACATATTAATTATGTTTTAAGTTTTTTATTTAGTTAATCCATCAACTTCTGTAATATCTCCCTACATCAATTTAATTCATGTGTTAGAACCAAAGTTTAATGGCTGGAAAGAGATCGTTTATATCATTCTTGGCAGCATGAATCTAGACGTTGCATTTAAGAGTGAACAACTCACTATTCTTACGTATAAAAGTTCCACTAATAAAAATGAGACTCGGATAAGTGGGATCATTCAAACCACATAAGTCTTATGATCATGAAACGTAAACTTTCAATAGCATTGAGGGACGTTGTGTCTAATAATGTAACTACTGCCAAAGAGTTTCTTGATGAGATTGAAAAAACACTTTGTAAAAGGCAATAAAGCCGAAACTAGCACACTTTTAGCGAACTTAGTTTCACTAAAGTATAAGGACAAAGAAAGCATAAGGGAATACATCTTGGAGACGTCTCATCTTTCTTCAAAACTAAAAACATTAAAGGTTGAGCTGTCAGATGACTTGCTCATACATTTAGTTTTGATTTCTATCTTGCACAATTCGGCTAATTTGAGGTCAATTACAACTGTTAAAAGAGAAAGTGGACTCTTAATGATCTCATTCCATATTGTGTGAGAAAAATAAGGGCCGAAACAAGATAAAATTGATATTACTCAATTGACAAGTACCTCTAAGGACAAGTTATAAAGAATTAGAAAGTTGCATCCGTTTCGGTTCAAGATAAACAGCGAAAGCCTAAAAGGATAAATCTGGTTGTTACTTTTGTGAAATCTGGGATACATAAATAGAGACTGTACTATATATTACGCTTGACGTGCAATGAAAAGTACACTTCTCACTTTGGTTTGTTTTTATGTTAATTTAGTTTCAATACCTAAACACACTTAGTGGATAAATTTCTGGTGCCACCTTCACACAAGTGTGTCTATGCAAGATTGCATGAACAACCAAAAGTCAATTGATACTAAAAGATTCATTTATGTGGGCCAATGACAAATCAGCTAAGCTTGGAGCTGTATGGACTTTTAGGTTATTATTAAAGATTGGTTATGATTTGAATATGAAAGAGATATTTACGGTACTGTCTTTTAGACGAATTTTGGTTTCTATTTCTACATTGGACAAATTCGGTTACTTTTGTTCAATTGAAAATAGCCAGTTTGATCTTTTTCTTAGTTCAAATATTGTAGGTACCAGTTCTTTATCATGTTACGATAATTTACATTTGCTTAATATGATTGCTTCTCATAAAGAAACCTGGCATGTGATCACAGGGTATTAAATATAAATTAACCAATGAGAATTTTGCTTCGTTATGACACAAGCAATTAGGTAACAACTCTCAAAAGAGAATGAAAAATATTGTGTCTGTAGGAATTCTTGATTCCGTTAATTTTTCATACTTAAGCGTTTATATTAATTATATTAAGGGAAAACAAACAAATATAAAGAGATTATGTACCAATGGGATTTCAAACTTCTTAGATATAATTCATACGGATATCTGTGAGTCATTCAATTCGATTTCTTGGAATTGTCAACAATAATTTATTATGTTAATAAACAAAATTTTCTCACTACGGCTACCTATATCTCATATATGAGAAATCCCAAATACTGAACATGTTCAAGGCATACAAGGCTGATGTTGAAAAATAACTCTGTAAAAGAATTTAATAAGTCAGATCGTACCACAGTGGTGAATATTATGACAGATATGACAGATCAGGAGAACAATGTACGTGGCCTTTTGCTAAATCCCTAGAAGAATGTGGAATCGTTCTACAATATATCATAATCTCTCTAGGTAAAAGTGTTAAAGACTGCAACTTAAATTCTCATCGAAGTTCCAAGTAAGGCAATTGTTAAGGGGTTACAATTTTTTTAAGACCCTACTATTAGGTCAATTTTCGAAACGAAATGTCTGATTCCTTGAAGATTTTCGAAATGAAAAATGTCCGATTCCTTGAGGATGTAGAGTTTGCGGGGGAAATAAGATTATAAGGTTAAGAATTTTGTCTTGGAGGAAGAATATGTATAAATTTCTTCTGTTGCAATTGACAATGATCAGAACCAGGGACAAATTCTTACTATTGTTCTTGTTCAAGAAACAATTTCGGATCAAGACAATATTGCAAAATCCCCTATACATAATCAAAAGATTGTTCCAGAAAAACAAACTCAACAACCCCAAGAACAAATGTCATTAAGAAAATCCACTATAAAAAGGAGAAGGGTAATTCCGGATGACTTTATAGTCTTTATCCAAGAAAATAAGGATGACATAGATTGATGGAAGAAGAACTGATCAATCAACTTTCATCAAGCTATGCAAATGAATAATTCTGAAGAGTAGATTGATGTCATACATAAAGAGATAAAGTTCATAAGTAACAATGACGTTTGTGAACTTATCTTATTATCGAAGATGCGAAACTCATTTGTTGTAATTGGATATTTAAAACCAAAAGGGATTCGAATGGTGATGTAAAAAGATATGAGGCTAGTCTGGTTGCAAATGACTTTACTTAAAAGGAAGACATTGACATTAAAGAGAATTTTTCTCCGATTTCTATGAAAGACTCTGTTAGGACAATCATGACATTTGTGACATATTTTTATCTTAAGTTATGTCAAATGGTTTACAAATTAAAGAAATCCATCTATGGGCTTAAGCTAGTTTTCGGTAATGGTATCACAAATTTTATCAAATAATTATATCATTTGATTTTGAAATGAATTCAATTGATGATTGTATATATTACTAGTTCAGTAGGAGTAAATATGTTTTTGGTATTGTATGTCGATGACTTACTGTTTGCCTATAATGATATAAGCTTATTGCACGAAACCAAGAGATTTCTGTTATGAAATTTTGAAATGAAAAATTTTGGTGATGCCTCTTTTTTATTAAGGATATAGATACACGGGGATCGTTTTCGATATATTTTTTGATTATCTTAAAAGAGTTATATCGATAAGGTTTTTAAGAAATTTGTGGTGCAGATATGTAAATCAGATGATAATCCTATTGTTAAGGGAGACAATTTTAGTCTCAATTAATATCCCAAGGATAAATTTAAATAAAGAAAAATACAGAAAATTTCCCATGCTTCAGTAACTGAGAATTTAATGTATACTTAGGTTTGCACACATCTGAATATAACATACATTGTTAGAACGTTAGGTAGATTTTTAATTAACTTTGGGATGAAAATTTGGAAAGCAGACATTATGTTATTCGGTATAGAGAACTAAGGATTACATGACCATATTCAGGAAAATCAGACCAATTGGATATCATTGGATATTCTGATTCTGATCATGGAATATGACTCCAAAATATTTTCACTAGGCTACTATTTTTTATGGATTTGAAAAACCACTTTAGTTATTCTGTGACAATAGCAGTCTTGTATTCCAATATGAACTTGATGATGTCAAAGTTTATAGATATTAAGTTCCCGTTGTCAAGGAAAGAATTCAAAGTGATTAGGTTTCTATAAAGTATATTAAGACAAACTCTATAATCATGGATCAATTTACTAAATGACTACCACTCATGGTCTTTTATGAGCATAATATTCACATGAGTGTTGTATCTTTTGATGATATGCTAGTTTAGTGGGAGTTTGTATTAAGATGTTATATGTTTTAGATACATATTTTTTTTTATCATGGATATTCGATTTATTTAAAAAATAAAGTATTCAGTTCAATTCCACTCTAATTAAAGTTTATGGTTAATCTCATTAACGATTAAGGTAGGACCAGTTGGAAACAGACATGTTTGGATAGCATTACATGTAATTTCTATGTTAAACATCCACACTTGATCTGTGTCATTTGATTGTGTTGATATACGGTCACGATTGAGAGTTTAATTATGATATTTATAAGGAAGACCACTTTGATCCTACATTGATATAATTAATGGACGAGATTGTTCATAGATACTTTTGATTATGATAACAAAAATTTGACGTCATAAGGTTATACACATTTATAAGGTAACTTATGTGGCCCAAGTGAGAGATTGTTAGGTTTATTAATTTGTTATTGTAGCTTACATACGTAATTAATTATGTATAAAATTATCTTAAAATTGAGCCCAATTAAAGTGATCTAATAAAGAATAAAATCGTTGGGTTTATGATATCTAAATAAAGTGTGGACCTGATTATATGTGTAGAGATCGAATCATTAGGGTTGTATTTAACGATGCACTAAATACATATGAAAACTATATATAGGATTATGGTCCCCAATTCATATACAACTTCTTATTCTTTGTGTCAATTCATCAATACAAGAATATAAGAGAAAGTATATTGAAAAGGAAGATCCAAAACCCACGATAAAAAAGAATAATTGAAGCAATTAGGGTTTCTAATTTTGTAATCAAAATCCAGAACTAAAAAATCAAAAGATCCAATAATCCAGAATCAATATTTGGAATCAAAATCCAATAATAATAAATTATTCCCAAATAATTAAAGTATATTCCACATTATTAATTTTTTTTTGATGATTTGACATGAAGGATCTTGACAATTATGCAATTAGATTTTCTAATTTTGTAAAGTTTAAAATTTCATAAAATTTCAACAATAAATAATATTATACTTTCCTAACTTCTTAAATCTAAGGTAACTCGTATGAAATCGCAAAAGCATTAGAACATTTATATAATTACTAGGTGCAAGTAACGTGCAATGCACGTTTGCTTAGTTTATATTTAATATTTTTGTTTAATAATTAATTTGTTATTAATAAAGATGTAATTTTTTTTGATTAATTAAGGGCGTGTCTGAGCGCGCTGCAAGGAGGAAGGAAAATTGATTATTTTACCATTTTTTTTCAAACCTACAGCCCTACAGTGAGAGAATTGATCCAAAATTGCGGCTCCCAACAGCATGAATTGTGTTGCCAACGGCTTGATTTCTGCTGAAAAGCAGAAACAGACACCCTATAAATAATTAATGATGTAATGTTTATATAATTGATAAATAATTAGATGTGAAATTTTGATATTGTGATGTAGGTTGGTGAGATTGAAGAAAATAAGCAAAAGTAGACAAATTTGGAGAAATGGCTAAATTGTAAGGGATCCAAAGTTCGGGGGCTAAAATGTAAATACTTAAAAGTTGTGCCGAATCTCACGATGAAGATTTGAGAGTGCTTGGAGTCAATTGGATAAAGGAAGACGTCAAGGGGATCAAATTTAGTTAAAAGATGATCACAAATCAATTTCCAACCGAAAAGTTATGCTCCGGTGTTTTAGTCTCATATTGAGACCTATTTTTGGCATAGGAAGTGATCGAATTGGAGAATGATGTCTGAATTAAAGTTGTAGCCAGATGAGTTAGCTTTCCAACGCATTTTGCATCGCCTCAATAGGATATCGGAATACAAAGTTATGATAAAAACACTGAAAGAAGGTGCAGCTGCCTGTTTAAAACAAGAAATTCCGTTACATAGTCCATTATATTGAGACCTATTTTTGGCATATAAAGTGGTCGAATTGGAGAATGATGTCTGAACCAAAGTTGTAACCAAATGAGTTAGATTTCCAACGCATTTTGAATTGCTTCAATCGGATATCGGAATACAAAGTTATGATAAAAACATTGAAAGAAGGTGCAGCTGCCTGT
Source organism: Fraxinus americana (assembly GCA_035079005.1). NCBI lineage: Eukaryota > Viridiplantae > Streptophyta > Magnoliopsida > Lamiales > Oleaceae > Fraxinus > Fraxinus americana. The sequence goes on along the minus strand of CM068710.1, from coordinate 19,600,376 downwards.
TTAAAACAAGAAATTTCATTACATAGTCCGTTATATTGAGACATATTTTTGGCATAGAAAGTGATCGAATTGGAGAATAATATCTGAATCAAAATCGTAGCCAGATAAGTTAGCTTTCTAACTCATTTTGAATCGTCTCAATCGGATATCAGAATACAAAGTTATAATAAAAACATTGAAAAAAGGTACAGCTGCCTGTTTAAAACAAGAAATTTCATTACATAGTCCGTTATATTGAGACCTATATTTGGTATAGAAAGTGATCCAATTGGAGAATGATGTTTGAATCAAAGTTGTAGCCAGATGAGTTAGGTGCCGTTCTCTTTGTGTTTCAGTTTTGTGTTTTGAGTTTTGAATTTGTTTTGTGTTTTGTATTTTGGGTGTTTGTTTTGAAATTTCTGAAAATACGTTCTCTTTGTCATTCTGAAAAACTGTTTCCGAAAATATAAAAATGGAAAACGCGTTTACTTTGAAATTTTGAGATTTTTTTAAGAATATTTTATTCAAAAAAATGAATATTCAATAAATTTTAATTGTGTAATGTTAATATAGTATTAAATAACATATAGAATTTAAAATTGGTGAAACGTAAGTTTCTTTTCAAGATATTAAAAACACAACCTACATTACATTTGATGAAGATACGATGAGAATTTTACGTATCGTGACAAAATAAGCAGATACTGAACTACATAAAAAATGAATCCACGGAGTCACGTGCGACGTCTTGAGTAGTCATTCCACATTTGTGTAACAATTTGATCCCTAACTTGTCCCTAACGCGTTTGAGATTCATTATAAGTAACTTACAAGGAGATTATAATGAAATGAGTAATGGGTCTTATGAAATGTGTGGATAATAGTTGTGAATATTATGGTTAAAATTAAAATTTGACTTTAACCGAAAATTATAAGTTACTTATAAGAAAAACCAGTCACACCCGTTGATGTGGCAATTTGTTCATATTTGGCTATTTTCTCTGTCTTCCACTATGTTACAAGTCAGTGCATTTGAGATTTTACACGTAAAAAATCATTCTACAAGTATTGAATCTGTTACATATTTAATGAGAGTTAATTCCTTCTATTTCAAGACATATATTACATATAAAAGTGTTAATCAAACTAATTACTTTAGAATTCTTCTAGAAAACTACAGTGCTAAGTATAGAAGTGCATTTGCATTAGATTCATGTCATACAACTTGACAAAGTTCTACATGGCTGTAAAACTACCACGAATTCCTTCACCCAAATGTAGAGCTAGCTATGGAAAACATAGGCTGAGTTCTTAGTAGTATCAAAGTGTCAAAACATAAAAATATCTACGGTATTAATACTATTGCAATGCAGCATTGACATTCAAACAGTGAAGAAGTGAGTATCAATTGTTCATTAAAAAACACAGATGAACTATTTCAGTTAAGAGCTTCACAACTCTGGTGCGCATCATTCATACAGATTCATAACAAATGATCGTCAGAGTTTAAAACAATCCCAGATCCTAATGGTCTTTTGCTTTTCAATACTTCCTCCTTGTGCTACAACCATATCAGATTCTGCTCACATTAAACATCCCCAAGATCTACTCAGAGATCCAACCCTGCATACATCAAATTAGCCTAGGCTCTTTCCATTCCCCTTTTGGCCTTGTATTTGATCATCAGGGCCCTTGTGTCCACAACTTCCAGAACTAAAGCATAAAACTTGAACACCTTCATGCTGTATGTATTTTTCTTGCTTTAATTGCCCAAAGTTTATGAACATTCTCCTACGCTTTTGCATAAACTTAGCACACTGGAAAATTACAGATTTGATATCAAATTCATATACTCTATAATATTGAACTTGATAGCAGATGATTTGAAAAATAAAAAATGCATGTAGATTTCAAAATATAAATCATTATCCACACTACCTTTTACTTCTCAGAAAGAAAGCTCAATAAAAATGAGTAGGTGCTATTCTTATCAATTGAACTCTTCAATGGCACATGGCGTCCTTCAAAATTTGAAGAACAAATTAGTATTGCATCTCGAACTAGTAACCTTAAAGTGCAACAAATAATGCCAACATGAAATGGAAAAGAAGAAAGCAATAATATCATTACATAAAAAATTCTGGAAAATCTCAAAATACTGAGCCTGAGGAATTAATAACAAAGCTAATGATTCACCACAAAAATTATAATAAATCATTAGTCTCGCCCATAACATCATAAAGAGCTTCCATTTACTCCAACAATCCTCTAAGCATGTGAAGATGCTGGTAATGAGTGTGTTGACCACAATTCAGCAGCCTTTTAGATCAAACATTCAAAAACAACAATTTTTCATATCATCAGATAGCAGAGAACAGGAGCTTGAAGTCATATGAGATGCGACAGAGATTCAAATAATTCCATCTTGCATAACACACTATGAATGCAAGAAAAGGGGTATGTTAACAAGGAAAACAGATAGAAGGACGACAAGAACCTCTCGCCTCAAATTCCCGTAACGTGCAATATTGATAAACTCTTCAAATATTCACTTCAAGTGCTAATAGTCAATTCTAAATAACAAGAGTGATCAATTTGTAAGTTAATGTCAAACCTGATAAAAATAAAAGGGACAGTCCACCTGATTCATTTTTCAATTCACACTCCACCTTTCAAACAAAAAGGGACAGTCTAGTTATAGTTACTTTATGAATTGTTTTAACAAGACGGCCAGGGGTGTATTATATACATTGAACATTAAGGGGAATATTTCAACTGGGAGCATTAACCTTTAAACCATATGATAATGGGGTCCTAAACTTTCTATTTGCAGACGCTAGATATTAGCAACTGAAGCAGGCTCAAATTCCAGAAACTATGCTTATAACATTTATCAGTCTAGTTGGAAAGCATCCTAAAAATAGAATTCTACCAGTACCATTTGAATTTTCATCACGGGTGACATAAATTTCCATATTCTGCTGTCCCCTCCCAACCTTAAAAAAACAATATATTTCTTCCGGGACTTCTTACATCAACAACTTCAGAAACCAAATTAGGACCTGTTTTCAACAATTCAATATCATTTTCTATTCGACAATTCAGTATCATCTCCTCTAAATAATTGCTCAAAAACTGGACCAATGGGAGACATTTGTTCTATTCGAGCTCAACATACCATGACACAGGCAACACCACAGCCTTGCCCAGCAATTGCTCCCAAAGGTCAGAAACCGTTCTATCAATTTCACCTCCACCACCAGCTACCCTTCCCCCTACGAATTCAACCTGCAATTCCGCCTCCACCACCATCTACCCTTCCCCCTGCGATGCGAATTGACTGCCCCAACTATTATCCAACCAGCCTCAATTTTCACACCAAACAAAGAAAAAAACAGAGGCGAAATGGGACCTAACAACTATTACATGGAATAGCAAGCAAATAATCAAAGATTATCACAACCAAAGAATCAAAACCTTGATTTGAAGATTATTAACCTTGATTCAAACTGCCCGTCGTGAAGCCTTCGATTCGGCTAAACCAGGACAAACAACCCTTGATTTGAAGATCCCGTATCGAATCCTTTGATTTGCCAACACGATCCGTTTTCGTTTTTTGGTTGTGGGTTTGTGAGAGGAGATCGATTTACAGAGAGAGGGAGAGAGTTGAGAGATTGTTTCCCGTGTTTTCAGAATTTTCGTTGTTTTCTTGTCATATTTTCCAAAACGATGTTTTAGTCATTTTGCGTTTTTAGTTGTTTTTTTTTTTTTCATTTTCAAAAACGCGTTTTCAAAAATAAGATAGAGAACGCGTTTTCGCTATTTTGAAAAATTAAAAACAGAAAACGGCTTGAAAACGACAAAGAGAACAGGGCCTTAGCTTTCCAACGCATTTTGAATTGCCTCAATTGGATATCGAAATACAAAGTTATGATAAAAACACTGAAAGAAGGTGTAGCTGCCTGTTTAAAACAAAAAATTCCGTTACATAGTCCGTTATATTGAGACATATTTTTGGCATAGAAAGTGATCGAATTGGAAAATGATGTCTGAATCAAAGTTGTAGACAGATGGGTTAGCTTTCCAACGCATTTTGAGTCGCATCAATCGAACATTGGAATACAAAGTTATGATAAAAACACTGAAGGAAGGTGCAGCTGCCTGTTTAAAACAAGAAATTCCGTTACATAATCTGTTAAAACAACAAATTCCGTTAGTTTTTCCGTTAAACCAACAAATTTCGTTAAATAGGCACTTTTTATATATATATATAGAAAGATATTTACGTCAAACTTGGCGTGACAAGAATTTAGGAAATGGACAAAATGTGAAGACAAGATGTTAAATGAAGTGAAATCATTGTATTAATTCCAGAAAATCTTGTCTTTTCGTCATAATTATTTAATCGAAAGCAAAACCAAATCATATAATAGTTGACAATCAGCCAGTTCAATTTATGCCACGGCCATTAGATTATCTAGAAAACGTTCGAAGGCTCAGAGATCAAAAATCCACCTTTCATCCTCAAAACTACCTATATTCAACTGTACTTCAATATCACTTTCTCTCTTCCCCTTTTCCCTTTTCCAGGTAATTTTTATGCTCAGTTACTGTTTCAAGTACGATACGAATGATTTCCAGTATGCAGGAATCTGAGGTTAATTTTTTTTTATTTGTGGAATTCTTGAGATTGAAGGTTTTAACTTTCTGGTCAAATTGATTTTTTTCCTAAGTTGTCGTTTTGAATCAATCTATCTTTTGTTTTTGTCGAATTTGTACTGAAAAGTATGCATGAGATGACTTTGTTTGTTGGATTAAGATTTATTTTTGATGGCTTAAAGGTTTCCTCAATTGATCCAGTTTTTCGTTTTATTTTTTGCTCTGTGGTTGTTTCAGGATTTCTGTTTCTTTGTTTTGAATTTTGATGTATCAAAATTTCTCATCTTGGAAAAGGTCTAGCTCTGTATTGCTGGCGGTAAAATTTAAGAGGAGATTGAAAGAGAATCTTGATTTGAAATTATAAGATTTTGGGATTTGGGTATATTCTATATTGATTAGAATACTGCAAACTAGATGGTCATGGATCGGAATTTTAGGTGTTATAATGAGACAACATCTGGTATCAAATATGATAACCAAGCCGTTTCGGTGTTTCCAGATCCAAATCTGATAAACAATTCGATAGTCAGCAATAGTTTCTCAAATGATAATTATGCTGATGTTGCCCCATTTTCCAGTCATTTGAAATCTAATACTTTAGTCCAATCATCTGATGCTGATACCCTCGAGGATTATGATTTTAGTGATGTGGTGCTTAAGTACATAAACCATATCCTTATGGAAGAGGATGTGGAAGAGAAAGCTTGCATGTTTCAAGAGTCTACAGCTCTTCTAGCTGCAGAGAAATCATTCTACGAAGTTCTTGGGGGGCAGTATCCTGCTTCCACAGATTATCTGCGAGTCCCAAATTGGGATCAGAATGTTGAAAACTCCGATGAAAACTTTTCAGGAGATTTTATAAATTATTATGCTGCTGGTAATGCTGACTTATACCCAGACTGGAATTCTGATCCTAATTGCACTGTATTTGACGAACAACATTCTTCTGTTGGTGTTGTTTCACAATTGACTTCTCACTCATCTTTTAGCCCATCAAGTAGTGCGAGTACCTTCACTGATGGTCCGGCAGATTCTCCCGTAAGTACAATTAAAATTCCTAATACATTTAGTGATAGCCAATCGGTTATGCAATTTAAGAAAGGGGTTGAGGAAGCTGCTAAATTTCTTCCTAAAGGCAATAGTTTGGCAGTTGATTTGAGGTATGGTGAATTATTGGGGAAAGAGCAGAAGGAAGGGACAACTGGTTTGGTAGTTAAGGTGGAAAAGAAATTTGACAATGAGGACTGTGCTGATCTGTCAAGGGGTAAGAAGAATCCGTATCAAGAGACTTTGAGTATGCACGTGGAGAGGAATAACAAACAGACAGCTGTTTATAATGAATCGACTGCGAGTCCGGAAATGTTTGATATGGTGCTTCTATGCAGTGAAGGAAGAAATGAATCTGCACTTCGGAAAGCATTGCAGCATGAAGTAACTAAAAATGCTCCGCAAAATAATCAAACTAAGGGGTCTAATGGTGGGAAAAGCCGTGGCAAGAAACCGGGAGGCAGAAGGAATGTGGTTGATTTGAGAGCCCTTTTGACCCTTTGTGCACAAGCTGTTGCAGCTGATGACCGAAGGTCTGCTAATGAGTTTTTGAAGCAGATCCGACAACATTCAACTCCCACGGGAGACGGGATGCAGAGGCTTGCCCACTGGTTTGCTGATGGTCTTGAAGCACGTATGGCTGGATCTGGGACTCAGATCTACAAAGCCCTTATCAATTTGCCCACATCGGCTGCTGACATCTTGAAAGCCTACCATATATATCTTGCTACCTGTCCATTTAGGAAGATCTCTAACTTCTTTGCAAATAAGACCATTATGAATGCGGCTAAAAATGCCACAAGGCTTCACATTATTGATTTTGGTATTCTCTATGGTTTTCAATGGCCTTGCTTTCTACAACGGCTCTCGTCTAGGCCTGGTGGTCCCCCCAAGCTTCGTATCACTGGGATTGATTTTCCATGTCCAGGGTTTCGACCATCGGAAAGGGTTGAAGAGACAGGACGGCGCTTGGCTAGTTATGCTGAGACTTTTAACGTTCCATTCGAGTTCAATGCTATAGCGCAGAAGTGGGAAACTATTAAGATTGAGGATCTTATGGTTAGCAAAGATGAGGTTGTGGTGGTGAATTGCCTTTACAGGTTTAGGAATCTGCTTGATGAAACTGTTGTAGTAAACAGTCCGAGAAATATTGTTCTGAACCTTATCAGGAAAACTAGTCCAGATATTTTTGTGCAGGGGATATTGAATGGTGCTTACAATGCTCCCTTCTTTATCACAAGATTCCGTGAGGCTCTGTTTCATTATTCATCATTTTTTGACATGCTTGAGGCTAATATTCCTCGTGAAATTCACGAGAGGATGCTGCTGGAGAAAACAATATTTGGGCAGGAAGCAATGAATGTCATTGCATGTGAAGCCGCAGAAAGAATTGAGAGACCAGAGACATACAAGCAGTGGCAGGTTCGAAATATCAGGGCTGGATTCGAACAGCTTCCTCTGAATGAAGAGATAATGAGGATGGCAAAGCACCGGGTTACATCATCCTACCACAAGGATTTTGTGATCGATGAAGATGGCCTCTGGATGTTGCAAGGGTGGAAGGGGCGTATCTTATATGCACTTTCTTCTTGGAGGCCGGCTTATTGAATTTGTTAGATAGAATTTATGGGAAGGCAAGCTAATGGTTGCTGCACATGTTGTCAATATCAACTTGTCTTTACTGTGAATATCCGCCGAGGTATTGATCCATCTTCTAGACCAGGTTGTTTTGCTTACAATTTAATTTCATATTATTAGTCTACAGAATATTACAATCAGTATTTAATACAAGTACCATTTGAAGAGTCAACGTTTCTTGAGGATGGTCCGTAAGCGGTTTTAGCGAAAGCAGGTTCGTGGATACTCTCCATTGCACTTTGGCCTGAAAATAAATGGGTAGCTCTGGTGATCATCAATCTGGGGGATCAAGCAGCTAATTTCTCTGGGGATCCTTGTACCACCAAATAGGCCTGCGTTCATTGAAGCCGTAAAGAAAGGATACCATTCTTAGCTCATGTCAACACTCTAGTTAGTACTCGTGTTTAGTCAGTCATAACTCTGTTAGTGTGTAAAAATAAAATAATGTATGCAAAGTACCTTTTTTAAAGGATGTTATGCTAGTGACTATAGATAAATTGTCCTATCTAATTTGCCAAAACATTAGAAGGCTGCTATTTAGCTTTATTTTCCAGGAAAAGAATATTTTCATTCAATGTGTAGATAACAACCAGTAACATTATGTGTTGTTCTGTTGAATTTCGTAACCTCTCTGCCTCCTAATTAGGCCAATGTCGTTATTGACTCTCTAAGTCAGCACCTGACGAGTTTAAATTATTGGTTATCATATCTGTTGCATGACATGATTGCTCGTCATATGGGGCAAAAATTTGAAGATAATCAAGATCTTCGCGCATCCTATTTCTGGATAAAATAGCTTTTATTTCGTTTCAGGATGTTAACACTGGTATCGAAATATCTTGTGATATTTCGTTAGCAGTTAATGTTCTGATAGAATCATGGGTTAGTGGACTTATTACAAGGTTAGGCAAAAACTGCTGCAGGGTTTCATCGAATCCATTGCAATAGGGCGCAGAATTTCAACCTCGTATATTGATTTCTGAGTCGTACACTTTCTATCCTCGTCCTCTTCCATAAATATACGGTTATGTACTTGAATGCTGAACCCATCAATGTGCATGTTTCGGGTGAAGCATTAGAAAGGGCTGCATGGTAATGAGGAAGTAGATATTTCAGCTAATTCTTTGACTACACCTTAAAATGTCTGAAGTTTTCTTCTCGTTGTGCAAGGAAATTGATTAACATCATATTCAAATTTTTGGTCCAAAACAATTTTGAGGCACCTTAACTCTGTACAAATCCATCCTCGTATGGCCATAATGCACGAACAATTTCCTCCTGTTTCTCTCGTCTTCAACACAGAGAGTATATTTTGTTTATTAGTTCATATTTGTTGTCGTCTGACATATAATGATATAAATACTGCACAGATTGAGTGTATATATTCACATTTTCATAATAATTCAAAGATCCTTTCATCAAATTTGAGTTCTGCCTCAAGACTACAGCCCAGTATCCTTAACCGGTGCCTGAAAAATTCAATGTAAAATAATTGTAGCTGAGAAGACAGGCGGCAGTTACAGTCATATTTCTCAGATTACATTAGTCGTCATTAAGACAGTTTTGAAAGATGGTTTTTATGCTTCACTTACCGGTGTCTTCACAGATGGAAAAACAGTCCAAAATTTATGCTCCACTTACCGGTGTCTTCACAGATGGAAAAACAGTCCAAAACCTCAGCGTCTCATCCCCCGCTCCGGTCAGTCGGTCACTAATGTCTGCCCATCAGGAGATATGCAAGGTAGAGTCAGAGTTGCCACCTTTGCCATTGATGGATAGTTCCACACCATAATTTGATTCTGGGAATATCCATGACTGTTGACCAGCTCATTTACATTTTTACTCCATGCTAGATTGCATACCTACAAATTCAGTTACTGGATTGTATTAGTTATTTATCTCAAACTTCTTGAAACAATTTCACTATAAGAAACATGAATTAAATTTAATTTCTTCAGCGTGGTAACTTTGAAAGAATAGAAACCTTGAGCATAAACCTGGCTTTTGGTATCCACGCCATTTATTTGATTGCCGCTAGTTGTGTTCCAAAAGCAAATGCACTGATCAGCAGTTCCTCCGGAAGCAAGAAGGCCATTTTGGTGAGGCGACCAAGCAATGGCCTTCACAGCAGCTGTATGCTCTGTCAGTTTCAAAATGGGTTGCTGGGAGTGCTGATTCCACACCAATAGCAGAATCCCAAAACATGAAAATGCAAAGAATTTATCGTTCTCCACTTGGAACACAAAGATCGTGTTGAAGTATGTTTCGATCTCTGCTTCCTGAGTATGATATACGCTAAGACCATGCTAGTACTCCGGTTCTTGTTTGATGTCCTCCCATTGTTCTAACACTGTTGCATTGATTCCAATCCCATCCCATCCCAAACTCGAACAACAAAACCATCAAGATATGTCTATTCAAACCGGGTGTGCAATGCAAAGAGCCATTTAACCCGTGTTCAGTTCTGATAAAGAAGACGAAAGAGTACTACCTGAACTTCACCGAAATTTGTGGCAATTGGTATATATGACCCCTCTCTTGTACATTGGACTGAGCAGACACTGTCATTAGGTCCCAAATCACACAACCTCGTCGCACATAAGCATGGGTTAATCACAATGTTATTCCCATTGAGCTAACAGACGATAAGCAATCAAAAGTGTGTTTACAAAAGTGCAATCAATGGGAACTCACTTTACTATTTGAAGCACTCCATAAATAAACAGCAAGGACATTCTGGGAAGAAGACCAGTCCGGAGTCCACTATGTTCAGATAGAAGTTGACCCTTTGAAATCCCGCAAGCGCACGGTATCACAATCAAGTAATAAAATGATGAATAGAGTGTCAAACTCATGAGAACTACGTATTTGATCGAGTTAAAATTAATAATATCCTTAATCGAATAGTAAAAGTGATTTGAGTTTATCTATACTAATTTCTAAGTTATTACTTAGTGAAAACAAGTAAAATTGGTTTTCAAATATGTGAGAAATATTGCTAAAATGTCGAATCCCCCTTACTAATTCATTTTTAGTTCAACAATTTAAAATGACAATTTGAAATCATTTATGTTGGTCAATGTTCCTACTTTAATTTGAAATCTCCAGGTGCCGTAATTTATCCCAGTGTTCAAAAAAGCGGCTCAATGCGCCGCTTAGGCGTGCATAAGCGCAAGGCGTTTTGGAAACGCGTCGCATACCCCATATGCGTGGGAAAATGCGGTCAACGAGCGTTGACCTTAACAATGCACGCAAAGGCGCTACAGTGCACGCAAAGGCGAGCAATTATTCTGCTTTCAGCCCATCAAATTGACAGGCCCAGAAAGCAAGCATATGAAAGACTTCTTGGCCCATTATTTTATAGACATAATTTCTTGTCCTTAACCTATAAGATTCCGATGTGGGATAACTTTGGCGTGGACTGTGGTAGTATTTGGGGAAAATCATTAACTGAATTTGGAACAATCAAATAGGTTTTAATTCCCCTTTGGAGGGATTCTCTCCTTCCTTTGTTAACAAATATGGGGATTCAATTTTTTCATGTGATTGGCAGTGATTCATGTGATCTTTGGAAAAGCAGTCGGAATCCAAAGAACTCCAAGCTTGATTTCAAGGACAAGATCTGGGTTAGTTTTGTGTTTTGTGTTTCGCACTCGGTTTTACTTTTATATTTATAATGGAGGATACAATATTATGCAGTGGGGAAATTTTCTTCTTAATTCTTTCGGTCAAGAATTTTATCCGTTGGGTGTATATGAATAATCACAGGTAGTTAACTGGTTAGACCACAAGTTTGAGGGATACCTAGTAGCTATTGGTTGAGGGGTTAAGGGGATCCTAGTCGCAGCAGTTCCAGTAGTGATCTGTCTAATTTCAATTATTTTTCGCCATTCTTAGTTAGGCCCCGTTCGGGAAGGATTAAAATCCAATTAAAATTGAAAATATGGCCGTTATTGGGTCCCACTCGTCTAATAAAAGTCAACAATAACGACTATATTTTCAATTTTAATCCGATTTTAATCCCTCCCATACAAGGCCTTAATTAGCTGACAGTTTAAGTTTTCTAAAGGTATTCGAAAACAACTCAGTACAACGGATAGTCTTGCTGAAGAAGATGCACTCTGAATTTATCCTGAAAAAGTAGCTTTTACTTTTCAAGAAACAAACAAATAATGATAAACCAAATAAAAAAAAATAGGGGAAAAAATATAAAGATGGAAAATTAGTCATGAAAATCCAAATATAGATAGTTCACCGTGCAACCGCTGAAAATCTCAAATTGAATCAAACCTTCAATTAACAAACTTGTTTTATTACTTAAACAAGAAAAAGAAAATTGCAAAGAACACAAAGAAGCATAAAGATGGAGGCTTTAGTAAGTATTATTTTAAAATATTAAATGATTTTATGATACAGTAAAAAATCTATTTTTTTATGATATAGTAAAAAAAATTATTTTTTATATAAAAATATATTTAATGACTTAAAATAATTAAAATAATATTAAAAATACGAAACGCATTATGACGCTTATTCTTCGCATTGACACGCCTAAACTTGTGATTCTTGATTCTCGACCTCGACGCATTGCAACGCATTACGCCTTTTAGAACATTGATTTATCCTTGGTAAGTAGCTTTGATTGGGCACTCAACCAAAGGATAAAAGAGTGTTTTAGTGTGATGAATCCCTTCCACACATCCGCTGCCCAGGTTTTTGTAGATCCCTTCGGTCGAAAATAATCATAAGATTGTGGCACTTTAAGGTTGTCCACACACTTCCATTTCACCAATATCTGGATGGCAGCCTGCTCGCTTCCCTCATTTTGGATGAACAGGTCCTGAATGGTCAGTAGTTTCTTAAACAATGGAGAGTCATCTTTCTTAGGTGTCCACTCCCAAATTGAAGCCCCTCGTAAGTACACATGATTGACCCAACGGACCCAAAGAGTGTCCTTATCATGTATGTTCCAAAGAGATTTTGCAAGCAATGCATTATTCCAACACTTGATGTCTTGAAATCCCAAGCCTCATTCACTTTTGGGAAGACACATCCGCCCAAGCAACTAGTGGCTTTTTGGAATTCCAAAGGAAGTTCCAACAAAGCTGTGTAATTCTCAATGTAATTGCAGCCGGAATTGGAAATATAGATAACCAAAAAATTCCACTCCTTGAGAGACGGCTCTCACCAATTCGGCCATTCCGGCGTACGACAATAAAATACGTGTCGATGTGTTAATGTATGCCGTAATCTTATCCAAAAATGATGCAAAATGATTCACTTTCAATTTTTCGGGCGAGTGGTATCCCCAAATATCTAAACGGCATGGTCCTCTTAGGCATGCCCACAACATCCTGAATTACCTCCAAATCTGTCCCATGAATGGCTGTTGTATATAGATTGAATTTATTCACATTAACCATTAATCACGAGCAATTACTGAACTTGGACAAGCAATGCATCCATATGCGCACCGAAATAACATCACCCCTGGAGAATAGCATCAAAGCATCTTCGAAAGCCAAATGTGTGATATTCAAGAGCCCACACTTTGGATGATAATTGAATTCACTGTTGCTAGTGGCTTTCTTCAATGATCTTGACAAGTATTCAAGGCAAATCACGAATAAAAATGGCAATAAGGGATCACCTTGTCCTAACCCCCTTTTACCTTTAATGAAACCATATAAGCTTCCATTAAGAGCAATAGAGTAAGAGGGTGTAAAAATACATACCATCACCACTGAATGAATCTCGCTGGAAAACCCAATCCTTCCAAAACTAAATTAAGAAAGCTCCAATCGATGGAATCATATGCCTTTCTTAGATCAATCTTAAGAAGACACTTAGGTGATGTTCTTTTCCTGTTGTATTGCCTTAACAATTCCTGTGGAAGGTGAACATTTCTATCAAACTCCTTTCCTTCACAAATGTGGATTGCGACTAATCAATTGTGGAACCAAGAACAGGCGCCAATCTGTTAGACAAGATTTTAGTGATAGCCTTATATACAACACTACAACATGAAATGGGTCTAAAGTAACCAACTATTGAAGTGTGGTTACCTTTAGGGATCAAGGCGATAACGCTGTGATTTATCTGTTTAAGGAGTGAACATGACTCGAAAAATTCTGAAATAGCTTCCGTAAAATTGCCTCCTACCGTGTCCTAAGCCTTTTTAAAGAAGCATGAGGTATATCCGTCCAATCCCGGTGATTTATCATATCCAATATCGAACAAGGCAGCCTTCATTTCTTGTGTAAAGATATCCATATCAAGAGCGTTAGCTTGGTCCAAAGGAAGTCGGCCCCTCCCCAAATGCGATATGATCAATAGGTTCACAAGTGACATCCGTGCCAAACAATTTATGATAAAAACCAACAAATTCACTAGCCATTTTTCTTGTGAATTCGTGAGGCTACCATCTTCCTTCTTAACCGCCGCAATGAAATTCCATTTCGCATTCCTCCTCACCATTGAGTGAAAAAAATTTGCGCATTTGTCAATTTTCTTCAAATAATCACATTTTGCTCGTTGATAGTAGAAGCTTCTTTCTGCTTCACAAATATCCATCGTTTCCTTTCATAATCGTGCAACATTTCTTTGCAAATCCAGGTTGTTCGACGGATCTTGCAGCTCCAATTGAGCTGCCTTAAGTTCCATTTTTAACATGTCCACCCTGGCCGAAATGTGTGTAAATTCCCTTTGATTGAATTGCTTCAAAATTCCCTTCAACCTTCGTAATTTCTTGCAAAGAATAAACTGTTTTGTACCTTGAATCTGCTGGTTCCATTTTGTAGCAACCTGATTTTTAAAATCAGCATGATCTGCCCACATATTAAAGAATTTGAAATGTTTGCCTTTTGCCCCATCATGTTGAAAGAGAGACACAATACAAGGTGAGTGATCCGAAAGGCACCCCGCCGGTTGAAAATCCCTAAGGCGTGAAAACCCGCTTGTAATCACGCTTCATTTACCATAGCCCTACCAATCTTACTCCACTCCGAAAGTATACTTCCTTGTGAATTTTTAGTCCATGTATAAAAACATCCAATGGACCTTAAATCCGAAAGACCCGCATTCAAGCAACAATCCGCAAAGTCTTTGATTTCATACGGGGTCACTTCCGCTCCATTACAATTTTCATCATATCTTAGGACATTGTTAAAATATCCCAAGATCAACCAGGACTCGAGCAAGCCACACCAAAATCTAATATATTACTCTAAAGGGGTCTTCCGGTAACAATAGAATGAAATGCATAAACAAAGTTAATATAAGATGATATGGAAATGGATAAAACCACTTGTACATTCTCTTGTGTACATTGTGGTTTACACTCCATTGAGTTTAAAATTGTAATGGGCGGGAACATGTGTTTTTTTTTAAAACCGTCCAATGATATCAAGACACGTGGCACAATGTCAAACTTGTTGTCAAATAAAATGTACATGTAGCATGATTTTATGGATATTACCTTGCAAGTAATGTAGCAATGCATCACTTGAGGATTTGTTTCCAAAACTTAAAGATCCACTTTTGACGGATTCCATAGGACCAAGATTCTGCCAGCCAAATGCGAGAGAAAATTGTCTGCTTGACTCCATCCACTAAATTTATTCCCCATGATCCACGCTATCTTTGCTTGGTTAACTTTCGTTTCCAAAACTCCAAAAATATCAATATTTTGCTGCTTTATGAGGTGATGTACCCCATTTGGTTTCAGGGGCATATTGAACCCCCTAATATTCCAAAATGCGACCTTCATGATGATATTCGAAGGGTGTTCCTCTTCTTTATATCCTTCCTAATAGCTGCAATTGTTAAATCCTCCAATTTGTCTTTAAGCTTATCATTTGAAGCAGCTTTCATATTGACTTTACTGATTGCGTCCGCCATTTTCTGCCTTCCATTTACTAGTAAGGTGTTAATCTCACTATCATCAAATTCAAAACAACGAGGCATAGTTTTGAGCATAAGTCCCCTCCCAAAGATGAAGTAAGGTTCCCCGTGTAGTACGCTATGTTGGAAAATGATTGTTGTTCAAAACAAATAAAATGTTGGAAAGAAAAAAAAAAATGAACCATGCGGCCGCATAGGCCTTTACCGAGACCAAATGTCCCGGTATGGCTTGAACCTTGCGGCCACATGGTACACATTTTCGACTATTTTGAAGATGATTTTTGCCTGTTTGGAATTTAAATTTGGTGGCTTTTGGAGAGTTTTTTGCACCACTTCGTGTAGCATTGTTTCTAGACTATAAATAAGTGGTTTGTGATCAACTTAAAAAATAATAAATCATACAAAAAACTATAGCCACAATTTTGAGAGAGAATTTCATTCAAAATATACATATTTTCCTTTTCATATTCAAAGTTCTTTTGTGTTCTTGAGTTTTCAAGGATTAGACTTAATTGCTTGAGTATTAATCCTTGCAAGGCTTATTTAAATCCTACAAACCATTTGCCATAAACCCTTCAAGCATTAAATCATTCCTAGAGGGGGCAAATATTGTTTGAGGACAATGATCGTGATCAAGTCTTTGGAGGAATTTATCAAGTTTGATTTTTTGTCTTCAAGTTCATGAATTGTTGTTGCAACCTTGGTTCGTTTATTCTTCAACTCCGATATTTTTTCCATTATTCTTCTACAATCTCAAACAATATTTTATAAATGAAGAACGAAAGCACGATAGCTACAATCAAATTGATGAACCAAGACCTTGTACGGTTGGATCACTTTGATGGTACGAATTTCACAAGATGGCAAGACAAACTGAAGTTTCTACTTACAACATTGAAAATAATTTACATACTTGATCCAAAATTGGCACCATTACCGTAACCTACAAATTGAGAAACCGATGCGGTAAGGGTTGAAAGATAAAAACACGCTAAGAAGATGAACTTATATGTCGCGGTCATATCCTAAATGCTTTATCAGATCGGCTATATGATCTCTACACCAACACTTCATCGGCAAAGGAAATCTGGAATGTTTTGGAGAATAAATACAAAGCCCAAGAAGAGGGAACAAAGAAATTTATAATTTCAAGGTATTTTGATTTCAAATTTCTTGAAAATATTCCCATACTTCCCCAAATCCATGAATTGAAAGTACTTGTGAACAAGTTGAAGGAGGTAAAGATTGATATTCAGTAAACTTTCCAAGTGGGGGCTATAATTGCTAAACTTCCCGGAACTTGGAAAGGATACCAGAAGAAAATCATGCATAGTTCCGAAAACTACTCTTTGGAACAATTGCAAAAACATCTTCAAAATGAAGAGGAATCGAGGGCAAGAGATAAGAATGATAATTCTTATGACGGCACATCTAAAGCTAATGCCATGGAGAAGCCCAAGCCGTCTACTAAAACCAACAAGAGAAAGCCTTCTAGGAATTTTAATAATTCCAAGAAGAAGACCAAAGGTAGTTGTTTTGTATGTGGGAAATCTGAACATTATGCAAAGGAATGTCGATACTGGAAAAAGAACAACACCGAAGGAAAAGTGAACTCCATTAAAGAAGATAATATTGTGGCCACCGTTAGTGAAATCAACGCGATTAAGGGAAAGGTTCCCGGGTGGTGGTATGATACATGTGCAACTATACATGTATCATATGATAGTTCAAGACTTATTTCGAAATCAATGGAGAACAAGAGATTCAAATGGGTAACGAGGTCAGATCCAAGGTATATACAAAAGGAAACGTGGATATCATCTTCACTTTCGACAAGACAGTTGCCTTATGTTCCTGATATGAATAGAAACTTAGTTAGTGGAAATCTCTTAGGAAAATCGAGCATAAAATGTGTTTATAAAACCGGTAAACTTGTGCTATCCCTAAATGGGAAATTTGTTGGTAAAGGTTATTCTAGTGAATGAATGGTCAAACTTTGTACTATTGACAAGTCTTTAAGTAATAAAGTTGATTTTGCTTATATTGTTGTTGATTCATTTTCATTATGGCATTTTAGATTATGTCACATAGGTAAAAGTACTATGAAACGTATGTTAAAATGTGACATGATTTCATATAATGAAAATGATGTTTATAAATGTAAGACATGTATTGAATCTAAAATGATTAAGAAGCCTTATCAAAGTGTTAATAGGACTTCTAATATATTAGAATTGATTCATACCGATATATGTGAACTAAATAGAATGTTAACTAGAGGTGGTAATAGGTATTTTATTACTTTTATTGATGACTACTCTAGATATACATATGTTTATTTGATTAAGCATAAACATGAAACTTTTGATATGTTTAAAGTATATAAAAATGAAGTAGAAAATCACATAAGTAAGAAAACAAAAACTCTAAGGAGTGAGTATTTTTCTAGTGATTTTAATTCATTTTGTGAACAACATGACATAGTTCATCAATGTTCTGCTCCTAGAACACCTGAACAAAATGGTTTGGCTGAAAGAAAAAATAGAACTTTAGTTGATATGATTAATGCTATGTTAATGTATGCTAAGTTACCATTTAATTTATGGGGTGAAGCGTAATTGAGCGCATGTAGGATTTTAAATAGGATTCTTTCTAAAAACACTAAGGTTTCTCCTTATAAATTGTGGAAAAGAAGAAAATCGAACATTTGTTATTTCAAAGTGTTGGGGTGTCTTGCTTATTGTAAGAACACAAATCTTAATCGGACCAAGTTGGGTCCAAGAGGCATTAAATGTGATTTTGTAGGATATGCTAACAATAGCAAATCTTAAAGGTTATTGAATTTAGAAACCAATGTGATTATCGAATCAAATGATGTAGAGTTCTTTGAGAATTCATTATCCTCGGAGGGAAATTCATAATGATATCCCTAGCTCAAGTGGAACACGAGATGAAACATCTTCTAAAGATGTTAATGAATCTAGTGAACCACGAAGAAGTAAAAGAACTTGGATTGTGAAGTCCTTGGGATCGGATAAGATTGATTCTCAACGTATTTCCTTTTACTTGGTATAAGGAAATGGTGGTGAATGTTGTAAGAAGAATTCATTTTGTTCTACAAGTAAAAATCGATCCTAAAACTTATAAAGAAGCTATGGCTTCATGTGATAACATCTTTTGGAAAGATGCCAATAAAGACGAAATGGATTCGATAATGTCAAATAACACTTGGAAGCTTGTCGATTTGCCACCCGGATCAAAACCTATAGGAAGTAAATGGGTGTTTAGGAGAAAGTATAATACTGATGGCTCTCTTAATACTTTTAAGGCTAGACTAGTAGCCAAAGGTTATCGACAAAAGGAAGGAATCGATTATTTTGACACATATGCACCGGTAGCTAGAATAACTTCTATTAGAATATTATTTGCTCTAACTTCGATATATGACTTGCATATTCATCAAATGGATGTCAAGATGGCATTCTTGAATGGAGATCTCGATGAGGAGGTCTATATGGAACAACTTGAAGGGTTCGTTCTACCTGGAAATGAACAAAAGGTGTGCACGTTAGTAAAATCATTATATGGGTTGAAGCAAGCACCTAAGAAATGACATGAGAAGTTTGACTTAGCAATAATTTCATTTGGCTTTAAACATAATAGTGTAGATAAATGCTTATATTCTAAAGTATGTGAAAATTACGTGATTTTTATTTGCTTGTATGTTGATGACATGTTGATTATGAGTAATCACATGGATGTGATAAAAGAAACGAAGAGGTTTCTATCTTCCATTTTTAAGATGAAGGATCTCGAAAAAGTAGATACTATTTTGGGTATTAAAGTTACCAAAAATAGTGGGGGTTATTATTTGAGTCAATCACACTAAATAGAGAGTGTGATAGATAAGTTCAAACATTTGAACATAAAAGATTGTAGTACCACCACTTGATCCAAGTTCAAAGATTATGAAAAATGATGGAAGAGAAATTGCTCAACTGGAATACGCAAGTGCCATTGGGAGTCTCATGTATGCTGTTCAATGTACGAGACCGGATATAGAGTTTGCAATTAGTAAACTTAGTACGTTTACTAGTAATCTGAGCAATGACCATTGGAAGGCCGTTGGAAGAGTTCTTGGATATTTGAAGAAAACCAAGAATTTAGGTCTACAATATACTAAATTCTCGGTTGTATTAGAAGAATTCACTGATGCTAGTTGGATATCTAGCACATGTGAAAGTAAACCACTTTAGGTTGGGTGTTTACACTAGGTAGTGGGGCTGTTTCTTGGAAATCAAAGAAACGGACATATATAACACACTCAACTATGGAATTCGAATTTGTTACACTATCGGAAACCGGGAAAGAGGCTGAGTGGCTTAAGGATCTCTTATATGAGATACCTTTGGGACCAAAGATAACATCTTCTATACCTATCATGTGTGATAGTCAAGCCACGTTAGCAAAAGCTTACAGTGAAGTATACAATGGAAAGTCTAGACATATGAGTTTAAGACACGATTACATAAGGAAATTAATCAAGAGTGGAATAATTTTCCTAAATTATTTAAAATCAATTGAGAACTTGGCGGATCTTCTAGCTAAACCTCTAAATAAAGATTTAGTAAATTCTAATACGAGTAGGATGTGGTTGAAACTCTTGAACTAAAAAGGTCCACCATTGATGGCAACCCTACCCGTCATTACTTAAAAGTATTACACGGGTTCGAAGGGTAACAACAAGTCATTCGATATGTGGATAGTTTCAGCATTATTAAAATTCGCAATAACCTTATCTTAGTTATTATAATGTTGGTTGTTACTGAAGTGAATGATGAGTTTTAAACTCTTAATGAAGTTTAGTTTTAAGTACAAGTATCTTTAAAAGTAACAAAGATACTGAAAGAACTTCACCTAAATAAACTTCGAGTTGGTGCCGCCTCAATAGAGAGTATGAGTTGTGCCGCCTCAATAGAGAGTATGAGTTCATCTCTTAAAAGTTTGTTGAAAAGGATTAGCACAAAGCCATAATAGCGCTAAGCGAGTTTGAGAAATTTGAGAACATGTGATGCTCATGTGTGTGTTCGAACCAGTATTGTCATTTGGAACAAATTGTTCAAAGCTTCATGCTACATTTGATTCCGACTTTGCTTTGTTTGAATTACACTATGGTTAGATTCAAATCGAAAAATATTTAATCCTTATGCATAAGTATCGTATAATTTTGAATATGAGATTTTATTTGATTTTAAATAGGTGAGGGATTGTTGGAAAATGATTGTTGTTCAAAACAAATAAAATGTTGGAAAAAAAATGAACCATGTGGCTGCATGGTTCATTGGGCCATGCGGCCACATGGGCCTTTTCCGAGACTAAATGTCCCGGTATGGCTTGAACCATGCGGCCGCATGGTACAAATTTTCGACCGTTTTGAGGACGATTTTTGCCCCGTTTGGAATTTAAATTTGTGGCTTTTGGAGAGTTTTTTGCACCACTTCGTGTATCATTGTTTCTAGGTTATAAATAAGTGGTTTGTGATCAACTTAAAAAATAAGAAATCATATAAAAAACTATAGCCCCAATTTTGAGAGAGAATTTCATTCAAAATATACATATTTTCCTTTTCATATTCAAAGTTCTTTTGTGTTCTTGAGTTTTCAAGGATTATAATTAATTGATTGAGTATTAATCTTTGTAAGGCTTGTTTAAATCCTGCAAACCATTTACCATCAACCCTTCAAGCATTAAATCATTCCTAGAGGGGGAAAATATTGTTTGAGGACAACGGTATCGTGATCAAGTCTTTGGAAGAATTTATCAAGTTTGATTTTTTGTCTTCAAGTTCGTGAATTGTTGCTGCAACCTTGGTTCGTTTATTCTTCAACTCCGGTATTTTCTCCATTACTCTTCTACAAGCTAGCCCTTGATGCCTCGTTTTCGAACTTGAAAATAAGCCAGCCGCTGGCATGCACAAAGTATTAATATTCCACATTCCAAGTGTCACATAATTGAAGCAAGGCTGCCTTACCTGGAAAACGGCCTGCAAAATAGCCCACAAGGCAGTATCCCCACGCTTTATCGACATCATCCACGTCTCCCTCCCCCAAAACAAGCTCATCCAGCTGGTTTTTGATAGGTCGAAGTTTAAGCCCTTCATCGATGCTCCTATTATCTTTGAAGAGGTTGACCCGTAGAGCTTTATTGGGACAGAAACACAGTTTCCTAATCGGTGTCTAAATTCAAAATACAAAGCAAAAGCAAACTGATGATCGAAAAGTTGCTCAACTAAGAGATCAAAACCTCCAAGCTGTTGTCCAAGACCTCGAAAATGGATGAACAATGCTCCAAAATATGGATAAACTGCTCACCGCTAACAATGGAATTCTGAAATGGCCAAAACACCCAATAACAGCTTGCATCTAGACGGGCAGCAAGCCAATCAACAAGGACTGCCTGAACTGACCGAAACACACCCAAAACTGAGTTGAAACTTAGCTGAAAGATTCTCGAAATAGCACCAAAAGACCACAAGTTAGACGGAATCTGGCCGACAAAAGATGAAAAATCTGCTGAATTCGATTTTCACCTGTGATGTTAAGTAAAAATCAAACAAGAAACAAGAAATCTCAAGATGCAAGTGGGATTTTCTCTCACTAGGCTTGAGAGCTTCTCTCTCTAACACACTTACCTATTAATTTTTAAGATTTTCCATTTCGTAGTTCTTTAACCGTAAGGATAGTGGAGGTTTTGGTTTGTACCCAAAATTGGCTCAAAGCTACTCCAAGCATGGATAGATTCCACATGGAGGATGTGGAGTATTATAACAAATTGGATGAAGGTAATATAACTGTAATTTATTATTAATTCAATCATTTTTATGGAGCTTTCGGAATCAGGGAAACCAAATGAACATTCCAACAAGGATAATTTGTTGAAATTACTTAATACAATCATGCTAAGAATAAGAATCACATAGCTAATTGATGATTCGATATTCATATCTGCGGAATACATTGTTATATATGAATATTACAAGATAGATCTTCCTCTCCTTCTTCCTCACAAATAATCAGCTGTCAATGGGGCAAGCCAAAACAATATGGAGAGGAGAGGGGACCTAGCCATTATATGGGAAATCATAAAGTCGGCTAATTACCGACTCAAACCCTAATTAAGGTTTACTTAATTCCGTTCCACATACTTAAAATTACCACATTATAATAATATAGTCCGTAAGGTGTACAACGGTCCAAGTGATCACTAAAATATTGTGCCTAATCATATTATTATTGCAAACCATACATCTAACCCGTAAAAAATTGCAATCAAATAGAAGTCCACATAATAGAATAATTCCAACATTCTCCCACTTGGGCAAACATTTGATTGCTATAGAAAAAATTCTAACATCCGGGTCAGACTACATAGGTGGCCATACAAGTACAGTTGCAATTATAACACCTTACACAACATGATCCGGTCCAACAAAAATGTTAACATCGAACATGGAATCGTTATACCAATCAAACGATGTAAGACCACTCCACATCTACAAATGCCAACATCCTTATCGACATGGATCCCCATCCTCTAACCTATGTGGTAGTATGCAGTATGAACTTAGCACCAAATGTGATAAAAAAATGTTCTAATTCATATCGATCCTCAAAATGCTTCTAATCAAAATGAAGCCACGTGTCTCAAAAGAGACTCATCTTATGTCTTTAATTGTCATATCTCGAGATCAAAATGATATCATAATAAAAGATATAAGTCAAATGCATGCACAAAATATTTTATGGATAGGGGAAAATATATATTATTATTGAAAAGGGGCTGTACTCGAAAAACAAATGAGTTGCCTTACATAAATAACTCCCACTAACCAAAAACATCAAAGGTTTCCACAATACCCATATTAGTAACATGTGTCTTAAAGATTTTAGGAGTAAGTCCCTTAGTCAAAGGATCTGCAATTATTGCCTCTGTATTAATATGCTCTATTTTCGTCTGCCCTTCCTTGACTCTGTCTCTGACCACCAAATATTTGATGTCAATGTGTTTTGATCCACTAGAACTTTTATTGTTTCTTGAAAAGAACACTGTTGCGCTGTTATCACAATAAATAGTGACTGGCCTCAAGATGGAGTCAACAACTTTCAGCCCAGAAATAAAATTCTTCAACCAAACGGCTTGAATTGTAGCTCCATAACATGCCACAAATTCAGCCTGCATAGTAGAAGATGCCACTAGAGTCTGCTTAACACTTTTCCACGAGATAGCACCACCAGCCAACATGAAAATATAACCTGAGGTTGATTTCAAATCATCTTGACATCCAGCAAAATCAGAATCTGAGTAGCCTACCACCTCAAGGTGATTTGAACGCTGGAAAGTGAGCATGTAACTTTCAGTTTTCTTTAAGTATCTCATAACTTTCTTAGCTGCTTTCCAATGCTCTTGCCCTAGATTTGACTGAAACCTACTGAGAACACTGACTGCATAAGCTATATCCGGTCTAGTGCAAACTTGAGCATACATCAAACTCCCTATAGTGCTAGCATATGGAATCATCTTCATAGATTCTCTTTCTAACTCATTCCTAGGACATTGAGTTTTGTTAAAACTAATCCCCTTTTATGATAGGTACATCACTAGGTGCACATTTCTGCATATTGAATCTTTCTAGAACACGTCGTATATAAGCCTTCCGAGAAAGTCCCAACATGCCACGATTTCTATCACGATGTATTTCAATGCTAAGTACATAAGCAGCTTCTCCAAGATCTTTCATCTCAAAATTAGCAGATAACATCTTCTTTGTCTCTTGAAATAACCCTAAGTTACTATTTGCAAGTAAAATGTCATCAACATACAAGACAAGATAAATAAAGTTTCTCCCACTGATTTTAAGATAAATACATTGATCAACTGTATTTTCAACAAAATCAAGAGAAGTCACAACCTCATCAAACTTCAAATACCACTATCGAGATGCATGCTTGAGACCATATAAGGATTTATTCAATTTACATACCAAGTTTTCTTTTCCCTTTACAACAAAACCTTCAAGTTGTCTCATGTAAACCCTTTCCGAAACATCTCCATTCAGAAAAGTTGTCTTAACATCCATCTGATGAAGCTCCAAATCATAATGTGCCACAAGTGCCATGATAATTCGAAAAGAATCTTTGGATGAAACAAGTGAAAATGTTTCATTATAGTCAATGCCCTCTCGTTGAGTGAACCCTTTTGCAACCAGTCTCGCCTTCTTTCGTTCAACATTCCCTTTTGAGTCCAATTTGTTTTTGAAGATCCACTTGTTATCTATGACTTTAGCGTCCGGAGGAAGTTCAACAAGTTCCCAAACTTTATTCTGTTCCATAGAATTCATTTCATCCTCCATAGCACTTATCCATTTATGTGACTCAGGACTTGTCAATACTTGATCAAAAGTAACAGGGTCAACAATATGCCCAACATTAAAATCAATTTCCAATAAATATGTAATATAATCACTGGGTAATGCAGACTTTCGTTCTCGGTTGAGATCTCCTAACTTGTGGCTCAGTAACTGACTCAACCGTTGTTGGTGGATGAACCTGAAGTTCCTCTTGGTGCCCAGGTTCTTCATTAACAATTTAAGCCGGTTGAGGTATAACTCTCTCCTGTATAACAGGAACCAGAACAATAACTGAATTCGGTTCAACAAAAAATTCCTTCAACGTAGAACTCCCACTATCACCAAAGTCATTTTCCAGAAATTTAGCAGTGATTGACTCAATAATTCTGGTGCCACGGTTTGGACAATAGAACTTATATCCTTTTGATCTGTCTGGGTACCCAATAAAGTAGCCATGAGTGGATTTTGGGTCTAATTTCTTCTCAAATGGATTATAAATTCTCACCTCAACTGGACATCCCCAAACTCTGAAATGAGCCAAACTTGGCTTACGTCCTGTCCACAACTCGAAAGGTGTCTTTGCAACAGCTTTACTCGGAACTCTGTTCAAAATATACATAGCAGTTTTCAAGGCTTCACCCCATAGATATTCTGGCAAATTTGTCCTAATCATCATGCTCCTAACCATGTCTTTTAGAGTCCGATTGCGTCTTTCCGAAACGTCATTCTGTTCAGGTGTTCCGGCATGGTGTATTGAGGCACTATGCCACACCCTTGTAAAAACTTTGCAAAATCACCCATGTTTTGACCAGACTCATCGTACTTTCCATAGTATTCACCACCCCGATCAGATCTTACAACTTTGATGCTTTTCCTACATTGTTTCTCTACTTCCATTTTGAAAATCTTGAATTTCTCAAGTGCATGCGATTTATCATTAATCAAGTAAACATATCCATATCGCAAGAAATCTTCAATAAATGTTATAAAATATTTGTTCCCACATATGGTGGAAGACAAAGGTCCACTAATATCAGTATGTATTAAGTTCGAAATACCATCACTCCTAGTGGAACCTTTCCTAGTGGATTTAGTCAATTTTCCTCGTATACAATTCACACAAGTGTCAAAATTGGAGAAGTCGAGAGAGGGAAGTATCTCAACTTTAACCAATCTTTCCATTCTATCCTTTGAAATGTGACCCAACCACTTATGCCACAACATGGAGGACGATTCACTAATTAGAGACATTTTCTTTGACACATTTACAACACAAGAGACTTCACCAAAAAAAGTCAAAGACAATTTATATAAACCATCACATAAGAGACCATTTCCAATCAAGCGAGAATCATGAAACAATTCAACCATTCCTTTACCAAAAATAAAGGAAAAACCAGAAGTATCAAGTTTCGATATAGAAATTAAATTCCGTCTCATTGTCGGCACAAAAACAGTATTTTCTAAGACAAAGGAGAAACCAAACTCCAAAGACAACTTCACTACTCCTATGAACTCAACCTTCACTTGAACTCCATTCCCAACGCACAGGCTTACTTCATTCTCACTAGGTTTTCGTTTGCTTGTAAACCCTTGTAAGGAATTCGCAATATGAATACTAGCTCCCGAGTCTAAACACCAAGAATTTAAAGGAACGTCCACAAAGGAAGACTCAAAACAAACTAAGGTCAAAGCTCCATTTACACCATCATATCTCATATTTTCATTATTCGGAATAGCAGACAATTGACTTGAAAGAGTTGAGGCATTTAAAACTGTGAAAACATAAAATAACATATTTTAATATCTTCCGAACATAATGCATGCATGCAATGGATGATAATATATCTATCTAATTAGATGGTCCGTAATTGAAGTCAAAATCAAATAAACATTATTACGGTAAGAGCCTAGATGCATCATTATAAAGTCACATTTGGGCTGACAATATAACACGTTGTAAGGTACTCTTAAAACACATAACGAACTTAGTTAACAAAATAGATTGATTTTCGAAATACCAACACCTTTGGGAAGAAGGAGATTTCTAGACCAAGTAAAACATTAACTGTCTTATGCCAATTTCCAAAAATATTACATATAATAACACTTTTGGGCAAGATACTATATGTAATAATTCAAAATTATGATGCCAAATTTTTTTTTTTTTTTTGAGAAAATTAAATAAATAATAATGAGTGTACCACTTTGGCGGCTACCACCCATTTTTATTTCAAAATATTTTTCATGACGGAAGCACTAAGATAGACTTGAAGTTCACGAAAAATTAAATAATAATCACAATCATTGACTAACTAACAACCAAAATTCAGGCGCGATTGCGAGACGAAAATTTGCAACTAAATTTCAATATATGAAAATAAAATTTAAACGGACAAATAATAACGATATTCAAATATTTCAACAAAAATTAAAAAGACGTTAATTTTAAATATAATTTTAATTTTATATCGAAATTGAAATATACTTGGGTCAATTTAAAAATCCTACAAAAACAATGCTTAAATCGAAACAGCAAAACAATTGGGTTTAGTTGGCAAAACGAAACTAAGATCATATAATGATATGATTATGCATGAGCTTGGAACCTCTCAGATTTAGAATACAATAAAAGAATGTGAGCTCACCGAAACGTGAATATAATGTCTTAATGGGTAAAACTTCGACATGTCACATAATTGCAACCTTTTATTAGTCAATACAATATGCCCAGAAAACATAAACACATATTAAGAAGGGAAGCCAAGTTAACTTCTTTATAAAAGTATATATTTCTAACTTTACGTGTCAAATTTTAGAGGCCAGTTGTCGGATTTGCCGACTGGCAGGAAGGATGGATGATAGAAACTTAAATTAATTCCAAAACCTTGAATTGGCGGCGGGAAGAAGTCAGAATTGGATAGATGTTAAAAACTTAAATTAATTCCCGAGGAAATTTCACAAAATGTCCACTTTTTTGTGTCCATTTACAAAAAATGTCCACCATTACAAAAATGTTCATTTTAAAAGAATTTAGACCAGAATACCCTTATTAACAATTTATAATTCCACATAAATACAAAAATGTCCACTTTATTAAAAATTTTATTATCCAATAAAATTTTGACACATAACCCTAACCTATTTATTTCAAAAGTGCAATTGTCAAATCGCAGTGAATGCAATTTTTCCCATTGACACAGAAATGTCGAGAACGACATTTTAAATGTAGAGAAATGTCATGTTCAAAATGAAATGTCATTCTAGATATTTAATATGTCGATAACATTTAATATTGTGATTTGACGTGTACTTTTGAAATATAAATAGGATTCAAATGTCGAGAACGACATTTGAAATGTCGAGAATATCATTTGAATGTAACTTCTCATGAAAGCTACTTCTCAAAATTTGTGAAAAATTGGAAAAAAAATAAATTGCTTCATTTTTCCATTAAGGGCATAATGGACAATTTGGTACAAAATTCAAAATGGTGAACATTTTTCAATTGACACCCAAAAAAGTGGATATTTTTTAAAATGCCCTTAATTCCAAAACCTTGAATTGGTGGCAGGAAGAAATCAGAATTGGATAGATGTTAAAAACTTAAATTAATTCCAAAACCTTGAATTGCCGGCGGAAGAAATTGGAATTATTCAGAAAGTGAAAAAGAAATTTGCTTTTATGAAGGATTCTGATCTTAGCATGTAGGCTCTGATACTAATTGTTGAAATTATTTAATACAATCATGCTAAGAATAAGAATCACATAGCTAATTGATGGTTCGATATTCATACATGCGGAAGACATTGTTATATATGAATATTACCAGCTAGATCTTCCTCTACTTCCTCCTCACAAATAATCAGCCGTCAATGGGGCAAGCCAAAACGATATGGAAAGGAGAGGGGACCTAGCAATTATATAGAAAATCATAAAGTCGGCCAATTATCGACTCAAACCCGAATTAGAGTTTACTTAATTCCGGCCCACATACTTAAAATTACCACATTATAATAATATAGTCCGTAAGGTGTACAACGACCCAAGTGATCACTAACATATTGGGCCTAATCATAGTATTATTGCAAACCATACATCTAACCCGTAAAAAATTGCAATCAAATGGAAGCCACATAATAGAATAATTCCAACATAATTGATTCATGCATTTCTATGTTTTTCATGCATATCTCCAGTTGGTCTTAGTTTAGAAGGCTGGAAATATTCCTCATGGCTTTAATGATCTAATTAGTGTGTTCTCTTTAATTGAAATATTGAACAAGTCCTTAGTGGCAATTCAGCTGTAGCTAGGGTAATCTTTGGAGTGTTTTATATCTTCTTGTAGCTTTGAGTACCAGCACGTCAGTTGAAATTAGGATTCAGGTTTATAATTTTGTACGAACCGATTGTTAAAGGGTATAATGGTAGTTCTATTTACTTGATTAGGGTAGTTTAGTCTTTTGCCATTTTGCTATTTAGGGCCTGTTTGGTACAGATTTTCATTTTCTACAGTAAATCAATTCTCATTTTCAACCACACATTTTTCAATAAAATAATATTTTCCATCACATCAATACTTTTTTCTTCTTTTTCAACCACACATTTACCATCATATCACTATTCAAAAATTAATTCTTTCCCCAAAAATCCCTACCAAACACACTCTTATTCTCTTGTAATTTCTCTTTTCTATTCAGTGGATTGAACTCGTTTGAACCCTAGCTTCCATTTTGCTTTCTTCTCTCATCAACTTCCACATGGTATCAGAGCATACACAAACTGGACCAGATTGTTGACGGGACTGAGAGCTGTGCGGACGGCAGCAGTGGTCTTTCTAGACCAGAAACAGGCATCGACCTTCAGCTTCTGTTTTCCAATTCTCAGCACTCGGTGTTCTCTGTTTTGCTGCTTCGATTCTCTGTTCTGTACTCTGTGTTTGAGGTTCAAGCGTATGCCTCTATGTTTTTGGGTGGAGTTGCCAACGGTAGTTTCCTTTTCCTCTATATCATTCTGATTTTCTGAGGTTTGGTTTAACTTGAAATAGTTTTTTGGTTGGCTATAATCTTGAGGTGTGCCTTAAATTTGTGAATGTTCTTAATGTTCTCAACCTTGTTCTGTTGTTTTGTTGTCTGATTTGGAGGGGGAGGTTTCTGGTAAAACCTTGGTTGATATTGTTGTTTATTGGTTGAATCCTTTGTGATGACGGGAATAAGTGATGATTCGCTTCAATCGATTACTGTGAGACTAGATGGAAAAAATTATTCATATTGGAGTGTTGTGATGAAATCTTTTTTGAAAGGAAAATATTTTTGGGATTATGTAACTGGTATTGAGACCAAACCTCAGCTCAATGAAAATGAAAATGATAAGTTCGTTGAAATGCTTCGCACTTGGGGTAGGAACAATGCTAAAATTACGACTTGGATATTTAATTCTGTTGAATACTCTATCGGTATACAATTAGCAAAATATGAGACAACTAAGAAAATTTGGGATCATTTAGCAAGGTTGTTCACACAATCTAATTTTGCAATGGAATACCAATTGGAGGCAGATATTCGAGCAATAGAGTAGAAAAATATAAGTTTTCAAGAATTTTATTCTGCAATGACCAACCTTTGCGATCAGTTAACTCTTACAGAGGACGATGAACTTCAAACTTATAAACCATATGTTAAGAGCAGAGAACGACGACATTTGGTTCAGTTTTTGATGCCTCTCCATGATGATTTTGAAGGACTCTGTGGGTCAATTTTGCATCGTAATCCACTTCATTCTGTTGATTCTTTTATTAGTGAACTTTTAGTAGAGGAAATACGTTTGAAGTCTCATAAAGAAAAAATATCTCTCTCTACATCCACTACTTCAGTTTTGGTAGTCTCTTCTCAACCACACACGCGGCATAGCACGAGGTCTTATTTGAGAGTTGTTAGTGATGAGTGCAGCTTTTGCAAGCAGAAGGGACATTGGAAGGCTCAATGTCCAAGATTATTGGATAAACTACAACATCCAAAGAGTCAACAACGGTCCTCACAACAGTGGCAATATTAGTCGACTGGAAATTTGGGAAGTCAATCACCACATCTATCTTATAGGCCCAGTATAAATACAACAGCAGTTGTACCTCCTTTTGATTCATCTGGTACTAATACTTTGCAACCTTCTTGTCCTACTTTATCTGATCTCACTGAGCAGTTTCAGAAGTTCCTTGCCATACAGCCACACTCTTTGTCTGCATCTTCACGTGTAGGTTTGTCGTCCCAGAATCCTTCAGGTACAACCTCCTCTACATAGGTTTTAGACTCGGGTGAGTCTGATCATATGTCACCTGACTCGACATCCTTTATTTCTTTGTATCCTTCTAAGTCATCTGTATCTGTCATGAATGTTGATGGCACTCCAATGCCCTTGGCAAGTATCGGTTCTATTAGCACACAAAATTTATCACTTTCAAATGTTTATTGCATTCCTGCTCTTTCTATGAATCTTGTCTCTGTTGGCCAATCATGTGGTGCTGGATACTTAGTTCAGTTTTCTTCTACTGCTTATCATGTACAGGATCCTAGCTCTCAGAAGCTGATTGGGATAGGCCGTAGACATGGGGGATTATATGTTTTAGACAATCTGAAAGGACCAAATGGTGCCGCCACTGGTGTTGATTTATCATCTTTTTGTTTAAGTCCTTTTTCTTCTAAGTTTTATTTATGGCATTCTCGTCTTGGTAATGCTTTTGGTATCGTTTAAAATATTTAGTTTCCAAAGAAGTTTTAGGAAACTTACAGACTCATGATATATCTGATTGCAGTGGTTGTAAACTTGCCAAATTTTCTGCTTTACCTTTCAATCGAAGTACTTCTTCTTCTGTTGCGCCATTTGATATTATACATTCTGATGTGTAGGGACCTTCTCCTATTGCTACAAAGGGAGGGTCAAGATATTATGTTTCTTTTGTTGATGATTATAGCCGTTATTGTTTGGTTTATCTTATGAAATGTCATTCTGATTTTTTGTCCATCTATAAATCTTTTAGATCATTTGTCAAAACTCAACATTCGACTGTAATTAAGTGTTTTAGATGTGACTTAGGCGGAGAGTATACTTCTACTGAATTCTGTGAATTACTTGCCTCTGATGGCACTCTGTATCAAACCTCTTGTACTGATACCCCACAACAAAATGGTGTCGCTGAAAGGAAACATAAGCATCTAGTTAAAATTGCTCGTTCTCTCCTATTATCTGCCAAAGTTCCTAGAGAAATCTGAGGTGAAGCCATTCTTACTGCTGTCTATTTAATCAATAGAGTTCTATCGTCTCACACTTCTTGTTTGTCACCCTTTGAAACATTATATGGACATCTTTCTGATTATTCTTTTTTGAAAGTTTTTGGTTTTACATGTTTTGTTCTTCGTCCTAAAGTTGAGTGTACCAAGTTAACTTCAGGCTCTGCTATTTGTATGTTTTTAGGTTATGGCGAAGGACAAAAGGGTTATCGTTGTTTTGATCATATTAGTCAAAAATTGTATGTCTCTCGTCATGTTGTGTTCCTTGAGCATATTCTATTCTTTTCTATTCCTGATCACTCTCATAACATGACTAAGTCTGAACTCATTTGCATTGATCCATTCTCTGATAGTACAGATAATCCACTCTCCTATACTCCATGCATTATAGATACTCAATGCACCATAGGTACAAATGCAATGGATCAAGAAGTACTTGATGTTCCCACTCCGTCTATGGACTCCCAAGCACCTTCTGAGATTGTAGATCCCACTCTATCCCCTCGATATCCTCAACGTTCTCGTAAGTCTACCTAGTTACCGGATTTTAGTTATTCTTGCTATTCAAATCCCTTTAATTGTTTTTTAACCTCTATTCACAAACTATCTGAGCCTTTTTCCTATAAAGAGGCTATTCTTGATCCTCTTTAGCAAGAGGCTATGGATGAGGAACTCTCTGCACTGCATAAGACTAATACTTGGGATTTTGTTCCATTGCCACCTGGTAAACATGCTGTTGGTTCTCGTTGGGTCTATAAGATCAAAACAAAAGCTGATGGCTCAGTTGAGTGATAGAAAGCTAGATTAGTTGCTAAGGGATTCAATCAACAGTATGGCATGGATTATGAAGATAAGTTTGCTCTTATTGCAAAGATGACGACTGTTCGTACACTGATTGCTATTGTTTTTGTTCGTCGATGGAGTATCTTTCAGATGGATCTTAAAAATGTCTTCTTAAATGGAACTCTTCATGAGGATGTTTATATGGTGCCCCCTCTTGGTATTTCTCATAACCTTGGAGACGTTTGTAAACTCAAGAAGGCACTTTAATATCTAAAACAAGCACCTCGTGCTTGGTTTGAAAAGTTTTCTACTGTTATTTCCTCACTTGGTTTTTCATCTAGTCATCATGATTCTGCTCTCTTTGTTCAGTGCACATCAACAGGTCGTATTATCCTTTCTTTATATGTTGATGACATGATTATTACCGGTGATGATATTGACAGCATTTTTATCTTGAAGTCAGAATTAGCTCGTCAATTTGAAATGAAGGACTTGGGTCCTCTACGCCACTTCTTAGGTATTGAGGTTGCTTATTCTCCTAAGGGTTATCTTTTATCTCAGTCTAATTATACATCTGACGTCATTGAACGTGCTCGTCTTACTGATACTCGAACTATTGATACTCCTCTTGAGACTAACGTTCGGTATTCTCCCTCTGATGGTAGACCTTTAGCAGATCCTACTTTATATCGTACGATTGTTGGTTGCTTGGATATGTTGTTCATATTGTAAGTTGGTTTGTTGCATCTCCTACTACAGTTCATTGGGCTGCTGTTGTTCGAATTTTGCGTTATCTTCGTGGCACTTGTTTTCAGAGTCTTTTATTCCCGTCAACATCGTCTTTAGAGCTACGTGCGTACTCTGATGCTGATTGGGCTGGTAATCCAACTGATCGTAAATCCACTACTAGTTTTTATGTATTTTTAGGTGATTCTCTTATCTCTTGGAAAAGTAAGAAGCAAACTGTTGTTTCTCGATCTTCTACAGAGGCTGAGTGTCGTGCTATGGCATCCACCACTACTGAAATTATTTGGCTGCGTTGGTCACTTGCAGATATGGGTGTTATTCTTTCCACTCCGACTCCTATGTACTGTGATAATAAGAGCGCTATTCAGATATATCACAACTCCGTATTTCGTGAGCGGACAAAGCATATTGAGATTGATTGCCATCTCATTCGTCACATCTTCTGCATGGCACTCTTACGCTACCTTTTGTTTCTTCTTCAATGCAACTAGCGGGTTCTTTCACGAAATCACATCCAGTTCAGCGTTTTTGTTTTTTGATTAACAAACTCTCGATGCTTCTTGCCGTCACATCGTGAATTTGAAGGGGGATGTTAAAGGGTATAATGGTAATTCTATTTACTTGATTAGGGTAGTTTAGTCTTTTGCCATTTTGCTATTTATTCTCTTGTAATTTCTCTTTTCTCTTCAATGGATTGAACTCATTTGAACACTAGCTTCCATCTTGCTTTCTTCTTCATCAACTTCCACACTGATGA
Source organism: Fraxinus americana (assembly GCA_035079005.1). NCBI lineage: Eukaryota > Viridiplantae > Streptophyta > Magnoliopsida > Lamiales > Oleaceae > Fraxinus > Fraxinus americana. The sequence goes on along the minus strand of CM068710.1, from coordinate 19,566,175 downwards.
ACAATGCTCTTATATATGGTTTATGGGACTACGAGGTTTCGAAGCTGAACTAAAATAGGTTGGTCGGTGGCAGTGAGCTAAGTTGGGTTATATTTTCTGAAGTCTTCTTTATCTGGGAAACTTGTACAAGTACTTCTGGTTAGGCATCAATATCCAACAATCTGAACAGTACGTTTCTTTATTTTCTAGTTTGTGAAAATGAAAGCACTAGAATTATGACTTATTTTTTACTCAAGTATGATATCCATGTTAGTTACATTTTCTTGAAATGTACAAATTAATGTATGGATAGTGTTCATAATCTCAAAATTATGGCTTTTGTGTGCATGTGAAGGTGCTTTAAAATGTCTAATGTCAATCAATTTTTACAAATGGAAAACGGCATCTGGCACGTAGGGGGTATCAACGAGCCGAAGCTCGAACTCGGTTTGAGTAAAAATGGTTCGAGCTTTTTTTCGCCCGAGCTGAGCCAAGCCGAGTCAATTTTTTTATTAAATTCATTATAAATCTAATTTTTTTAATGAATTTAAAAGTTGTGCAACTTATACGTATTATAAATAATAATTTAATATTAACGTATAAAAAAATACAGCTAAAATTAAAAAAAAATAAAAAAATAGCTGCCTGAAACTAATGACAGCTGCCTGCGTTGTATTTTTTAATTTTTTTTTAAAAGACTCAGCAAAACGGCCCGTGACACGGGCCGGTGAGGAGCCACGAGTTAGCTCGGGTTCAAGCCTACCCCCCAAAATGGGGCTCATCCAGAGCCGGCTCGGCTCGGGCTTTCCAGGTCGAGTCACAGGAGGTCCGAGTAGACGAGCCATTTTGACATCCCTACTGGCACGTGGATTTCATTTATAAAATGCATTGTTAAAATTTTAAGTCCTTGGTTCAATGACAATTGTAGTTTGCTTTCATTACGGTGCAATAATTTCAATTATGTATGCTTTGTTGGTATAACTATTGGATGATGTGGGATAACATTTGGGAACCTGCCCTATATCTTCTATTGAACAAAACCCCAAAAAGGGGGAGGGATGGGAAGGGGGGGGGGGGGGGAACAAGTGGTAATTACAGGTAACCCTACTTTTCAAGATCCAAATTCAAAATTCAGATTTCAAGTTTTAATGTTCAAAAATCAGATGTTTTATATATACATACAAATTTTTTAAGTTTAATTAAATATTAATAATAATATTATAAAAATTAATATATATACACCCCACCCCCATCCAAATTTCAAACCCTAAAGGCTAAATCACGTCTCTCTCTCTCTTTACGTCTCACACTCAGCTCCTCACCGGTGGCGACTGCACAGATCGGAACAGTGCCTCTCACTCCCCTCTCTCTCTATCTCTCTCTTCGTCTCTCAGTCATCTCTCTCTCTCTCAATAGAAACAGCGGCGTAGCGGCATCACTACCGGAACAATCCCCTGTCTCTCACTACTCTAGTCGTCTTCTCTCTTCACGTCGGCAACGTCGCTGAAGACTGATTTCACTGAAAAAGATTAAAAAAAAAATGGCAATGTTTTTTCAAAAGACTGAGCAAGGCTGCACCAATCGCATTCAGAAGCACCAATTTTCGCATCTCATTTGGAGCTCTTGCCACGATTTCCGTGGGCTTCTCGTATTATTACTACTTTTCATTACCAAATTTGGTAATTTTTCAATCTGATTTCATTTGGGTGGTGTGGTGTGGTGATTGTTGGTGCGATGTGGGTATTGGTGATGTTTGTTTATGCGGTTACGGTGGTGACGATAGGAGATTTGTCGTGTATATGCATTGATCTGTGTTTGTTGTGTGTTCTGTGTGTGGCGGTTGTGGTTCGGAGTGGTGGTGGTGGTGGTGGTGGCTGTGATGTGGTTCGGAGTAGTGGTGGTTGGGGATTTTGTTGGTAGGGTGGTGGCAGTGATGTGGCAGTGGAGTGATTGTTGGTGGTGTGGTGATGGCGTTGTCGGCCACCGTGTGAGGATGGCCGCAAGTGATGGTGGAGACATTGGAGGTGGTAATGGTATGTAACCCGTTAGTTGACCCATGTCCGATTATTTAACTGTGACCCTTAAATTCGAAGATTTGTGGTGGTGATGAAGTATGTATCTGTAGTGGCGGGGTGGTGGTTTTGTTGATCTTATAATTTTTGTGGTGGTGACGACGATATTGTTGGTGTTGGAGATTGTCATGGTTTACAGCCGGAGCAGTGGTCGTGGAGACATTTGTGGTTGTGGACCAATTAGTTAACTGTGACCTTTAAAATTTGAATTGTGAATCAAAATTAATTAAATTGTCACCGAAAAATTTATCTGTGATCATTTGAAAATAACATGTGATCCTTATAAAAAAAATAAAAAAAATAACTCGTGATTATGAACAAAATTCTGATTTGTGACCTAGACTGTAACCTGTGACTTGACTTGTGACCTGAGTCGTCGGAATCGGAGTAGTCGTCGAAACGGTCACCGGGAATCGGAGTAGTCGCCGGAGCGGTCATCGGAATCGACACAGGAGCGGTCGACTGAATAGTCGTCAGAGTGGTAGGGTGGGGGTGGGTTAATTATATTTATTTATTTATTTATATCTTTTTATATATTTATATATATGTGTATGTATAGGTTAAAAAATCTGATTTTTGAAATATAAAAGGTGTTTTGTTATTTTTGAAATAAGGTAAAGATAAAGTAGGAGAAATGAATTTTTCCCAAAAAACAAAACTCAAATTTGGGCCCAATCCCAAACCAGCGGCCCAAAAGAAGTTACTTGAATTTGGGTTGATTTGGTTTCAATAGTGGATTGGGTCAGTTTTTACAATTTACCCAGACCGACTTAGCTCGGTTTCAATTTCTAGTTGGACCCAAAGTCGATCCAACCTGACCCCATAACTTGGCGCACCCTGTACCTACAAATAGTAATTACAAATATACTCCCTTCAAAATTGTCCAAGTAGTTAAATATCTTGAAACGTTGTTTGGACAAAAAAGCGAGTGAGGAGGAAGAAATTTTTGATCTTTAAGTAGAGGTATAATTTTGAAATTATAAAAAATTAATTTATTATTTTTTTTCCCAAAAAATTACTAAAGCTCTGTTTGATTCGCCTTATTTTCCAACTTTTATAGTGTTTGATAGGCAAAATTTTCCCGGAAAAGTTTTTTCCACCTTTTCTTATTTTCCACGTTTTTTAGGAAAATAAATTCTTGATGTTTTGGTGGGAAAGAATTTTCTAGTTTTTTTTTTTTTTTTTTTTTAGCAATTGGAAAAAAATCTAGATACAATGGTAAAAAAATTTATCACTTTTATTGACAATTTTCATGCAAAACAAAGTCAAACGAATGATATTCGATATGATAAATTTTTTTTAAGAACAAATTCTAGACCCAATGGTAGAAAAAAGTATCATTTTAATGGACAATTTCCATAAAAAAGAAGCCAAACAGACACCAAAGTTTTAATATTTTCCATGAAAAATTATACCAATCAAACAAAATTAATTATAATTCTCAGTAAAATAATTTCTAGACAAATCAATTCCTCCCTATAAAACATTTTATTTCCACCCATTTTCCACATTTGCAATCAAATGGATCCTAAGAGAGCTAGATTCCATTTTCTCTCACCACTGGTCATTTTGTAATTATCCATTACTGAGCTAATTAACACATTTTGTTATGGTATATATACAATTTAATTAACTGTTCCCCAGAAATGATAGTCTTGATTGTATTTTAAGCCGCTGTTTGACCCTCATTATTTTGCATTTTTGGAGGTTAAAAATTTTTAGAATAGTGATTGATAGGAGAATGTATGGTTGAAATTTTTTTGATTTGTGTGTAATATTATTTTATTTAATGAATGTGTTATTGAAATGAAGAGAAAGAAAAATTTAATGTAATGTAATGTAATTTAATGGGGGCCAAACAAGGGCTAAGTCATTCGTCAAAATTTAATGCTCATTTTATTACACGTTTGATGAGGGAATTGAATTGCAGCAGCATGAGCGCTCCACGCCATGCATTGAAAATTAGGTCCGATGCTTTGATAACGGGGAATGAGTTGGAATAGCCACACCTCAACAAGTTTTTGTTTAGATGGCCTTTGACCAAAATTTTTTAAAAGGAAAAAAAATTAATTATTTAAAAATCTCAAATGTCTACTTTACCCTTCCTTGTATAACCAAATAAATGAAGAATTTTTTGAAGGTTTAAGGTTTTGAACCTTTAACCTCTATGGAAAAAAGATGCAACTCACACCACTAGGACATTGAACAATATTGTATATTCTATTGCAATAACTTATATATATCTTGACAAATTATATTCAAATTTACAAAGTCCAAGGATTCAAACCTTCAACCTTTAAGAAAAAATTTATTAAAATATTTTCCTCACCACTAGGACATTGAGCAATATTGTTTATTTTGTTACAATAACTTATATATATCTTGAAAAATTATAGTCAAATTTTCAATGTCCAGGTATTTAAACCTTCAACCACTAAGAAAAATGATGGTTCCCTCACCACTAAGACATTGAACAATATTGTTTATTTTAATGCAATAACATATATATAAGCATATAATTCTGAATATCTTGAAAAATTATAGTCAAATATTTCACTTTATTTTATATATATATATTATGTATTGAAAGATTAATTTTAATAAATATGAATTGAATGTCTACAATATTTATGATTTCGAAATATATAAATAATTAGTGACAATTAACTTAAAATCTTTAATTTTATTTCAAATAATTTTTTTTATATTTTTATGTAATCATCCACCAGTTCAACTATTAAATTTTTTTTCCCCCCCTTCATCCCTCACGTAAATTGTCATTTTATATACCATAAAACGATATGTATATATACAGAAATGATCTAATGAGCACCGGTGCTCATCTTATCCTAAGCACCGATGAGTTGGCACATTAATTCATTGGTGGATAAAGATTTTGTGAGTTCCAATCCACCAATGAATTAATGTGCCAACTCATCGATGCTTAGGATAAGATGAGCACCGGTGCTCATTAGATCATTCCTATATATATATATATATATATATATATATATATGTCATTTTAATTAAGATTAAAATTGAAACGATATCAATGTCGTCAAAATTGTACTGAAACGATAATGACATCGTTATGTGTCAAATTCACAACATAACATAACAACTTTCATATCGTTTTAGTACAAATTTGACGAGTTCGAAATTGTTCCAATTCAAATCATAACTATAACAATATAGATATCGTTTATTTTCATAGAAAAAGATAATTATATCATATTAGCTAAAACAACGATTCGACAGTCGATTTTACGTATAACGACATCAATATCGTTCTATGTGAACGGAAACGACATAGATGTCGTTTTAGCGTAGGTTTCAACCGAAACGAGTTCGACCTCGCTAAATTTGTATTGAAACAACATGTATGTCGTTATGTTATTTATTGGGTTTGGTACATAGCAATATCATTATCGTTTTATTACAAATTCGACGATATTGATATCGTTTCAGGACAAATTATAACTACAATGACATATATCTCGTTTCAGTTTGTATATAACGATATTTATATCGTTTCTGCCAAAAATGACGATTCAACTGGCCACGACCCCCAACATGCATCCGACATATATAGGACGATCGAAATAGTTCATCAAGTGGGTTCGATCTCACTCAAAAGAAACTATAAGAACATTTGTGCTGCCATAATTGTATCCAACCTTCGATGTTTATTTAGTTAAGAGAACACAAATATTCTCATAGTTTCTTTTGAGTGAGATCGAACCCACTTGATAACCTATTTCGATCGTCCTACCTATGTCGGATGCTTGTCAAGTGATCGTGGACGGTCGAATCATCATTTTTAACAGAAACGGTATAATTATCGTTTTATATAAACTACAGCGATATATATGTCGTTTTAGTTACGATTTAAACTGAAACGATATTAATATCGTCAAAATTGTACTCAAACGATATGGACATCGCTATGTATCAAATCCACAAAATACCATAACGATGTCCATATCGTTTCAATACAAATTTGACAGTTTGAAATCGTTATAGTTCAAATAATAATTACAACGACATAAATATCGTTTCTTTTCATGCAAAACGATAATTATCGTTTTGACTAAAAATAACGATTCAATCGTCCACAACCACCCACATGCCTTCAACATACGTAGGACGATCGAAAAAGGTCATCAAGTGGGTTGATGTCACTCGAATGACTTAGAAAGAACGAACGAAGATACTTTCTTTCTATCGGAATAGTTCGAAGGTTGTATATAGTCATGAGAACACAAATATTCCCATAATTTCTTTTGAGTGAAATCAAACCCACTTGATGACCTATTTCGATAGTCCTACATATGTCGGATGCTTGTCGAGTGATCGTGGAAGGTTGAATCATCATTTTTAACAGAAACAATATAATTATCGTTTTATATAAACTAAAACGATATATGTATCGTTTTAGTTATGATTTAAACTAAAATGATATCAATGTCGTCAAAATTGTACTGAAACGATACCGACATCGTTATGTATCAAATCTACAAAATAACATAACGATGTCCATATCGTTTAAATACAAATTTGACGAGTTTGAAATCGTTCCAATTCAAATAATAACTATAACGACATATATATCGTTTCTTTTCATGAAAAACGATAATTATATTGTTTTGACTAAAAATAACGATTTGATCGCCCACAACCACCCAGCATGCCTTCAATATACGTAGGACCATCGAAAAAGGTCATCAAGTGGGTTAATATCACTCGAATGACTTGGAAAGAACGAACGAAGATACTTTCTTTCTATTGAAATAGTTCGAAAGTTGTATATAGTCATGAGAACACAAATACTCCCTTAGTTTCTTTTAAGTGAGATCGAACCCACTTGATGACCTATTTCGATCGTCCTACATATGTCGGATGCTTGTCGAGTGATCGTGGAAGGTCGAATCATCATTTTTAACAGAAACGATATAATTATCATTTTATATAAACTAAAACGATATATGTATCATTTTAGTTATGATTTAAACTAAAACGATATCAATGTCGTCAAAATTGTATTGAAACGATATGGATATCGTTATGTATCAAATCCACAAAATAACATAACGACGTCCATATCGTTTCAGTACAAATTGGCGAGTTTGAAATCGTTCCAATTCAAATAATAACTCCAACAACATATATATCGTTTCTTTTCATGAAAAACGATAATTATATCGTTTTGGCTAAAAATAACGATTCGATCGTCCACAACCACCCAGCATGCCTTCAACATACGTAGGACGATCGAAAAAAGTCATCAAGTGGGTTGATGTCACTCAAATGGCTCAGAAAGAGCGAACGGAGATACTTTCTTTCTATCAACATAATTCGAATAAGATAGAGAACTATAGAAACACAAATGTTCCCCTAATTTCTTTTGAACGAAATTAAACTCGCTCGATTACCTATTTTCGTTGTCCTACATATGAATAATGTATGTCAGGTGGCCATGGATGATCGAATTGTCTTTTTTAGGCATAACGATATAATTATCTTTTTCTGTAAAAAGAAACAATACCAATGTCGTTTTAATTAATATTTGAACTGCAACGATTTCAAACTCGTCAAATTTGTACTGAAACGATATGAATGTCGTTACTTTATTTCCTGAGTTTGACACTATAACGACATCATCGTCGTTTCATATGAGAAGAAACGACATATATGTCGTTCTAGTTACGATTTTGATTGAAATGAGTTCAAACTCGACAAGTTGTACTGAAATGATATGAATGTCGTTACTTTATTTCGTGGGTTTGACACTATAACGACATCATCGTCGTTTCATATGAGAAGAAACGACATATATGTCGTTCTAGTTACGATTTTAACTTAAACGAGTTCAAACTCGCCAATTTGTACTAAATCGATATGGACGTCGTTACTTCGTTACGGGAACGATTTCAACATCGTTATAAAACTCAGTGAAGCAATGTATATTTCATACTGAAACGATATTGAAGTCGTTGTTGATTACATGAATGATGTCCATATCGTTATGAAAATTAGCGTGTATTTTATATTGAAACGATATCCAAGTCGTTTGTTTGTTACGTGAACGATTTCAATATCGCTACGAAGATCAGTGAAGAAGTGTGTATTTCATACGAAAACGATATTGAAGTCGTTTTTTATTACAGTAACGATGTCTATATTATTATGAAAATCAGTGTATATTTCATATTGAAACGATATCCATGTCGTTTCGTTGTTACAGGAACGAATTCAATATCGTTACGAAGATCAGTGAAGCAGTGTCTATTTCATATTGAAACGATATTGAAGTCGTGTTTTTATTATAGTAACGATGTCTATATTGTTATGAAAATCAGCATGTATTTCCTACTGAAACGATATCCAAGTCGTTGTTTTGTTACGGGAACGAATTTAATATCGTTATGAAGATTAGTAAAGCAGTGTCTATTTCATATTGAAACGATATTGAAGTCGTTTTTTTATTACAGTAACGATATCTATATCGTTATGAAAATCAACGTGTATTTTATACTAAAACGATATCCATGTCGTTGTTTTGTTACGGGAACGAATTCAATATCGTTACGAAGATCAGTAAAGTAGTGTCTAGTTCATGTTGAAACGATATTGAAGTCGTTTTTTATTACAGTAACGATGTCTATATTGTTATGAAAATCAGCGTGTATTTCCTACGGAAACGTTATCCAAGTCGTTTCTTTGTTACGGGAACGAATTCAATATCGTTACGAAGTCCGACAATGCCACTCGAATAGCTTAGAAAGAACGAACAGATATACTTTCTGTTGACCGGAATAGTTCGAAGGTTATATACAGTCATGGGAACACAAATGTTCCCATAGTTTCTCTTGAGTGAGATCGAACTCACTTGATGACAATTTTCGTACTTGATGACATAAATATCGTTTTGTGTTTTTGGAACGATTTCAATGTCGTTATGAAAATCTATGCATTTTTCATATTGGAACGACACATGCGTCAATTATAATGATATAAAAGTCGTTTGTCTGTAATATGAAAAAACACAACGACAAAAAATGACTTTAATTTTGTTCTAGCACGAAAGCGAAAATAACACGATGGCTACAAAATTCAATAAATCATTTTGTGCTTCCAATAAATACAAAATAACAAAGTTACAAGTCGCGACAATTGTATAACTTTAAGTTTCACTACCAACTGTTTGACATTTACAAGTGAAGCAAACATGACCGATTTTCTTACAGTTAGAGCATCGGATGTTATAGGAACAAAAGTTGACATCTCTATTTTGTATAGCATTGTATCGACCTTCAACATCTCTCTAACTTTATCATACAAGTTCACACAAGAAATTATTTTCGAAACAAAAATAACAAATGTTTTCCCTTTGTCATTCACTGCATATTTCCATTCTCAAACGCCTTCAATTGACTACTCATATTCAACTAGAAGTCAAATTGAATCCATAACATATCCATGATGTCCATAACTGCAATTAAACATAAAAATTGTAAAATTTCATCAGATATCAAACTTAGTACATTATTGATAACGAGATGTAAGTCGTTATAATTTGCAAAAAACGATATGTAAGTCGTTCTGGACGGAAAAATTGTATGTTTCACAGTAGAGCAGCAACATTATTTACCAGCATATTCACTTTAGAAATAAGAGGTAATAAGAAAAAAAATTGGTGTGTTTTACCAGCACATTCACTTCAGAAATGAAGGGTAATAAGAAAAATTGAAAAACAACCCATATCAAAGCTCTAATTTAATGATAAAATGAATTCAAAGCTATTATTGACAAATAAACACCATAAACACAATCACAACAAGTGATTCAGAAAAATTAAAAAAGAAAGTAGTCAAAATATTGAAATTTAATATTACATTCTCTTCTTCTTCAAATGCCCATCAAGAATATTGTAAATTTTGATTACTTACTTCAACCAAGTGAGTGTTTAAGAGGATGCTAATAGTAAATTTTAGGATTTGATGAAGAGAAGATGATAAAAATGAAGAAAAGTTACAGAGAGTTGTTGACCCAATTATGGAAGAAAGAAAGCCAAAATTGATTTAGAGCTAAATGGAAATTGAAAGGAGAATTTGGGCATTATGTCTTTTTACATAGGAGGATATTTTAGTAATTTACAAATTGTATTTTCTTTTTGTTTGTATCTTGAGGCCATCTAACTAAAAAACTTGGTGGACTTTTTAAACTAAAACTTGGTTTGACTAGGCTCATTAAATGAAGTCCCCTTTGATAATCCTTATCGGTGTACCACTTGGTCTGATCATCCGAATTCCTGTTCCACGCGCTCGCTCATGCCTGGAAAGAGAGCTTTCTCCCATTGAGGAGAATTGAATTGGTTATTCTTTCCTCCGAGCATCGCCTCTTATCCAGCAACTCCTGTATTGAGTTGCCAGCCATCTCGTCCAACCCTAACTGCTCAACCCCGAACCAATTGGGATGAAACAAAATTTCAGGACAACAAAATCTTTCTACGCCAAAGTACAATCTGGAAATCTCCCTTCAGTCCCTTGGTTAGAGGACGAGAAAGTGGTGCCTCTGCAGTAGAAGACCCAGATTCTGCCTTGAAAATAAATGTTGGATTGATTTAAAGTAATTCACAAGTAATGTGTCTGTACAGAGGAAATGAAAACGAAAAGTAGCAAGTCGAAAACCCAGATATTAATTACACACCTGGAGTCGAGAAGTAACACGGGCCAGCTCTGCTTCACCCAGATCTGGCTGGTCAATGTCATCGTTTAATCATTATCCTGGCTCATTAGCTAGTAGAGCTGCCAATCTTCATCTTTCATACCAAAAGTAAAGCCCCCCCTCCCCATGTCAAATGCTGCTGTAGGTTTCATCGTTCTCATTTCAAAAGCTAGTATCATTTAATTAAGAAAGCAACGGCAGAAATAACACAGACATAAAAGACACAAGTCTTCAATATGAACAGAACTCGATCCCAATAGCTAATTGTTGGATAGAAGATGCAGCAGAACATTGAAAAGTATACATGCAGTTTATGAATTTCCTTAAACTAGCAAGTCAGTGAAAATGCACGTCAAGATATGATCAATCTGATATGAATATCAAAGAAACGCACCATCCAAATATTCTAGTTAATACTAGTCCAAGGGATGTATAAAGCTCTCTTATTAGTAACACGTAAATGAAAACAGACACAGATCTTGCCTAGAAGAATACCAATCATCTGCACGTTCTAGCCTTAGGATAGCTCAATAGTTGCATTATTTTAATCAACAAGCAATTTGTGCTTTCTTCTTTCCTTTCTTGCCATCAATCTGCATGCCCTTCCCCAAAATCATCCTAGATAGAGTATCTGCTTGTTTTGTGTTCCCCTCCTCGTTAAGGCTCTTGATCAAGTCTTTGCAGCTACTCCAATCAGTTACACCTCCTTTCTCCAATATCTTGCATAAAATCGAATATGCATTGAGAGTCTTGCCGGCAGCTAAAAGAGCATCTAAAACCTTATCATAGCTTGAAAAGTTGATGTTGCAATCTCTTTCCAAACCAAAATCCAACAGTTTCAGAGCAGAAATTGTCTTCCCTTTCTCACAGAGAACAGATAAGAGACTATCAAAATCTGGTGCAAGACCATTAACCATCAGCAGCTCAATTCTTCCAATGGCTTCTTCAACATGACCCCTCATAAGAAGAGCTTCCAAAATCTTAGCAATCAAGTCTTCATGATCCTTCAGCCCCTTCTCCAACATAGTCTTCATGACTCGGCTTGCAGTCTGAATCCTGTCATCTTCAAACAAGCTCTCCATCACTGATCTATACATGGATGAATCTGGGAGATGACCATTCTCTATCATGCTATCCAAAGTTGTCTTTGCATCAGCAGTCTCATTCTTCTTCAGGTAGCTCTCAATGAGTGATTCATAGGCACTTTTTTCTGAAAGAACATTTCTCCTTATCATGATATTAAGAATTTCAAAGGCTGGATCAGGATTTCCTTCCTTTGCATGCCCACGGATCAGATTATTTAAAGCAACAGGATCTTGAACGCCCATTTTCATCAACTGTCGCAAAAGGATTTCTGCTTTTGATGTCTGGCCATTGCTGCAAAGATACTCAATAATTGGGTTATATGCACTAGGCTCCATATGCAAAGTACTTTGAGGCCTCAAAATGATCTCCTTCTCAATGAGCTTTTCCAACAACTTAACAGCATGATCATATTGACCAGCCTTGCAGAAATTCTCGATCAGAATACCATAATGCCCTGCTTCTGTCGGAACGCTCAACCTAATCATAGCCTTTAGAACATCCATGGCAGCATCCAAATCACCTGCCTTGCACTGGCCAGATATTAGCCTAGTAAAGATCGCATTATCCTTAGATTCAATGTACTTCTCCGCCATCTCCTTCAAAATACCCCGAGCCTCAAACATCTTCTCTGCGTCACATAGTCCAGATAATAGGGTTGAGTATGTAATGGCATTGGGTTTAATCCCAAAACTCTTCATTTCCTTCAACAATTTCAATGCATCATCGACCCGCTCAACTGACATGTACCCTTTAATCAATGTTGTATAAGTAATAACTGTAGGCTCAATGTTCCTCCCCTTCATCTCCACAAAGTACTTCTCCGCCTCGTCCATTTTTTTAACCCGATGGTACCCATTAATCAATGTATTATATGTGACCACATCCGGCGAAATATCCTTACTCTTCATATCCTCGAAAAACCTATTCGCAGTCTCGACCTTCCCTGAGAGAAAGAATCCCCAGATCATGATATTAAAAGTGTGTGTGGTTGGCTCAATCCCCTCACCCAACATCTTATTAAAATACCTCTTGGCCATCATATACCGACCTCTACGCATAATCACCTTAAATAAAGTATCATATGATTTTATCGTCCTTCCGACCCCTAATTCCTCCATTTTCTGAAACAGCTTCACACTCTCCTGAACTATGCCCGCCTTCCCATATCCTTCAATCAACAAAACCCACAAATCTTCATCCCATTCCACACCCTTTTTTGGCATATCCAATAAGATGCACCTAGCATGGTTGAGCTTCGAAGCTCGCCCCAAAATCTCGATCATTTTTAAATGGGTCTCTCTGGTGTGTTGAAAAAGTCCGGATCTTTCAACCCAGCGAAAGAACTGGAGAGCATGCTCTGAGTTCTTGGAACCGTGCAACACATTGTAAACAACTTCCTGATCGAAACTCGGGACCAAGTTCCGTATTGATTTCTGCAAACGAGTCGTCCAGGCTCGATTGGCCATCATTCTGTTAACACACTCATTAACTCCATTCTTCATTGTAGATGCCATTAGTTCTTGGTACAATTTTATTATGTCTGATGATAATGGAACTGCACTGCTTACTAACTCAACCAGAACATCAGATGCCCATGATCCAGTACCTGGCCAATTTAAAACAGAAGATATTCAGAAATAGTTTTAACTAAATCAAGTTACATAATGCAATTATAGTTACAAATCAAGTTACATAATGCAAAGTAAAACAAATTCTACCCTCAATTCAACTATTCAAGTTACAAATCAAGTTACATAATTCAAATTCTACCCTCAATTCAACTATTCAAGTTACACAAAGCAGAACAAAACAAATTAATACCATCAACCTTCATCTAACCAAAACAAATTACTCAATGCTTTTTCTCTTGGGCTGCCAATGCAAAACATATTAAAAACATTTTTTTACAAGTTTTGGGTTGGGCCCAAAAGGCCAATGCAGTAGGGATGGCAAAAAAACCCGACAAACTCAATACCCGCGGGCTCATAACCCGCTTAATTGGGTAACGGGACGGGGAATTTTGCCCCAAGGCAGGTTCGGGGTAGGGACGGGTAACTGGGGCCCGCCCCGCCCCGTTAAATTTTTTTTTTATTATTTTTTTTTAGAATTCAATACTTTAAATGAAAATTTTCATTAATTCTAATACAAAATAGCAACTAAAATTATTTGTCTAAATCTAATGAATATGGGCAATAAAAATAAATTTAAAAAAAATAAAAATTCAACAGGGAATAAACGCCCCGCCCCGCCCCGCCCCGCCTCGCCTTAAATGGGAACGGGGCAGGGGACGGGGAGGGCCCCCCCGCCCTGCCCATTGCCATCCCTACAATGCATAAGTAAATCATGAAGTAATGTGGCTTTCCCACGTGATGTATATCATTAGTGTTTTTGAAGTGTTGTGCATATGTATAAAAAGTGTTGTGCGTATGGATTCCCACGTAATTTTACTAATACATTTTATGTATGAACTCGTGTCTTTACTGCATGTCTAGATGACTAGATGCATATGTATAAAAAAAATTCCATTTTGCTTGTATTCTTTGGTTTTAGCTGAACGCTAAATGATGGTAGTTGTAAAGTTAAATATCTTTAACATTTGAATAGAATTTTGAAGCTGATAATCAGTATGTTGAGCAAAAAAATAAAAAATCATGAGAAAAAAGTCGGTTTTCGTCGAGCTCGCTTTACTCTTGTGGCACAGTAAACTCTCATCAATTTCATGCCTTGTGGTTGGTCCAAGAATTGGAAGCAGGATACAACATAACTATGGATTGCAACTTTTTACTTGCTGGACCTTGTTCATCTAGAAAGTAATTTTATTTGAATGGAGTAATATAAAGAAACTTGGGGGGCCAAATGACCTGACTTCACTTCCAAAGTCCTCACCAATCCGCTGTTGGTTATAATGCAAAGTTTTTTTTTTCTTTTTTTTTTATTTATTTATTTTGTAAGATATAGGACCATATCGGGGATCAGTTTTAGGTTGATCATGCAAGTGAACTTCTGTGGTGGACCAATGGCCACACCAATTGGGAAAGGTCATCGCTCTCTTAATATGCCAATGTTAGACCCTGCTACAGCCTACCTGGGTACAAGACTAGGCCCCCGTTTAGTACGGATTAAAACCAAATTTTAATCCAAGTCAAATTCAATAATTAATTTCAACCACATATTTCTTGGGTCCCACGACTTTTCAACCACACATTTCATCAACTTTTATCTAAATCAAAATCTACCAAAAATCTGATTTTGGTCCCTACCAAACAAGGGCTAAATACGATGATGTAAAACTCATCACCATCCATAAAAACACTGGTGGTCTTGCAATAAAGGCAATGTACGGTGTTAAAATACCAAGCTCAAGCCTGCCAATTGATGCAAGATCAACAATGCCAATGTCAGCACCAATTAATCCAAGGTGGCAATCAAGGTCAGCTGAGAGGAAACCATCCTCTGGAAGACACGAGAGAGAATTGTGATAAAGGATAGAGGAATATTTTGCCAGTGGAGCAAATGGGCCCATTTTTTCTGTTAGCATCTTTATGGTTATTTGTTTCCTTTTAGTAGCCAATCATTTTTAGTTTGTTTGTATAGTAGTTGGCGATTGTATTTTTTTCTCTTCTCTGATTCTATATATATATATAGATGATTGTACAGATTAATATATCAATCAGTAAGTTATTCCTTCAACAATTTTCTCTGCGTATATGCTTCTCTGCCTTTGCTGCCATTACTTTTCTTAGATGGTATCAAAGCCAAAACTATGGCTGATACTCAGAGCATTGCTGTAGATTCAACTACTAATCCAAACACTGACCAAAATGCCAACACGAATCCAACTGCAAATGTTCAGCATATTCCAAATTCAAATGACCCAACTCATCCTTGCAGCCCCTACTATATTGGTGGAAATGATAGTTCGGGTTCAATACTAATTACTCACATCCTTGACAGTACCAATTATTATGCTTGGGCAAGATCCATGAAACGAGCTCTCCGAATAAAGAATAAACTCGGTTTCATTGATGGAAGCTTGTCCGAACCAGTACACCCCAATAGCTTCTTGATGGAGCACTGGCTCTGCTGCAATGACATAGTGATTGCTTGGTTGCAAAACACGATGTACATTGATGTCAAATCCTGCGCCTTATATGCTAATACAGCTGGCGAGCTGTCGCTAGACCTAGAATATCAACTGGGACAGCAAAATGCTCCAAGGGTTTATGAGGTAAAACAGGCCATTATCACTTTAACACAAAATCAAGATACTGTAAGTGCCTATTTCTCAAAATACAAGACACTACTTGATGAACTAATGAACTATGAATCCATTCCTAATTGTACATGTGGAGGTTTGAAAACTGTTATTGAAAACCAGCAAAGAGACTGGGTTATGAGATTTTTAATGGGGGTAAATGACTCGTACAAAGCACTCAAGGCTCAGATTCTGTTGATTAAGCCATTCTCTACCCTTAATGAAGTATACTCTGTAATTCAGCAAGAAGAAAAGAGACAAATTTCAACATA
Source organism: Fraxinus americana (assembly GCA_035079005.1). Taxonomy (NCBI): domain Eukaryota; kingdom Viridiplantae; phylum Streptophyta; class Magnoliopsida; order Lamiales; family Oleaceae; genus Fraxinus; species Fraxinus americana. Next base: position 19,549,784 of record CM068710.1, on the reverse strand, counting down.
TTTTTCCATGTCCGATTCAATGGCACTAGCAACCAGAGGAACTTACAATAATGCAATGAGATAGAATGGAGCAACACAGAGGAAGTATTATTGTAGTTTCTGCAAGAAACCTGGACATTCACTAGAGAAATGCTTTAAAGCTAATCCTACCAAACCTGTTTGTAGCCATTGCCATATGTCTGGACATTCTGTGCATAAATGCTTTAAAATCCATGGGTATCCACCTGGTCACAAATTACATGGAAAGGGAAGCTCCTCTGCAAACTTAGTCTCTTCACTAGGACAGGGAGATGCTAGCAACAGCAATCAAGTAACATTCATTCAAGAGCAGCATGCACAGCTTCTAGCCCTACTCAAGTCACAAAACATCCTGCACCTCAATTCACCAACTCCCACAGACACTCAGATCCCAAAAATCTCTGGTATCTCAGTTTGTCTTTCTGTTTATAGCACCAAACCTAGCAACATTTTAAAAACACCATGGATAATAGACACTGGAGCTACAGATCACATGATCTGCTCCACTTCTTTTTTTACCAGCATTCAAGCCAAGGTTACTAACTCGGTTTCTCTTCCAAATGGTGATGTTGTTAATGTGACACACATAGGAACTGTGCAAATCACAGAGAATTTGATCCTACATAATGTGCTTTGTGTTCTTTCATTTTCATTTAATCTAATTTTTGCCAGAAAATTAACACAAACATCCAAATGTTGCCTTATATTCTTTTCTAAAAATTGCTTTGTGCAGACCTTTCGACTTGGAAAACGATTGGAATGGGTAAAGTGAGGAAAGGTCTGTACCATCTGCTGCAATGTAGAGTCTCTCCTTCAGCCCCAACAGAAGCTCTTCCCCATTTTCAATTAGAAGATCTATGTCAGCAGCTGTTTCTATTAATACTAAAGACTTTGATCTTTGGCATTATAGGCTAGGGCATCCATCCTATTCTAGATTAGACCTGATGGATCTAAATATTTTCTATCCATAGTCGATGATTTTAGTAGATGCACATGGGTCTATATGTTGAAAAACAAATCAGATGCTGCTGCTACTTTGCAATGTCTCTATGCCCTGATAAAAACTCAGTCACAAATAAAGGTCATTAGAACTGCCAATGGTGGGGAGTTTGAAATGAAAGACTATTACCATAAAATGGGGATCACACACCAGAAAACTTGTGTCAAAACACCTCAACAAAATGCGGTTGTTGAACGAAAACACCAACATATTCTTAATGTTGCAAGAGCCTTAAAGTTTCAAAGTGCAATTCCAATGAAATATTGGAATGATTGTATTCTTACTGCAGTTTACCTTATAAACAGGACACCTTCGCCCCTTACTAGACAACAAGACCCCCTTTGAACTTTTATTCAAACGCAAACCAAACTATTCACATCTCAAAATCTTTGGATGCCTTGCTTTTGCATCAACATTAGCTAGTCACTGAGGTAAATTTGAACCAAGAGCCAAAAGATGTATATTTCTGGGGTACCCTTTTGGAATAAAGGATATAAACTTCTTGACCTTGAAACCAAGAAAGTATTCATCTCAAGAAATGTGATATTTTATGAAAGCATCTTTCCTTGCAAAAGTAGCAGTACACGTGATGGAAATGAAACAAAGTTGTTGCAACATATTCCTACTAGTACTATCACAGAACTTCATGCTCCTCCTACAACCACATTTCATGAAATAGAGGCAAGAAACCAGCCAGAAATAGAAACTTATCATACTGACTTCTCACCACTTCATAAGTCAGAGAACTATCCTGCAGAACCAAATTTTCAAGTGCAAGAACCAAATTCTCAGGTGCAAGAACCAGAACCGTCTCACAGTACCATGAATAGCCCTCATCTACCTAGTAGGTCTTCAAGAACTAAGAAAACTCCTACTTATCTGGAGGACTACATTTGCCAGCAGGCCTCACACCTTCCCCACTTTCCCCATCACAGAAGTTGGATGAGCAGAAGGGTCTTGCCTTCTAAGGTAATGCTTTTCCCCTTATCGCTACCTTATCATATCATAAACTCTCTAACACACACAAAGCTTTTGTTACATCCATATCCTCACACATTGATCCTAACACATCAGGAAGCTCTCACCTCACCTCACTGGTGTCAAGCCATGAATGCTGAAATTGCAGCTCTTGAAATGAATAATACTTGGACTGTGATAGATCTTTCCCCTAGTAAAAAGCCTATTGGATGCAAGTGGGTATATAAGGTGAAATATAAAGCTGATGGAAGTGTGGAAAGATATAAAGCCAGATTAGTGGCAAATGGGTATACACAGCAAGAGGTCCTAGATTATCATGAAACGTTTTCACCTATGGCCAAAATGGTAACTGTCAGAACCTTACTTGCATTAGCAGCTGTGAAGGGATGGTATTTGCATCAATTTGATGTAAACAATGCATTCCTACATGGAGACCTAAATGATGAAGTCTATATGGAGCTACCTCCTGGTCATCCTGATGCAGGCCACTCAAAGGTGTGCAAACTACTCAAAAGCTTGTATGGACTCAAACAAGCATCTAGACAATGGTACTCCAAACTTTCAACCTTTATTATCGAGCAAGAATTCATTCAATCAAAAGCTGATTATAGTTTGTTTACAAAGTCTACTGAGAATTCTTTCATTGTTATTCTTATTTATGCGGATGACATAATTGTGGCTAGCAATAGCATGGACAGCATCGATTTCGTTAAACTTTTAACATGATGAGAGATTTAAGATCAAAGATTTGGGTATACTCAAATATTTCTTGGGATAGAAGTTGCAAGATCAGATAGAGGTATACATATTTGTCAACGAAAGTATGTTTTAGACATACTCTCAGATTCGAGAACAATAGGGTCTACACCAGTCAGAATACCTCTTGATCAAAATGTCAAGATTTCTAAAACGGATGGGGAGATCCTTGCTGATCCTACAATCTATAGAAGACTTGTTGGTAGATTACTATACCTAAATATCACTAGACCAGACCTGTCATATTCAGTTCAACTATTGAGTCGGTTCATGAGCACTCCTCGGATTCCCCATTTAAATGTTGCTTACAAAGTGCTACGATATATAAAGAGGGCTCCAGGACAAGGGTTATTATTCCCTGTTGATTCAGATTTGCAGCTTAGTGCATGTTTGGCTAAGCTTAAAATCCAATTAAAATTGAAAATATAGTCGTTATTGGGTTCTACTCATCTAATAAAAGACAACAATAACGGCTAGTTTTTCAATTTTAATCCAATTTTAATTTCTACCGAACACGCCCTTAATGCTTATAGTGACTCGGATTGGGGAGCATGTCCAGATACGCGAAGGAGCATAACAGGGTATGTGGTTTTGTTGGATCATCTTTGATATCTTGGAAATCAAAGAAACAAAATACTATATCCAGGTCCTCAGCAGAGGCAGAATATAGAGCTATAGCAAATGTATGTTGTGAATTAACTTGGCTTAGATATTTGTTTCAAGATTTAAAGGTTGATCATCCACAAGCTGCTACTTTGCTCTGTGACAACAAATCGGCCTCATATATAGCATCAAATCCTGTCTTCTATGAGAGGACAAAGCATATAGAGCTAGATTGTCACTTGATACGTGACAAGATACAGGAAGTGTAATTACTAAACACGTCAGTAGCAGCTCCCAGATTGCAGATATTCTGACCAAAGCTTTACGTTCGATTCAGTTTTATCAGCATATGGACAAGATGAGAGTTATTGACATCTACTAAACAATCTTGCGGGTGATGTTAAAATACCAAGCTCAAGCCTGCCAATTGATGCAAGATCAGCAATGCCCATGTCAGCACCAATTAATCCAAGGTGGTAATCAAGGTCAGCTGAGAGGAAACCATCCTTTGGAAGACACGAGAGAGAATTGTGATCAAGGATAGAGGAATATTCTGCCAGTGGAGCAAATGGGACCATTTTTTCTGCTAGCATCTTTATGGTTATTTGTTTCCTTTTAGTAGCCAATCATTTTTAGTTTGTTTGAATGGTAGTTGGCGATTGTATTTTTTTCTCCTCTGATTCTATATATGTATAGATGATTGTACAGATTAATATATGAATCAGTAAAATTATTCCTTCAACAATTTTCTCTGCGTATATGCTTCTCTGCCTTTGCTGCCATTACTTTTCTTATACCGAACCTAACTTCAATCAGCTTCAATTAGCATTAAATCAAAGCATTGTAAGGAAATCAGTTCCAAATCACCTTCATTCAGCACCAAATCAATGACAATGAAGACAGTGACATACTAATGCCTCAAATCACCTTCACAGATGCATAATATCACAATATATAAATGCTAATATTCGTCCATTGATACATGTCAATTTGTGTGAGCTAAAAGAAAAATGTACTTCATAAAATACTTTTCTGGAAGAAATCTGCACGATTATTTATTAGGAATCATTCAACCAATTGCTTCAAGGCCAGTCCTAGGAATAGTTCAAGAGGCAGGCAAAAATTCAAGAGGCTAGCAAAAAATGAACTGGTAAACGGCATGCAAAAATTCAAGAGACAAGCAAAAAATTAGTAGAAGGAATATTATCAAACAATAAAAAATTAGGAAAAATTAACAATTAGTAAATTCAGATTATTATGTAATAGAGTTAAGACGGGCACAAAATAAGTAAAAATTAGTAAGTTCGGATTATCACACAATCATCCATAATAATAAAAAATTATGAAAAGATGAGTAAAAGAAAAAATTACCACCGAAAACCAAAAAGAGAAGGGAAAAAAACCGAAACCTGGCAAGAATGTAAGAGGCTGTCAACAGAGAATTGATACGGAGAAAGAGCTGATATACGGCCACGGCAAAGAGAGATAGGGTTCACTGCAGTCGGGCACTTGGGGAGTGAAGAAATTTGGGTCTCCGATTTTCTGATTTTTTTTTTTTTTTTGCTGGGTTTGTGTCCACTGTCGTTTTGATGTATTTTAAATTTGGTTAATTTCAGAAATGGTCACTGAAGTTACAGCAAAATTTCAAAATGGTCACTGAAATTTGAAACTTGCATAAACAGTCACTCAACTTACAATCACTTTTAAAAATGGTCACTGAGCAAAATTAAGGGACTATTTTGTTCAAATTAAAACCTAAATTAACAAAACATGGCCCCTTCAAAATTGGAGAACCTGAAGTGCAAATTCATTTTCTGCTTTCGCGAGTTCGAGCCAGTGAGCACTTCAGATCAAAATTCATTTTGATTGGGGTCAAATTGGGGGAGACCCATGGCTAGGCTAGATGCACCAGGTGAGGGCGCACCCAGCCCAGGTGGTGCGCCACCCTGGTTCGTCGAAACGGCACCGGAATTCGTGTTACCCACTGCGTTATTACGACCTTCGCGACTGACATTTTTCTGGCAAAATTCGAGCAGTGAGTTGTTGTTTGGGATGAATTGAATCTATGATTGAGGTCGTCTATGTGTGGGCTTTCTACTAGTGGTGAGATCCGGTCATGGGGGTGGCCGGAGGTGGTGTTTCCGGCGTTTTTCAGATTTTTTGGCACCCAAATTTGAGCTTCAATTCCGGTCAGATTACTTGATGAAATTGGGAGGGGTTTGTTGGTAATTGATGAGGGGATTAAAGGCTTTCCAATGGTATCCAAATCCGGCGGTTTGGGTGGCCAGAAGTCATCGGAATTTTGGTGTACTTTTACTGTTAGAGATGTGGTTGAGAGAGGGAATTGCACTTCAGACCCTCCAATTTCAAAAAGATCCTTAATTTTGCTTAGTAACCATTTTTGAAAATGATTGTAAGTTGAGTGACCGTTTATGCAAGTTTCGAACTTCAATGACCATTTTGGAATTTTGCTGTAACTTCAGTGACCGTTTGTAAATTAACCCATTTTAAATTTCTGATTTAGATTTAAATGATAAAAAAAATTATTTCGAACCTATTTGAGAAAAATACATAATTATCATAGTTTTAAAATTCACTCTCAAATTTAAGAAATTTGTGGAGTTGTTTCAAAAATTAGTTGGTCACAAATGTGACCACTTGATAAAAATTTTGTGACCCGTTTTATTAATTAAGCTCATGTTTTGAAGGGATTAAAATTTTAATTTAAATTAAAGTCAACAATTAATTTTAATCACATATTCTATGAGACTCACAGTTTTTCAACCACACATTTCATCAATTTTTATAAAAAATTAATAAAAATTTAACTTAATCCCAAACAGAAGCTTATAGATTAAGGTCACGATAACATACAATTTATTGTCACAATCATGTACCATCACAAATCACACAATGTCACGATCACAAAATACAAAATTTGGATACCAATTACAAATTTAATCACAAATTATATATTTTTATAGGGTAGACTTTATTTATTGACAAATTATTCATTTTATTAGTCACAATTATCCAAATAATTGATCGCAAACCCTCTTCATCCCACACCACTATACTCCACTTGAGCACCATTGGCACCGGCAACACCCAAACATCTTTGCCACGTCCCCACCCCACCAACAACCACCTCTTCAAATCGATCATCATTTCCATCTCCAACCACAATTGCACCGCCTCCACCTCTTCTTCGCACAAATCTCACAAACTATCACCACAGAAGCATAGAACATTGCCGATCTTACCACCCAGATTGTTGGAAATCCCTAGATGTCGCTCACCCAAAAACGTTGTTGCTTAGTGCGCCATCATTTCTGCTTCTTCTCGATCGCACCGCCACCACCAATCAACTAATGAAGTGGTGGTTGACAATTAGTGGTTGTCATTCGCCCAGATGCTGCTACTTCTTATTCGCCATTTTTGCTTCTTCTCTATTGCATCGTCGCCAATCGATGGTGAAGTGGTAATGGCGATTTACGGTTCATGGGTGTGAACATGGGGGTTAGGTTAAGGTTAGGGGTGAAAATGGGAATGGTGGTTGGTGTGGAATGAGGTAGGGTGTGTTGGTACTTGATTTTCGAAATGTAGCCCATGTTTGAGACATATTCTCATTTTCATTTTCATTCTTCTACTCATTTTCAACCACACATTATTCCATAAAATAATATTTTTCATCACATCAATAACTTTTCCTCCATTTTCAACCACATATTCACTATCATATCACAAAAAAAAATGCATTCTTTCTATTTTAATGTGCATCAAACACACTCGTAAACTTAAAAATTGCTGTGCAATTTTCCCAATAAATTTTTTCGAGCTTAATATACATGATTAATTACGAAGTACCAAACGAGCCCAATTTTGTTATGAAATATGGTCTAATTTGAAAACTAATACTACCTATCCAGTAATTTATTTTCATGAGTTATAACTCGAACTTGGTTTATCCAAACTATTTTTTTCTTGAGTATGTGATGTGCCAAATAATACGATTTTCGAAATGAGTCCAATATTAATAAGGTAATTCTCGATCCTCAAATAAAATACACATTTTGGCACAAATATATTATTAACCTCGAAACTTATTTTCATTTTAGTCCCTCAAGATCTCAAAATTATTAAAATATTTCTAAATCAAAATCATTAGAATTTGGTGATCTTTCTAATCGCTAAATAATCTTAACTTGTCACTTTATCGTCTAAATTTTTTTCACTATTTGAAATCTAGTCCCTAAATTTTACACTCTTGCATTAAGGGTCCTATCTCTGGTTAAAGTTTTGAAAATCACTTCTAGTTATGAATCATCCTTACAATATTCTCAGAAACTTCAAATTATGGTTATTAAAAATTTCTCATGATTTTCACTTTAGTTTTTAAGCTGTGTAGAATTTGCTAAATTGCACCTTACTCGTGTTTTTCCAATTAATAATTATTAGATATTATTATTTACAGTTTGATAATATTTTATCCACCAACAAGATAATTTTGCTAAGCGACCCTAGTTTCTTAAGTTGTCAAAGATGATTTGTTTTGCTACTTTATCTTTTGGATTATAAAAAATCTTCGTTTAAGTATACCTCCATCTCATAAAGATATGGTTGCTTCCATTTTAAAACGGATTAAAAAACTACAATTAATATAGTTGGAAATATAAATTTTACTTTTTTTTTTTTTTCCCAAATACATCCTTATATTAAATAATGTATTAAATGTGAGTAGTTTATATTTGTTAATAACAAAACACATTAAATAGGTACATATTAGAAAGAATATTGTTATTTATAGTCAATTATTGCAGTAATCATCATATGTGACAGCTTGTTATTTGAGTCATTAGCTTGTAAAAAAATTTATATAAGTGTCTCATAATAATTAGTCGTATAAGGCTTCATGATTGTCAAGATTGACCTTGGATAAGAGCTTTACATAAATAATCAAAAAAAAAAAAGAAAAGAATTGTATATATATATATAGGAAAAAATAATGATAATGCATGATTCGATTCTGTTGAGTAGGTCTAGGGGGTCGCCTCGATTAAAATGTTCTTTCTAAGAGTAAATTAAAATTAATATTTTGTGAATTTTTTATTTTATTGTTTGCTCCAATAAAGAATTCTCGACTTAAAAGTTCTTGTTATACGTTTCTTTTATCACTCATTTTTCTATTTTATAGATTTATAGATACTAAATTGAGCATATATTTGATTATCTAAAAAAATGAAAGAAATTAAGTCAAAACCAATAATTAATTTTAACCATTTCATGTGATCTACAAGTTTTCAACCTAGACAAAAATTGACCATTGAAGAGTTGAGGTAAAAGGAAATATAGATGAGAATAGAAAATAGATTAGAGTCTACTTCCACGTGGACTGAAAGCATCATAAATGGAAAAAAGTCAATTTAAAGCACTGCTTTTGTTGTTTGCATTTTGCGTGGGATATTTGAAGAAAACACTTGTGTCATTGAATAAGAAAATGAAACTCAGAATGTGATTGTGTTCCTTGCATTTGGCTGTAGGTGGTAAGGGGTGTTGTTGAAAGTCTCAAGATCATTACACACACGTCAAGCAAGTTTGAGGGTTGCATTCTACTATGCCATCGGACCTATGTTTTGCGGGGTCGGAGGCGAACTTCAGAATTTGTGCTCCTGAGTCATAGCAGACAATCCATTTTTTTCATTTATATAAGTATTACGGAACTAAATTTGTTAACTTAAATTTAACAATAAAGCAACAAAGAGTAAATCTGTATCTGTGAAAAATGAAGATGTGAAAGAGTATGGGAACAAGTAGGGTGCAAAAACAAAGATGAACATAGACGACCAACAACTCTATAGCAAAATAGAGTAAAAATATGATCTGCTTCACCAAGCCAAGCTTATCACCATTAATAAATACAAATTTCAATAAAATAGCCCTATTTAGCCCACGTCATCTGAGAAATGTTCGATGCAAAAAGAGAAGAAGGGATACTAACCTAGAAACACACCATCAACTGTCAAAGCCAGAGAAGCAGGCAGAGCAATCCTCAATATCTCTAAACCAAGTTCGTCCAATTTGAAAACTGATCTGCTCCAGCAATTAGAAAACAGAAATAGTTAGCACTATCTGTCTAGACAAGCCTCAAAATCGGTTGATAAAACTGAGAATCACTTGAAGCAATATATTACCCCTTATGCTCATTTCATACTTAAACCTTGATTAACACAAATATATTTTGAAATTTAGATAAAATCTTCCAAAATCTAAAGCCAAGTATATGTAGTAAATTTAGTCTGGTAATCCGAATTTCAATGCCAAGGTTACAACAATTTATCAAATTCTAAACTAGCACTCAACACAACCATTGTGATTTACTAGTTCTTGAAAATAATGTTGCATTCTGGGCATAGCAATTGTCAAAATTATCTAAAATATATTTGGCACCTCGGACCTCCTAGAATTGTAGTTTTTTTACTAGAAAAGGTAATGCTAAACAATCATTTTATTCTGGACAATACGCAACTTAATCATAATGTAAATCAATTTGATACAGTGGAAAATAAGGGAATGTATACAGTATAAAATCAAAATGATTTCTTGGACAAAATAAGTGAAACCCAGATCATGAATGCTGTAAAAATAAGAGCTCAGCTAGCCTAGCTTAGTACTGCCGTTTGGAAACCCCAGAAGTAAAAATAGATCAGAAAAATCGTTTGAAAATCAATGCTAGATATACAAACTCAGAATAGAAATTCACGTGAAAATTGGAATTTATGCCCGTGGTTTCATAAATTAAGAGAAAGAAAGAAAAATTCAAAGAAATGCAAAAGCGGCCGAGAACTCAGAACTACACAGCAAATCAGCAATACTCAATGTAAAATGTAAACAAAATACTTACAGACGCCAGTTTCCACTGCCGTTTCTTCCGTCTGGAGACTGGACTCTGGACTCGTCTCTCAACTGGAGGTAAGTGAACGAACGGCCTGAACCTGAAGGCTGACTGTGACTAAAGCGTTAGGTTATAATAATAATTTTAAAAAAATATGGGCCCTTAAAAAATCTGGGCCTGAGGCGGAGGCCTCTTGGGCCTCTCCTCAGGTCCGGCCCAAGGCAAGGCTCAAGGAAGAGAGAGTACCTGCAATACACAAAGCCAATATTATGTAGAAAACTGATGGTCTTTTCCTTAAGGTCTGCCTTCAGACTAAAGCTTGAGTTTGGTCTTATTTTTTCTACCTGTTAAATTTCCTTTTTTACCTTGCAGTGTTGTCGTGAGGTTGCAGAAAAGTACCCTGAAATAGTATATGAAGAAGTCATCATTGCAATTGCTGTTTGATATATGGTACAAGAGAGTGTCCATTTCTTTGTATGCAATTTTTTTTGGTGCAAGCTGGTATGTGGGGTAAGCTTATTTACATCAATATGCTTCAAGTTAACAACAAGATGACATTGAAATGAACTATGTACATTCATTAAGAAGAAAAGTCTGAAACTGTGTTTTAGTTAACCATTTCTCTTTCCTTGTATAGCTTGTGAAGAATCCAGTGTAAGTGTTATGCCGTAAGTCTAATCAACTTTGAACATAAACACTTCGAATATATATATATATATATATATGCATTTGTATGGCAATATATATTATTTAATTGAATTAATATTATAATAAATTAATAATAGAATCCGTAGATTCAAGTCTTGTTGATTTGTTAATTACAAGGAGTTGTAATTGTGAGATACAAATTACATATAATTGAATTTTAAATCGTCTGTGGTCGAAGTAATAACGAGATACGGATATCGTTATTATGGATAGACCATCGCGTGTGGCATTTTTACTTGTAAAGTAAATAGCTGATCTCACAAGCTAAAGTGTGGTGACACTTGAATGAATATGGGGATGTTTTGTTATAGAACAAAACATTGGAGACCCGCTGAGAGATTTCACATGGATAGCTATCTGAGTATTAGTGGTTAATCTCTAACGTTCGATAGTGAAAATGGTCCTTTGACTTAAGGTCATCATAGTACCTTATATGAGGACAATCATACTTTGGTGGTGTTGGATGTTGCTCTGTCAAGGGTCGCTAATACAACATCGTTCGGATATGTCAAAAATCATATGAAGGTTGTGAATGATCGATAGAGGATTCGTCACTCTTAAATAGTAAGAGATTATGATCTACATTTTATCCAATTAAGTTGATAATTAAATCATTGACCAATGCGAACTCATAAGTCGAAAAGGAGTTTTCGACTTACATCAACAGTTGGATAAAAGATATGATCCATAATTGAAATTGACACATATTCATATCTCATAATTGATTGGATCATATTGACGAAAAGATTATAGTTTCACGGTAAACGAACAAGTTTGGTTTTGTCATACTACGTGACATTTTTCGTCACATGTATTGCCCTGACACATTGCTAGATGTCAATTTGGGACGATGGATGTGAATTGGTGATAAATTAAAAGGGGTATTTTAATTTATCAATTTTGATTAGATCAAAATAATATTACCATCATTAGGTATCGTGATCGGGAACCTAATGGGTCACACACAAAAGAGAATCAGAAAAATGAGATTTACCGATTAATTAATTGACAAGTGTTGGATAATTAATTAATTGAGTTGCTCATTGACGAATTAATTAATTGGATTAATTAATTGATGGACTAGGTTTTAATTAATTTGATTAATTAAATATAAGTCCGAGCCTGCTTGGACTTATATTAATAAGCTGTTAGGCTTTGAAAATTGTAGATAATTTTTTATTATTCTTTCTACCACAAGAAAAGAAAACCCTAGACATCATTCTTGTTCTCTGTGTGGATCACCATTGGAGGTTGGACAATTGGAGAGTTTAGATTACAGTTCGTGATCATTGGAGTTCGAGAATAAGCAAAAGAGTTTGCATAATTCATCAAATGTATTATTCTTAACACAGTTTCTATCTAAACACAAAACAGATCCGTGGTGGGAACTGAAATTTGATATATTTTTTGTTGTGCATGATAAGTAAATTTCCAACATCCAGCACTTTCTGACGTGCTGGTAATGCGTAATCTTTACTAAGAGAGCTCGGATCGAATCGGTTGGTCTTTTAATGCTCACTTACATAAAAAATACTTACTTGACTTTTCTTCTCTACAGCTGCAATATTGGTGAGGGAGGTATTGCTCTTGCTGAGGCTGTACATGGTTCTGCCCCTGATATTGCTGGAAAGGTTTTGTAGAGTTGAATGCCTTCAATCAATAAACCACACTAAGTTAGTTCAATATGGTGATAATAATTCAAATATATTGATATGTGAAAGTTTTAAATTATCGAATATTTAGACCCAACGTGCGGAATTATACAATTAAAAACAACAAATCACCGTTTAATTATTTTTAGATGGTTAGATCAAATAAGTCAGTTTATCTAAGTTTGAATACCTCAATCAATAATTAAAGTAGTAAAGAACACCAAAGACGATCACGGAGAAATCCCAACTATGTAAAAAACTTCGAGTACTTTACCAGTCAATAATCTACTATAAATCGAAGCAACCTTACAGTACGGCCCAGACTCGTCTACCCTGTAAAACTTCTGACTTCAATTCCTGCAGTCTCCTTTGATCCTACTGGAGGTGTGTTCCTTCAAAACAAATTTCGACTCCTCTGGTTTATACCTTAGCCCTTCTGGACTGCATGCTCCTGACTCCAGATCCCGACTCCTGGTATTTCACCTTAGTCCTCCTGAATTTATGTTTTTGCAACAACCCTCGATCCCTAATATCGATTCATCTTCGATGGATTAAATGAAGAACTCCTCATTCTTCGGGTTGGTGTTTGATCAAAAGATCTTTATGTATTTGCTCCATCAAACCCCAATAAAAACGTGGAGAGCCGATAGCGTGGAAGGGTAGCGAGCACGATCCAGGAGCACTACCAAAGTGTTTCAAAGGTGGGGTTATCTTGACGTAGGTCTGCCTCTGGTTTGATCTTGTAGGCTATTGCAAGAGATATTGGAATATGTTTTTGGCTTTCGAAGAGCAAACTCTTGACTTACAACAAGACTCTACTAATTGGATCAATATATGGGTTGAATAATGAACAAATAATATTGTTGTTAAATCAAGGAATCAATCAATGTTTTGGACCATCAAATAATTGATCTCTATGAAATAATTTTGATTCAACACACTTTTGAATGTCCTATATAGTGTATATTTATAATGGGTAGTATTTGGGATGAAAAGAACTCAAAATCAGTTTGAAAATCAAATATTATTGTTTCTCATATAAACACGTCGCTTGAGCGCTAGACCAGTAACATGCGAGCGTCAGCTGAGCAGTCGTCAGTATTTTCATCATAACGTTCTCTCCTGATATTTGATTGATGTGATTCAAAATGTGTTGGAAAGCTAACTTAAAGGGATACAATTCTTATAAATAGTATTGTCCAAATTTCAATATTTTATATGTGAAAAATATGTTGCAAATTGAGATTGTGAATTTGGAACATAACTTGTGTGACTCTTTGACACTTTTTAGACTTCTAATTGCATTCCCTTGATCATATGTGATCTTCTTGGACATCTTGAACTCCTAACTATACTACTAACCACAACTCTTTTGACTCCTATTTTGACTTTGATTATAACTCGATAAACTCCTAATACAATTCAACTAGGAATTGATCGTGACTAATGAAATTGCCAATTATAATTTGAACTTAACACTATGACTGTAAAACAATACTTTCATTTCCAATGATGATGAATATGGAACCCAAAAGTGGATTATACATGGCTCTGATCAATGACCCAATGCATACAAGGCAGCTCCACTCAAATGGACCAAGGTATCTCACTCACAAGACCTCAACGAAACCAAATCACAAATCAAATGAGAGTCTGAGGCTGTACTTCTAAGGTTTGTTACCGTGTGAGGGTAACCATTGCCTGTTACTAAACTTATGAATTATTTGCCTTAAACTCTTTATTAATTTATTGTCAATTTTTTTTTCACTATTAGAATTGCATGTAACATTAGGAAAGTTTGTTTGACTATTCTATGTGAATTATATCTATAATTTGCTTGTGGTCATTGTTTATTTTATTTTCTGTTTTGTACATTTTTGATAAAATGACAACACTTTTTGAGTTAATTTTTTTTCTAATAGCAAAAAGGCGAATTTTCAATTTGGCAAAATGAAAAGTTTTATAAAACTATTGATAGCAAATGTAGGTCTAAGACAAGAACGAAAAGTAAGAGGTGTTTTAATTGAGGTAAATTTCTAAATGTTCAAAGAGACTGTCTTAGGAATGATAATAGAAGGAAAGATGAGGAAAGAGGCGAGGCAAATGTTGCTATTGGATCTAGTTATGACCCGAGTAAGGTTTATTGAGTGTAAACCTAGTTACTACTTTTGCATCTATGTGAAATTTATGGATACTCATTTTGCTCTATGAGTGGTACAAGAGAAAGTGTGGTAATGAGAAGAAAGAGTTCCACACATTTTTTCCTTCATCTTTGTGTACTTTTTGAGATAATATGAGGCAACCTTATGTGGGTTATTTTCTACCTCTTTATAAACCTCTTTTGTGAGTGTAGTGAAGTAACCAACTCTTCGTTCTCTTCTCTTTGTGAGTGCCACATTTACCCTTCCATTTGTGGGATAAATCCTTTGTGAATATCTTGAGCTTTGATGTTTGAGTAACCTTGTGGGTCGATTTAAACTGAGCTTTAACCTTTTTGGTCGTCAAATGTATCGATTTGCATAGTAGTCTAGGATGCATTATAGTAAGTATATCTATTTGAGTATAGATGCCTAAGAGTGCATTTGTGATATATACGGAGAATGTGAAGAGTGACATTTGGATCACGAGAGGTGATGCAATTAAATATTGGTATCCTCTATATGTTAGACCCTGATCAGGTGGAGTGTGAGAGCGACACTAATATCACTTCTGTTAAATGGAGATCCGTTATCTACTTAAGTTGAGGGGGAAATGAGATAATGATAGAGAATTATCCCATGAACTTTATAGTGGTTTACCAGTTAAACATATTTTAGTGACCAGTTTAATGATCATAGTGGACGATGAGATGAGATATGTGTTCTCGAGATATGAGCTATACGGAATGGAGTAGGATAAGTGTGGTGAGATTTTTTCATGGGGTCATATATGTGTTGGCCATTTGTTTGATTAACTTAATGTTAATATGACATTCTTTGTGAGCATGTTCGAAAGACCTGTGTATTATTCTATGTTATATCTCCATCGCATATTTATTTGCTCTTAATTAATTACTATGGTTATCTGTTTCTACTTGAGTTTTCTTGATTTTAACCATAGTGTGTACATGGATCAGGTATGATAAGTATTTCGGGTTCAAAATACGAAGTAAGATCTGTGATTCCAATTTTATTTGGTTACCTTGGTTAGGCAAGTATAAACTTTATGTTTTGTTTACTTGTATGTTAAATGGGTATTAAGGTGGAGATTTGTTGTGTTTTAATACCCAATAAATTCAGGCAATGATTTAAGAAAAATGTCGGATACTTTTATCGACGTCATAGTGCTTAGTTCGACCCGAAAATAACCAATTCACTTAGGATGACCCATTTGTCAGTTAGCCCATTTGTTGTTTAGGTTTAGGTGGTAATGTGTGTGTTAGCCCAACTAATTGGTTAGTTGTTATTTGTCTTGGCCCATTTAAAGTCTTTAGCCCAAGTTTGGAATCTAAGATAACGCTATATACATCCATTTTCTTCATTTTGGGCAATCGTATGTTGTGTTTTGCATTGAGAGAAAATGTGAGGTTTTGGTTCTTCTTCTTGAAGTTCCGATTGCCATCTCTATTATACTTTTCCTTTATGGGTGCAAACGAATCACCATAGTTCTTCTTTGTGGGGGTGAAAACGTGAGGCAACCAATTGCAACATTATAGGTCGAGCAAGTCTTGGTTGGTGTTCATTTGATTATTTTTTTGAGCCCAAATTCAAGATTTCTCGGTATTTTCGCCAACAACAGTTTACCAAGCCTGTGTTGCCGGACCCACTTGGCCAAATGGGATGGGAATGAAGTTTTGAATGCAATGAGAATGTGTTTTTCGGCTAGAATGGAGAAGAAGATGGGATGGTGTCGAAGATGAAAAGTTAGGGTAGGGGTAGGTGGGGGTAGTTTTTTTTTAGTTTAATTATTTTAATTATTAATATTTGGAAAAATATGAATTTATTGTTTTACCCTTTTAAAATTAATCAAAATTAGTCAAAAGTCAAAGAGGTTAAATTTTTAGTTTTTTAATCAAGTGGATGAAAACCGTCCATTTATTCTCATGTTACAACAATTTTAAAGGTTTGGAATTGTGAGTGGTAAAAATGAAAATTTTGAATTAAGTCTGCAAAAAATGAAAAGTGATCCCACCTATAATTATTCTTTAAAATTATAACGTTCTTAATTTTATTTTTTTTAAAATAATCATTTGAGGTATCAATTATATAAAAAATATAGAAACGACGTTCTTTTGTGCAATCTAATCAGGTGTGTGTAAAACGTGACGCTTTAAAGGATTAGGAGATAGGATGAAGTGGATTATTGGGAATTGTATTTTTCATGTACTTTCGGGAAAAGTTTCTATAATTTGCTCTAAATTTTACCTTTTAAATTTAAAAAAAAAAACTTAATTTTTACATTTGACTAATATAAAATAGTTTTTCATATTTTGGTTGTCCTATAAGTTATCGCTTTGATCATTTAATTTAGATTTTTTGTCAGAATTCACGGTTCATCTTATTGAACCATGGTACATGTTACACCCATATATTACGTGGCATCGACTATTTAATTAGAATAATGCTACTTTATCCGAAAAATGTAACATAATGGTTGACAAATAAGTGTTGGCAAGATATGATTGGTTGAAAAAGTTTACTGTATTTTAAACGGTCCAATGATAAGTTGTCATGTGGCATTATGTCAATAATTATGTCAACCATTATGTTCATGTAGCATTTCCCATTTAATTATAGTGAACTTATTTAATTAAGATGGATATTTTTAGGCCTAAGCTTGGGTCCGGCCCATTAGGCCCACATGCCAATTTACATTTCCTATATATATGTGATTCATTTCATAATTAAGGAATGTTCTCTAACCCTAACCAAATCCTCTCTTCCTCTTTTGCACACATATTTCTCTCGTTCGGTTGTTGACTTGACCATCAGAATGCAAACGGTCGTCGGACTTTTTCTCGATCAGCGGCCTTTGCCTCCTAACGGGGTATTCATTGTACAAGTGATGTCTACATGGATGGGACATAGTAGGGATTCTATTGGCACATTTTTTGAGGTCAACAGTTTTGCGCAGTCTATGGAAAACGGTATATTAAGCATGCTTTACCACGTACCAAAAGGCCACGGAAAAATGAAAAAAAATTTCGAACAGTTTTTACGAGAAAATAGTAAAGGCAGCCACCAAAGATGAGGATCCAAGCGGCTCCTTCAACTAAAACAGAGAGGTCACCACCAAAGAAAGAAAATGGAGCAACGGGAAGCATACGAAAATTTCCTTGAAAAAAGGGAGTTTAAAACTAAGTAATTTTTTAAGATTTTCTTGGACGTTTACACAGAAGAATCAGTCGTTGGAAGGACGGACAAAACAGTTTTCAGTAAGCTAAAACCAACATATTCTACCATTTTCTTCCAAAATGGCGGCCATTACTATCAAAATTGTGAAAATGGTATATTGTGGTGACCACGAATAATAAAGGATAATGGAACTTTCACAATCAAATCCCTTTCCCACCACTCACAATTACAAAACTAAATATCATCAAAACCCACCTTGTTGCTGTCCAAATCATCTTGCAGAATCTCCTCTCAAAATCTCAAAAGTCAAGTTTCCTTTTTCCAACATGAGGACTCATTTTGTTAAGAGTTTTCAATGTACAATATGGTGGATAATTAAAGAAATCTTTTCCAAAACAAACATATTTAGATTTGAAATTATGCACTCCATTGGCTCGACACATTTCTTGGGCTTAAATGCAGCCTTCAGTTTCATCCTTTAAGGCACACAGAAGAGGTCCAACCGAGAGCAACAATTGCCTTTATCAGCCGTGTTAGAGGCCACTTATCCAGATTATTCTCACTCAAATCTTTTATTTACCACACATGATATTTTTGCAACCTCCGACAAAGACTGTTAAGGTGGCCAGCGATGCATGGTTTTAAATCTTGCCATGTCTATTGTGTTTACATTGAATTTTGATGGAGATATTATAAGTGTTATGACCTAGATCCAATCAACTTTGGACATAAACACTTTGAATATATATATAATCAATGCATATGTATGGCAATATCTATTATTTAATTGAATTAATATTCTAATAAATTAAATAATAGAATCCGTAGATTCAAGTCTTGGTGATTTGTTAATCACAAGGAATTGTGATTGTGAGATACAAATTACATATGACTAAATCTTAAATCGTCTGTGATCAAAGTAATAACGAAATACGGATATCATTATTACGGATAGACTATCGCGTGTGGTATTCTTACTTGTGAAGTAAGTAGCTCATCTCACAAGCTAAAGTGTGGTGACACTTGAATGAACACGTGGATACTTTGTTATAGAACAAAACATTGGAAACCCGCTGAGAGATTTCACATGGATAACTATCTGAGTGTTAGTGGTTAATCTCTAACGTTTGGTAGTGGAATTGGTCATTTGACTTGAGGTCATCATGATACCTTATATGAGGACAGTCATACTTTGGTGGTGTTGGATGTTGCTCTGCCAAGGGTCGCTAATACAACATCGTTCGGGTATGTCAAGAATCACATGAAGGTTGTGAATGACCAATAGAGGATTCGTCACTCTTAGATAGTAAGAGATTATGATCTACATTTTATCCAGTTAAGTTGATAATGAAATCATTGGCCAATGTAAACTCATAAGTCGGAAAAGAGTTTTCGACGTACATTGACTTAACAGTGGGATAAAAGATATGATCGATAATTGAGATTGACACATATTCATATCTCATAATTGATCGGATTATATTGACGAAAGGATTATAGTTTCACGGTAAACGAACAAGTTTGGTTTTGTCATACTACGTGATATTTCCCGTCACATGTATTGTCCGACACATTGTTAGATGTCAATTTGGGACAACGAAAGTGAATTAGTGATAAATTAAAAGGGGCGTTTTAATTTATCCATTTTGATTAGATCAAAATAATAATTCACGTCGTTAGGCATCGTGATCGAGAACCTAATGGGTCACACACAAAAGAGAATCAGAAGAATGAGATTTACCAATTAATTAATTGACAAGTGTTGGATAATTAATTAATTGAGTTATTTATTAATAGGCCCGAATTAATTAATTGGATTAATTAATTCATGGACCAGATTTAATTAATTTGATTAATTAAATATTGGATCGGGTTAAGTTTAACAGATGGGCCGAGCCCATTTGGACTTATATTAATAGGCTACTAGGGTTTGAAAACATTATGGAATTTTTCATTATTCTTGCTAGCACAAGAAAGAAAACCCTAACCGTCATTCTTGTTCTCTGTGTGGATCACCATTGGAGACTGGACAATTGGACAGCTTGGATTGCAGATCGTGATCATTGGAGTTCAAGAAAAAAGCAAAAGAGTTTGTGGAATTCATCAAAGGTATCATTCTCATCACAGTTTCTATCTAAACACATTGCAGATTCTCGTTTGGAAATTGAAAATTTTTTTATTTCCGCTGTGCATGTTAAGTAAATTCTCAACAGATATGACAGTGATGGTGGCGTATTGGTACCAAGATACATTTTGTCCATTCAACTTTTGTTTGTTGAGTTTGTTTGATAATTGATCCTTCTTCTGACATTTGTGCAACTCACTTTCTCTTCAAATTTTGGAGGATCATGTGCCATTTCCTAGGTCAGGTTGGCCTATAATGTGATTGGTTTTTCTCCTTTCAAATTGTAGCCCAATGGTTCACAGTAAAAAGAGTGTCTAAAGATTTCTTTTGGGCTCTCTTCTTGAACTATTCTCAATTGGGCCTGGAGATTTATTTTCTTAGGTCCATGGCATCTTAGCATGTCCAGAATGCTTGATCTTTTAGGCTTTCTATATGAGTATTCTCAATAGTCCTATTTGGCTGGTAATCCTCTGTTCTCAGCCACCCTTGTCGGAGATTCTTCCAAAGATAATCCCGCAAGAGCATGCCTTCAATTGCAACCATTGAGCCACTCCTGCATGTTTCTCACACTCCAACTATTGGGAATACACCGTACAACATCAACAATAGCACACAGAAAAGGAAAATAGTAGCTTCAATGTGGTTATCTGTGTTGCTAAGGTATTGTTTACTGATGTTTTCTTAGCATTTGAGGATGATAGATTAGATGATGACATGGTACAATGCAGTTTGAAAAGATTTTATCAATGTTAAGATAAAATTAATTGTACAATAAATGGGGATTGAGACATGAATCGACTAGGAACCCCACCTTCGGTTGTGACCAAGCACACAACATTTTTGGTAAAAAGCTTGGCTGAACTTCCCGTTGCCGACCATCAGCCTCAAAAGTTATATACTTCCAACAACAACCTTCGTGGCAAGTATAGGTCTTTGCTTGTTTTCGTCGAGGCATGTACAACCACCATCTACAACAAGGGCATCAAGTTTGACTACAAAACTAGCCACAATTGACCTCAATTTCCAACAACGGGATTCTAATTTAGTGTTGAGGTACACAATCATACACATTGTGGCTTGTGAAGAGATTTCAGCATTATGGGCTATCCTATGAATTCGACAAAATATCTAATCGAATTCCCAGCTTGAGAGCAACCATGGGAGAATATTCATTTGGTCTTGATATTTTGGCTTCCCTGTTTGGTATATAGGTCGCCCCAACTATAATCCTTAGCATCTGTCGAGCACTTGGTTTGAATCAGCTAGTACAGTTATCAGCTACAATCAGTTGCATACCTCATGTTGTACTACATGACTAGTCGTTCTCCATGTAATAATCAGTTCAGCTAAGTGTCTACTACTTGCTTTCCAAAAAACAAATATTTGAATAATTTCAAAGAATTAAGAGGGTGTTGTATATATTAGCTTTGCTATTGTCCCGGTTTCACTATTTTGAAATGTCATCAATACATGTCAAGTGCTTGACCAAATGCCTAATCTTATCATTGACAGCGAGCCCTAGCTCGTGATTTTCTTATTATTGAAGGAAAGCTTCAGCTCGTGGATTTTTTATTATCAGAGACAGCATCTTAGAGTCCTCATTCTTTGAATAAAGGAAGATGTGGTAAATCTGAGTCCTCGTTTCTTGAATATAGGAAGAGACGGTATCTTGGAGTCCTCGTTCCTTGAATAAAGGAAGAGACAATATCTTAGAGTCATCGTTCCTTGAATAAAGAAAGATTCAACATATATTGGTTGTTCCTACCTGTTTTTAGACGTCTCGGGTTTCTTGCATCTTTGAAGGTGAGCTCTAACGTGTGGTTTTCTTATTATTGAAGGCGAGCATAGCTTGTGGTTTTCTTATCAAATATGGCGAGCCCATATTTCCATCAACTTATTAACTATGACAAGCTCATAAGTTAAGTATGACAAGCTCATACACTCATTCAACGGTTAAAATATGGCGAGCCCATATCTCCATCAACTTATTAACTATGACAAGCTCATAAGTTACGTTAACTATGACAAACCCATACACTCCTTCAATGGTTAAAATATGACGAGATTATATCTCCATCAACTTATTAACTATGACAAGCTCTTATGTTATATTCAGATTTTTTATGGCGAGCCCATAAGTGAGCATCGTCTCTGCTATTTATACATTCTGAGCATTTACACATTCAAAGCCTCGCCTCAACATCAGCTTATCACAACTGTTTACATTCAAAGCATCGCCTCTGCTACTTACATTAGAACATTGCCTCTACTACTTACATTAGAGCATCACATCTGCTACTAACATTCAAAGCATCACCTCTGCTACTAACATTCGGAGCATCACCTCTGCTACTAACATTCAGAGCATCACCTCTGCTACTCACATTCAGAGCATCGCCTTTGCTGCTTACATAAGGACATCGCCTCACTTTATTTAGCAGGGGTCTCGCCTCGTTTTATTCAATCTCATCACAGGCTTCAGTTGCTTCAATATGGATTAGCTTCAGTTGCTTCAATATGGCTAGCCCTCTTCAGCAAGGGCCTCACCTCAGTTTATTCAGCCTCATCACAGGCTTTAGTTGCTTTAATATAGCTCGCCCTCTCCTTCAGTTGCTTCAATATGGCTCGCCCTCTTCAGCATGCACATCACCTCGCTTTATTCAGCCTCATCACAGGCTTCAATTGCTTCAATATGGGCCGACTTCAATTGCTTCAATATGGATAGGTTTCAGTTGCTTCAATATGGCTCGCCCTCTTCAGCAAGGGCCTCACCTCACTTTATTCAGCCTCGTTAGAGGCCTCAGTTGCTTCAATATGGCTCGCCCTCTTCAGCAGGGCTTCGCTTCGCTTTATTCAGCCTCATCACAGGTTTCAGTTACTTCAATATGACTCGCCCTCTTAAGCAATTACATCAGCTTATCACAGCTACTTATACATTCAGAGCATTGCCTTTGTTGCTTATTTCAGAGCATCGCCTCTTCTTCTTATCTTCAGAGCATCGCCTATACTGCTTATATTCAGAGTCTCGCCTCTGCATCGGCTTCATCATAGCTGCTTATATATTTAGCGTGTGTTTGTCTGCCATTAATTTTCACTAAAATAGAGTAATAAACAGTGGAAAAATATTAAAAAAATGTTGCACGTCTGACACAATGATTCCCACTGTTGGAAAATTTCCATCTATTACTCTACATATCCATTACTACCCTCACTCATTACTTTTTCACCTAACCATTCTTGATCTTTACGAAAGAGTTGTGGGTGACATTTTTTCCTTACTTTTCATTTTCCCACTCTTGTATAACAATGTCAGACATTCACTGGTCTTGCATGTTTGAATTTTCCAAATCAAAAATTGGCCTTAATGGGACCGGTTTTGCATGTTTCAATTTTCCAAACACATATTCGTCTCGTTTTGTATTAATACAAACCGTAACACAGTTAATTCCATAACGAAATTAACTTTTTTTTTATTTTTTGAATTTGGAAAAATGAAATCGAACGGTTCTAGAATCAATTTATCACGCCAATATTTCAACTACCCGTTTGACGTTGGCTTCATTTTGGTGAAAGATAAATGTCACGATAACACATTTTCTTCCTAACACATTCCTCTTACGAATTTTTCGAGGATCGTCTGCAATCATGCATGTACGTAACAAATTAGAAACACCACTAGCGTAATTCGTGCGCCATGTAATCACACAGTTGTTCCCATGGTAAATCTTCCTCCGCAATTGCATAAACTTCTGCTGCACCTTCGTCCGTTTGGATGGGAAGTCTATCTCTACTTCCTCAACACTTTCCTGTTCAGCTCTACGGAATGCTTCATCCGCACTGCCATTGCGTTGTACAAGAAACGAGTAGCTTAGCATACGATCAAGAATTTTCCATTGCTGTTTCAGTACTCCAAATGACCTCTCGATAACATTCCTACAAGACAAGTGATAAAAATTGAACCGTTCTCGTGCATTCTAAATCTTCGACGGCTGCCCGTTGGCACCGTACGAAACTCCTGGAAATGATATCGAATATCCGAACCTTTGTCTGGATCCATATAACCCGGTCGATGTGCAAATCCGGAGTTCACGAGATAGTACTTCCCAGGAGCGGGAATGGGAAAATTAATATCCCGATTATGTATCGCGTTCGCCAAAATGCAACTGTCGTGCGTATTCCTTGTTGTCCCGGGAAGCACGAACGTAAAGTATAGGTTAAAATCACAAGCAGCGAGCACATTTTGTATTGGAATTCCTTTGCCTCCTCTGAAGTTCTCTCGCTAGTGACGCGGTAAGACGGCCCTCACGTGCTTACCATCAATTGCTTCAATGCAGTCCTGATCACATAAAACGTCATTAACTGTCTCGATATCTAAGGAATGTTTCATTATAATAAAAACATAACGATACATATATGGAAAATGTGATGTAGCTTCATTGTTGTAACCTGGAACAATGGATATGCAACAAGGTCCGGATGATGATGCCCGGCTCCTGGTTGTAATTCGGGTCGGGCTTGATAACATTTTAGACAAATGCGACGACAGCTCGAAACACTACTTTGAAATAGTGGCCGATCGTCAGCAACGAGGGATAAAAGTGTTTGCACCTGTCTGTATCTTTCTCGTGCACTAGGATACACAGAAACATTCCAACATGTTCATAGATATCGATATGAGCATTGCTTCGTAGACCGTACTTGTCACGAAGCATGTGCGTGAAATGAGTGAACATATGTAGGTACATCCTGAACTCTTGAAAACACGTTTGTGGATATGTATGCAAATTTTGTAGCATGAACAGATGTCTGCTTCGTACGAAAGGAAAATGAAATCTTGGTTCGTTCGAACGACGGAAATAGTCACGAATCATTTCTTCAGAAATACGACAATATCCAAGCCACGTTTCAATGTCCTCTTCGAGTTGCTGCCTCACGACCTCGTCGTCAGAAGTATCGGACACATCAGAGTTTGGTTGAAGGTTGTAGTGTCGAAAACGATATTGTGACATGTTGTATGTTTCCTAGAACATGATAAGTGCATTTTTGCACACTTATTTAGGTCACAAAATATGGAAAATTGTTGATGCATATGTTGAAATATGACTTAATTCGATATAATTTAAGTTTGTAGAATTACAGAGATGGATAGAATGAAGAGTATGAGAAAACGAACGAAAAAAGACCAAAATGGAAGAACATAAAACTGCGAGGACCAAAATGCAATTATTCAAAAGATGACCTGAATGGTGAATCAAGCATGAAATTGAGCTAAGTAACACATTGTGATATCATGGGATGTTAGAAGAAGAAGGAGAAGGAATCAAGGTCAAAAGGTGGATGAAACAAACTTGGGGACCAAAGTGAATCAAAGGGAAAATAATTTCTACCATGAAATCGCATGGTAGAAAGTCCATGCAGTAGCCCAAGCACCAACATGAGATGAACAGTGAAAAATATGTATAACTTCTGGACGCGAATTTTCTGGTTTCCTTATTTGAATCAAACACTTATGGTAACGCATTTAGGATTTCTTTATAACCCTAATCTCGTCCAAAAAGGGAGGCTACGCATTCTTTGAGAGAAAAAACACATTGGAGAGCTAACACGAAGACGAGAACAAGGATTTCATTCAAGATTCAAAATTTCAAACCTAATTTATAATTTTTGGGTGATGTCTTCTCTTTACTATTTTTATTGTTCTTTTATTTTATCCATGTTATGCTAGACTTTCTAAGTACTAGGTGAACGATGAACCTCGCAATATGATATTTTAATTCTCTATTTTGCAATTTGATATTAAAATACGATTGATGGATGTTGAATGATTTATATACACTTTCTTGCCTCCATAGTTAAATGCATGTGATTATGTGAGTTTGGGTGATCTATTTTATGCATTCAAAATAAGGGAAATAGATTCTATAAGGTATAAATCATCGTAGGGTTTATAGGCTATGCTTTACGTGAATATACGGCTATGCTTTACGTGAATATCAAGTGTTTACAAAACGTCATGCATTCTTGTATATTGCATTTGTCATAGAAATATAGTCAAATTGTATGCTAGAATAGGTTCAATTCTACTTGAAAGAGATTGTTGGATAAGTTGGAAATATTGATTTTTCAACCAATTCATCGTGTTATCAAATTGTGAATTGGGGTTAAAAGAGAACTTTGCTTGGTGATTCGGGATCCTAGTGCGCTTTTCATTCATTAATTTCATCAAACTTTTGCATTCAAGATCATTCTACATTTATTTAGTAACCTCAGTTTAAATTGCATGTTAGTCATAGTTTAGTTATAGAATTCAAATCTCCAACCATCTTGAGTTTAATAGATTCGGTTAAGGTTTTGATAATAGAAATCAAATCAAATCAATCCTCGTGGGACGATACTCGAAATTTTACAATTTTCACTTTATTACTTGTTGACGAACCGTGCACTTGCAGTGATTTACAAAGTGAACATATTTTTGTGAACAGAACACAAAAGGAAAATATTACTTTAGTGAAGGTCAAAACCCGCTTATGAAGTGGGCTTAAATGGTATCTTTGATGTATGCTCAATGAAAGTCTGCTAACTGCGCTTATATATATATTAACTCGTAATGGTGTTGTTTCATGCATGAATAGACAGTTGCAGGGAATCAAACCTTATTTAGATATTTTGTATACAAATTGATTTCATGCCATGTAAAGCTGATAGACACGATGGATCACCTTTTTACATTTCCCATGTCAAAATCTAGGGTGAGAAAAGGATAAAGGGCATAACATGCACAAACAGTTTGTAAAAACCATTCAAACACAAGTACATACGTAAACCAACAGCAAACAGTTTGGCACAGTCTGAAACACACTATGAAATGCACCAGTACAAAAATATCGTAAAAGTAGACAACAAAGGAAAACCAACGACACATGGCCTAAACAACTAACCAAACTAGCAAATGTAAACATCCAACTGTTCAGATAAACGACTACCCATCAAAAGGAAGACAACGTGATGCACCGACTTTATGCTCCTTGTAGTCATTATAGGACCACTTCAACCAACGCATTTTTATGTCCTCATGTTTGGCAGCCCTCCATATATCTCTATTTCCACGAATGTCGAGGAACGGTAAAGTGAACATGAAAAGATCGATGTTCATGTCAACAAATCCAGTTGCATCGATCTTCGCGATGCAATCGTCCATAGAAAGATCATTTAAACTATTTCTCCGAGTGAACGACTGCAGTTCCGCAGACAGGTCAACCATTCGATCTACTGAAGTCGAGATAGCACTGCCCCATATTTTTTTTGCCATTTCCCGAACGTGACGTGGACTTACGTTTACTGCAACTACGCTTGCTCGATCGTGCCTTCTATCCGCTTGAATGGCCAATATCTGCTTCGTCACTGGAAGAACTGCTTTCAAGAGAAAATGGCAAACAATCAACGACTTGGTCACCGTCGATACTGTCGTCCATGCCGAACCCACGTCGTGACATCTTGGACGGGGTGAAAGCGTACTTGTTAGAATCGAATGTGTCACCGAACATACGACTGTACCGATCGAAAATTTCTCCCACGTCTTTATTCTTAAACCTCTCATACTTGGGGTTCTCCTGTGACCAAAAAAATGTCCAAAACCAGTGTTCATATAGCTATCACAAATCACAAACAATTGGAAGACACAAATACAATGTATGCTCTTGCAGTGGTCCAAGACAAGAAAACATGAAAATGACATTCTCAAAACCAAGGCAACACACAAATGACCTCTCAACCATTTACTCCGAACGAAGTAGTTTTGTGAACAAAGTTAACAAAACAGGCAAACCATGTACTGCCAATAAAGATTTTTTTACCGTGATTTTTCGATCCCACCACTCATTATTAGCCACCACGCGATTACCAGCAGTTCGATCATACTCCACGCCAGTGCAGCGCAGTAGTTCGAACAACATCTTGTGATCAAGCCACATTTGTTGCCAGTGATTTTTTAGTTGGGAGATTGTCCAATTCTTGTTTGCTTTTGGTTGAAAAGAGATAAAATGCGGTCCCACCAGGGCCTTGTGAAGCATTTGCCGTGGCGAGACCTTCCGCAACGCCAATTCACATGCAACCAGCAGCCATGAAAATTTGATGATCCTTCACTGCCCATTTCGCCATTCTACGTACCAGTTCCTCCGGCTACAGCTCAACGTGGTCTTTTACCGGCTGTTGAGATGAGGCGACGATTGCATAGTTCTACAGTAACAAAAATATGGGAGATGATTACAGACATGCAATGACATTCATAAACCAAACATACACAGAGAGTGCAGAAAAAACAGTGTTCGTTACCATGTGAAGAGGATAGGTCCACTCATAATCGGGGAAGGCGTCCATTTCAACGAAATCGATGGGTGTGTGCTTCGGTGGAGAATCTGCAAACAATCGAGCAAATTGTAGTCAATAACTCACTTGAAAATGGTATGGAAGAACCAACAAGAACATAGGGAAAATAAGAATAAGTGAAAAATAAGCTTAGACACTTGAAATCAGTCGGAGATGGAAGTTCCTGGCAAGGCATCTTAGTCGTTGGAGTTTTCAATGTTTCTGATTGAGGAGAGAGATAAGCTTGGATTGAGATTTGTGACGTGGTTGGTGGGTTTTAAAGGGGTTAGGTGAAGTGATATTAAAGGGCAGTAATGAAAATGACGAAATAGATGCAATGCAATTTTTTAATATTTTCCCACTGTTCATTACTCTATTTAGTTAAAAGTAATGGCAGACAAACACACGCTTAGTGATTTATATCTCAAGTCCGACCCGCATATAAATATTTGACTCAGAATTGGGATACTATTGTGATAGTGGATTGGTTTAGTCCATATTAAAGAGATGTTGCTGAAATTTTGACAAATTATATGCAGTATCTACCTTTTGAGGCAATTTGTAAGTTCTCGCTTATTCAGATTCGCACACATTTTCTGAGGCAGTTCGTAAGTCCTCACTTAGTGGAGCAGTTTATATTCTCGAAGCAATTAGTAAGTCCTCACCTATTTAAGATCGAAGTATATTTTCGAGACAACTCGTAAGTCCTCGCATATCCGAGCTACTTATATTTTTGATACAATCTGTAAGACCTCGCCTACTGATAGCTTGTATTTCGAAATCCGGTCCGCACATAAATCTACGACTCACACTTTGAGGACTATTGTCACACTTATAAATTACGTAGCATACGCTCGACGAAGAGGATCCCACATTGGCTGACTTGACTATTTATACTTCAAAGTCCAACTCGTACATGAATGTATGGCTCAGACTTGGAGGTCTTTTGTTACACCTATAAATTACGTAGCACACGCTCGACGAAGAGGATACCACATTGGCCGACTTGACTATTTATACATCAAAGTCCGACCAACATATGAATGTACGACTTAGACTTGAGATCTATTGTTACACTTATAAATTATGTAGTATACGCTTTACGAAAATGATCCTACATTGGCCGACTTGATTATTTATACTTCAAAGTCTAACTCGCACATGAATGTACGACTCGGACTTGAAGGACTATTGTTATACCCATATATTACGTAGCATCAACTATTTAATTACAGTGGACATATTGAATCAAGTCGGATATTTTTAGGCATAAGCTTGAGTTCGGCCCATTAGGCCCACATATCTATTTACATTTCCCATATATATGTGATTCAATTCATAATTAAAGTATATTCTCTAACTATAACCAAATCCTCTTTTCCTTTTTTGTAATCATATTTCTCTCATCCGATAGTTGACTTGACCGTCTTCCTTTTTTGTAATCACATTTCTCTCGTCCGATAGTTGACTTGTTCGTCAAAGTGCAAAAGGTCGCCGAACCTTTTCTCGACCAGTGGCCTTTGCCTCCTAACGGGGTATTTGGTGTGCAGGTGATGTCCACATGGAGAGGACATGGCAGGAATTCTGTTGACACATTTTTTTAGGTCAACAGTACATGTACAATTATGATTAACAACTTTCTTGACACCATGAATTGGTAAAAATCTACCCCATTCATGGTTCATTGTAATGGCCAATGTTAGTTTTCACTCCCATCACCATTCTCTTTACCACAGAGAAATTCCACTATACAAAATAGGCAAAAAAAATTTCAATTTTGTTTCAACTTTTTTGGCTATAAATATTAAGATTAAATTTTATTTTTGCTATCAATTCACATCAACAATCTTCAACTCGCAATCTTCACCTTGCAGTATTCTATCTTTTAAGCTCCAATCTCCGACTTCTTTGCTCCTATATCCACTTTCTTTTATTAGTATACAACTTTAATTCCACCTACTTTTATTGTAACCAATTCCAAGCCCAAAAAAATAAAAAAGATTGTAACTTTTATTTAATCTACAATTAATATAAATTGCACAAAATTTACATTATTAAAAAGAATTTAAAATTTTACGATTTTTTTTAAAAAATAAAAGATTAAAATATTAATAAAAAAAAAACCCCTGTGAGCTAGCTTAGCTCAATGAAGCCTGATCCAAGCCTTAAAATTTTGGTCAAGCTTTATCTCTACTCAGCTCAACTCGAGCAAAAAAATCCGACCTTTTTTTTCCCCAAGCAACAAGCTTCAACTCAGGAGCCGGCTCGGCTCATTGCCTTGCCTATCTACTACCAATCCTCTAGACGTCCATACAAAAGTCCTTCCGACACGAAGGAGCTAAACAATGCAACAAATAATAAGTTAGGATAGAAGCTGTTAAGGGTTATAATCCCACATCGAATAAAGATGTTGACACAGACCAATTAATAAAGATTTTGGGCTACTCCTCTTAATAAGGTCGACCTTTTAAGATGGACCCCCAAATCTTAATATGGTATCAGAGCCCATTATGCTCCAACGAGCGATTTCATCCTGTTAAGACTCCAAAAGTGAGCACGTGGATTTCAAGATTGGTCTGCTCAAATGAGCCACCATCTTGCGGGGGCGTGTTAAGGGATATAATCCCACATCGAATAAAGATGTTGACACAGACCAATTAATAAAGATCTTGGACTACTCCTCTTAATAAGGTTGACCTTTTAAGATGGACCCCCAAATCTTAATAGAAGCTACAATAATATAAAAAATTTAAGACCACAACTGTAATTATCTCTCATTCTCGTCAATGTAAAGACCAGCTGGTGCAAAGAGCTCCCTGCTTTGTTAGAACTTTTGAGTCTTCTACTAGGATGGTCAACCATGGGCTGTCCATTCTTTTACGCCTTACGAGTCGAGCTATGTATTCAAATAATGATCCAATTCGTATCCCGCGGGCTAGACTCCTGAATTTGGGCGTGACTACAGGCTTTGCCTTATCTATGTGCTCCTAGGTACCTGGATGCAATGTACTCTCGCAAGATTTGGCCTGGGTCGAACTTTACAATTGGGTTGGGCAACTTAAAACTCTTTTTTGTGTAACAACCTCTGTTTATCTCACTTTATCGAAAGATTTCCTATCATTTGCTCTTTCAAGAATGGAGAATCCAATTTCTTGAGAATTTTCCAAACTAACATGATAATGGATGTCAAATGCTTCTTGAAATACAGAAATTGAAATAGGTAGACCTGTATTGATAATTGAATAATAAAAGATTACAAATCATTAATTCAAAGCCGAAGAAGAAGATCTGCTACTCCATTTTCATTTCTTAGGTTCGTAAAATTGAGATAATTAAAGCAACAAAATCTGACTCAAAACGAACTTGTATTTCAAAAACGACATCCGAAAATGCAAAACCAAGATTAAAAACAAAACTACTGCATAAACTATAAAAATATGAGATGGGATCAGTAGACAAATTGAATGAACATTACATTTCATCTGTGGAAACCATCTCTACGGTTGTCTGGCCGCTGCTTAATTTTCTTGGAATTCCTCTGATTACAGTGAAAATCCAAGAAAAATAAAGCTTTTTCTTTATGCACTGTTGCAATAGTGTGAGCACCCAAAATCAACTCACCCATATTACACCAACAAATGCAAAAACGACTTCAAACTCCTAAATATACAGATTTATATGAACGTGTTTTGTAAACACAAGAAGGGGCTCATATCAAGTGTAAATTTAAAAAGGTAGTCATAGTGGGAAAGACCCAAATCGAAGAACAAGAAGAGAATACAAAAGAGATGAAATTGATTTGGGGCAAATTCTAAAGCTGCCATAAGCCAGCCCTTGCAACAAACAAGGGGGCGGCAAGTTTCGATTCACCCCGAATCATATTTCACCTCGATCTTCAATCTTCTCTCCAAACTTCGACAAGATCCCACTCAACCCTCTCTCTTTGTAATCACAGCCCCGTTTATCTCAATTTTTTTTCTCGAAAGTCAATGAACAAAATTGCACTACAGACTTCGGCTGCAGAATTATTAGGGTTTCAGTAGGAATAGCAGTTGCAATACTACAGCGAGTTATATAAGGGCAGATCGGTGCCAAAGAAGGAAAAAGGACTTGAACATAAAATTGGGGTAAATTCCTCTAGGGTCCCCAACCTTCAATTTGTCCCGCTCATACTCCCAATCTTCTGTATGCGTCATCCACGTACTCAACCTTTTAAAATTGTGCACGTAGAAATTCCAACTCTATAGAAACCGTCTATTTAGATGACAAAATGACACACGCTAGGCATGTGATAAATGAATGATAGATGTAGTTTTATTTTATTTTTATGTATTAGTCCAGTCTGTAATCCGGTCATAAATCATCAGTCCCTGGATGTAATTGTTTAAAATTAATTTTTCTCTGCTTCGAAAACTGTAGTTTTATAGAGCAGAATTAATAGTATTCAAAGTATTGCAATTCTTTCTCCCCTAAATCGACAGATAGTTTTCATCGAGTTGGGAGACCGTGCCCACAATTTTAGTAAGTTAGAAACATGAAGTGCTTCAAATGGAAGGTTGAGGAAATGGAAGGTACAAACGGAAAGGTGGGAGACCCCCTAAACGATTTTACCCTAACTAGTTAAAATTTAAGATCAAATAGTGATTTGTTATTATAAATTTATTGTTATGTAATATAAACCTTTCGTGGTTTAAATTATTTCCAGTTGCAAATGTTAATAATGAACAATTCAAGAAATCGAACTGAGTACCAATAAGAATTCTGTGAAAAGAACTCAATAATTTCATATAGGAAGATAGAATCAATACGGACAAGAATCGACGTGTTTGAGTTTAGTTTGATGGCGGGATTCTCTTTACACTTCAAAAAAATTGTTCGTATCAAAACATACACTTTCCTTCCTGCTTAGGCAACAAAACTGTTAATTAATGTTCTTTGTTTGAAAATCGTATAAATTAATATAGTAATAGATTAAGTCTTAGGATAAAAAAAATTAAGTTTAAAACCTAATTAAAACTGAACCCAAATAACTAGTTTGGTCTCATTCTTATTCAATTCGGATAATTTCGAATAAAAATGTTCATTCAGAAATAACTTGGAGGCTTTATGCTTTACTGGTTTTTGAATCTGTTTTAACAGTTCCAAGATTTCAACTTCAAGAGAAAGATTATCGTACCTTTTCTTAGTCTTCGCGAAATAATTTTTTCATCCTCTACAATGTAGTTTTGAAAACACAATAAGAGTCCGTTTGATTGCAAATGTGAAAAATTGGTGAAAAGAAAATAATTTACAGGAAATCGATTTGCTTAGAAATTGTTTTATTGAAAATTATAATTAATTGTGTTTGATTGGTATAATTTTTCAAAGAAAATGTTGAAAGTTTGGTGTCCGTTTAGTTTCGTTTTTTTATGAAAATTGTTCATTAAAGTGATAATGTTTTCTACCATTAGTTTAGAATTTGTTCCAATTGTCAAAATAAAAATTGAAAAAAAAAAATAACCATACTGAATATCATTCGTTTGACTTTGTTTTGTATGAAAATTGTCAATAAAAGTGAAAATTTTTTATTGTGTCTAGAATTTTTTCCAATTGCCAAAAAAAAAAAAATCCTGAAAAATATTTACACACCAAAACATCAAGAATTTATTTTCCTCAAAAAGATGGAAAATTTGGAAAGTTGGAAATTATTTTCCAGGAAAAAATTTGTTTATCAAACACTACAAAAATTGAAAAATGAAAAAAAAAAATTCATTTTCCAAGAAAAATGTGTGCTATAAAATGGGGCCTAATTGTCTTAAAAGTTAAAACCGTAAAGATGTAATACTTCTTGAAAGCATAGAAGCCAAGTGGAAAGTGTGAAGTTTGTTCTCAACACGAGCTTTTAATACTATCCAACACCAATGATACTGGATCACTAATTTAAAAGTCGCGCAAGTAATTGAACATCTTAAATATAATTTATTTTCCTACTTTTAAGGTTATTTACCAATTAATGACACTAGCACAACACCAATGATGCTAACAAGACTGATCTCTTGCTCATATTGAACCGGAGATATCGTTGGGGTCTAAAATACCTGCATGGTCGCACATCTTGCCACCTCACCGGTGGGCAAGATACCTCCCACCCACTATAGGCAGGAAATCAATCCTGATGATGCTAAATAACATTAATCAACTTGAAATAGAAGGCAATTATAGCAAAAACTATAGCAGTTGGGCATCTCTATCCCGTTTTGTTCTTCTCCTTCTTCCCTTTTTTTTCCGTCTTCTTTTCAATTCAAAAGCGCACAGCAGGGGCCTTCTCCTTTCGATTTAAGCTCAAGGATCATAAAATATTGGAAAATGAGAAAATGCGAGTGTGTAAATGCTTGCATGTGCAACAAAGATATAAGAAGTTCTACAGTTCTACTGCATTACCTATTAGCCACGAGATCAACAGTCGCAAGTGACAGTCAATAGTAAATCTGTCTCCGATACAGCCATACATAATCCTAATACAATTATTCATTATCCGGTAGTTAAAATGAGGGTCTGCCCACAGAATGGCACATGAAAAACACAGATAAGGGCATCCAACTATCAATCCATTCCCCTCTTTCTTTTGTAAGTTCTCCATAAATTCATCATATGAACGACTCCTTCCTGCAGAGTAGCTTTCCTACCTTCGGTATAGTTCCAAAGTTCTGAAATAATATACCTCCCACTCGGGTTATATTCATTTATCTCGGTCAAAGCAGAGGTCACAGCATCGTACACTTCATCGCCATAATTATTCTTCAGGTCCTTCAACTTTTCATCATCTTGGTCGATTACTGCCTGAAACAACAGAATAAGTGCTTGTAAGTAAACCACAAGCCAAAAGAACAAAAAGAGGGCAAAAGAACTTTAACAGCTCCCAGAAATCTATTAGAAAACATATCCAAACCACAGAATGTCCAATCCGTTAACCAAGGGAAAATTTTTCAATCATATTGATTTTTAACTAAGAATATAATGGCACCAATTGAGGATAAATTAAGAGAAGGCTGACTAAGTGATTGGAGCTTACTGGCATAGACCTATTAGAAAACATATCCAAACCACAGAGAATTTCCAATCCGTCAACCAAGGGAAAAATTTTCAATCACATTGATTTTTAAGTAAGAATATAATGGCACAAACTGAGGATAAATTAAGAGAAGGCTGACTAAGTGGTTGGAGCTTATTGGCATAGATCTATTAGAAAACATATCCAAACCACAGAGAATTTCCAATCCGTTAACCAAGGGAAATTTTTTCAATCATATTGATTTTTAACTAAGAATATAATGGCACCAATTGAGGATAAATTAAGAGAAGGCTGACTAAGTGGTTGTAGTTTATTGGCATAGACCTATTAGAAAACATATCCAACCCACAGAGAATTTCCAATCCGTTAACCAAGGGAAAAGATTTCAATCGTATTGATTTTTAACTAAGAATATAATGGCACCAATTGAGGATAAATTAAGAGAAGGCTGACTAAGTGGTTGGAGCTTATTGGCATAGACCTAAAAAGCTTGTTTCACAAAAATGACGTAATCTCACTAGAACAGGTTAGAAGAAAGAACTCAGGTAGGCCAAAATTAATATGCGAAAGATTTGCTTGGTTTTCCTGAAGATATCCACGAACCAAATAAAACGGTGATACACAGGCTATAGAGGACCCCAAATTTATTGAAATTAAGTGTTCGATTATACTTTATAATGCTATCCACTTATATCCGATTTTCTGTTTGTAGTCTAAGATAGTTTTGTTGTTCCTATTTGTTCGTTTTGCAGAATGGAGAAGACAGGCAAAAGATGTGGCGGAATTAAGTTACCCCTTTATAAAACACTATTTATCCCAAGGTTTTTAGTTACCAGAAGTGCAGTAATGCAAAACTTGCTTGGTCTGCATATGTTTGCAACGTGAGTACACAATTAATCACACACAGATTTCGTGCTAAACCATTTCATTTTCCTCAAATATAAGCTTGTGCTACAACAAAAGATTTACAGAAGTACACTTTTAACTGCATACCTGATGTCTCCCATCAATCTCAACCACCTTTATAGGATGCCATTCAGGATCTCTAAGGTATTCCTCCCACAGGGAGCACAATTCTGTCGCCCTCTCATCTGCCTCGACCTCATTATACTTCCTTTTCATTGCTTCCTGAAATGGTTTGCTGTTGAGTTCTCCCATTCTCTTCACACCAATTTGACCATTTGTTGATAATTCTTTCAAGCCCTAGAAAGCAACTTAAATAAGACACTGTATAAAGCTTGTAAAAAAGTGTGTAAAAATTAACAAGGAAATCTCAACTGCGTGAGTTGCATGCTACTACCACAATAAATGTGATGATCCAGCCAATGTCTATCACATGAATGCAGCTTTGTAAATACTCATAAATATACTGAAATCTAGACCCTCTGATCATGCAAAAGGGAGAAGAAACCTCAATCAAGATTGAAATCACCTTTACCGTAAGCAATGTGGAAAAAATTGAAAATCATTACAAGTGATGAAGGATCCAAGTCATTGTAGATGCTATTAGCAAATGACACTTAGCATATGTGGCTACAATGACATAATTCTTCCCTCAATTAACCTATGTACTACCTAATGTTCCTCAGCTCAGCCAGGAGGGCCAGATAAAATCTCTCATCCAACATGGATATTCCAAATATTCCACAATTTCTACCATTTTCACTTTGAATGATCCAACAAGTGGCACTACAATTACGTCGTGTAACAGAAGAATTGACATAACAAGAGTATCAACAATAAATTCAAAAAAGCTCAGGCAATGAGCTGTGCTCAACTTAAATAAAATAAACATGTCAGATTCTAAAAGACAACCAACTTGTACAAACTCTGAAAGATAGCACATTATAAGTATTGAACAGGTTAAGAAGCGGAAAATGGAAAAGAATTACAAAGCTTACATTAACCAATTCTTTACGAGCATCCTGCAGTTCATCATTGCTATTACGCTCCTGCACTACCAGAGTTTGATTTAATGCCAACACATCTTCAAGTTCTCCTTCCTTTTCCCTCAATGACTTGAGCAGCGAATCCACTTTTTCCAGCACTTCCAAATCACCTTCATCTTCATCTTCCATGTGTCTCATAACATTCAATTTGCCTCTCAATTGCTCAATTTCAAGCTCTACTGCTTGTTTGGCATCCAGTTGTTTCTCCAGTTGAATGATTTTCTTGTGGAGGTTCTCCTTTTGTCTCTGAAATCATTTAGTACGCCAAATAATCTCTTTATGATGTTTGAACTTAGCATAATGAAATAAACACAACGGCTATACTTAATGAAAATGAAAACAAGTAAATACCTTCTGCTCTTCAGCCAATTTCATTACTTTTTCATCGGCCTTTCTTTGCTCGTTGGTAGCAGCCTGAAGTGAGCAATTTTTGACAGCATTCTGGAAGAACAATGGAAACCGAATCATCCAACTACTTACTAGCGAGGGAGGA
The DNA here is from genome assembly GCA_035079005.1 of Fraxinus americana. NCBI lineage: Eukaryota > Viridiplantae > Streptophyta > Magnoliopsida > Lamiales > Oleaceae > Fraxinus > Fraxinus americana. Next base: position 19,511,862 of record CM068710.1, on the reverse strand, counting down.
ATGTCAGAAAATGACTGTGCACAGTGCATGTAATCATATTATCTCATCAAATAGATCTACCAGACTTCAATTGCTATTTTCTGGATAGGGCCAGGAATTGTTCAACATGGATGTGATTGGTAATGGGACTCTTTCTGTATTTCCGGGAGGGGTTGGGGAGGTGATCTATGCTCATTATGGCATATTGTTAAGTTCCCTATAAACAAGGATCTATATTTTCTTCTAAAGAAACGAAGAGCTGTTCGTGCATGAAAGAGAAAAGAAAGAGGGAAAACTCTGAATGTAATTGATTGCCCCCTTCAAAATCACTGACACACAACGTGGGTAATACACAAACAAGAAAGAAATGCAGCACCTCTTCAAGCTCCTCAGCAAGCTTTCTCCTTTCATTTTCATTATGAGTCTCACGTTTTGCCAGTTCATGACCCCGGAGCTCAAGCTCTCTTTTCTGAGTTTCCAGTTGCAACTTCAGCTTTTCATGGTCATTGAATATCTTTTGGAAATGATCTTGCGCACTTGACTGAATCTTTTTAATCTCTGATCAGTACAAACAAGGACGTCGTGATTAAAAAAATTAATAAATAAATAAATAATGTAGGACTTAATTAGCTCGATGCCATATTGCAGACAAGACACACCATCGTTATACTCTTGAAGAAGCTTATCCTTCTCCGTCATTAACTGGCTAAGCGAGTTCTCAGTCTCCTTGAATTTATTCTCCATCTCTAGAAGGTGCATCTTCTTTGCCTCGATGACATTTGTTAGATTTCCAACAAGCTTCTGTGTCTTCCGAGTTTCTTCTTCCATAATATCAGAAATAGTTCTGAGGTCTCCAATCTTACGTAAATTTTCTCCCAAAATGGTATCAGAATTGTAGTCATCTGCTCGAGCAACCCACCCATAAAGCTCAGATTTAAAGTCAGTTTTTGCCTGCCAACTTCTCTTTCCATGTTGATCTGCCTCATAAGCCTTCTCAAAGGACATGGCATTGTTGAACCCAAACCAATCCTTTTGAAACTCTACAAGAGCAGTTCCTGAATGCCCCTGGTAATTCCAGAGAGGTCGCACTCTGGTAGGATTAAATCCTCTCCTGGCCAACTGATCCCTCAGTTTACTACCACTCTCTCCCACACTGCGACCATCCTTAAATACAGTAGGAATGTTGACAACAATTCCTATCCAAGGCCAGACAAACATCTCGTCACGATCATGATCTGCAAGTGGATCGACTATAGTAGCTTGCTGTGAAGGACCAGCATCAGCAGCTACGTCATTTTCCAAGTATTTTGCAAGTGCAAGATGATTCGTCTTGTCTTTCCTGGTTCGCTTCTTTGAATTGCACTTGCCAACACCAGCTGCATGCTGCAGGAGTTCCTTATACAGGAAATCTCGCTTCTTTTTATTTGGACAGAAGGGGCAAGTGTAAGCATTATCAGATACTTTATACTGGTGATCACCATTCCTCAGTTCTTCACATATTTTCTCCTCATACTCAATTTCAGAGTCACTCTTGTCAGTGTCATCTCCAGAACTATACTCCATCGAACTTCCCATGAGACTTGATCCAATGAAGGACACACTGACTGGCAAATGTAAGACACATATTATGACTAATTTTCAGTCTATAGCAGAACCATTTAGCCATCACAAAGTGTTTGGCATTAAAAATTTATTTCAGTAAACCGCAAAAGAAAAATGGCAACTTGAAGTTTCATTCAATACAAGAAAGAGATCAAAACGACTTGGTACTAAGCACAATAGTGGCCTTATTTCCATGACAAAAAAGAAACACACGGTTCATAAAAGTTTGCACGCCACCAGCCTATGAAACTAGAATTCTATGTAATTTAGATTTTCAATTTTGTTCCACGCAGGTACATTTTAAAGATCTTGCCTTTTCACTTAAAGAAAATTACACGAGAATCAACAAACTAGTCGAATTTAACATGCATGAGATAAAAAAATTTCTTTGCAGGCAAGCTCTTTAAAATGCACTAAAATCATGTCAATAAAAATCAGTACTTGTCGTGTTTTTTTTTTTTTTGGTGGGTGTGGGGGGGGGGGGGAACGAATTTGCTATTTAAATTTATTATTAAGAACTAAGAACCATTAAAACAATGGGCATCTACAAAATCACAAAAACTGAGATATGCGCAAAATGGGAAGCCACGACTGCATTACACTAAATTAAGGAGAAAAGCGAAAGAAACAGTGGATGAAGCTTTCAATTTTGCAACTTTCACAGCATTCCAACAAATAATAGGCAGAAATAAAACAATTCAAATCAGAAATGAAAACGGAAACATGAACATGCAAGGAAAAAATCATACGGAACAACGGAAAAAATTACTACAACCCGAAAGAGAAATAAAATTTAAGCGGAATTTGGAGGAAATGAGCTACGAACCGCTAAATTTACAATTTCCCAAAACTTCCCCTTTTGTCACAGCATAAGAACGTAACAGGCAGAAACCGGATGGACCCAAATGAATTGAAACAGAAAAAGAAAGAAATCGTACCGAATTAGCACATGAACGACACAATAAATTGTTCAAAACGGAAAAGAGAAACATAATTTCTTTGAATTTAACTCACCGGAGTAAAATTCTAGCTGCGAATCCGAATCTTCAGATCCGCGAAATTGCTGGGCAGAAGGAAACAGTGGGTTCCGGGGGAGTAGCGCTGTAGAGGACGAGTCAGAGTGAAAAATGACTTTGGGTTTCACGAGCTATGGGAGTATTGAAAAGGACCAGAGATTCCTAAATAGTATTACACTGACAGTCACCGGTTAATTATAAACGACAACAAATGTAAGATGCACAGCGTTACCCTTTAAACTAAGACCAACTCGTATTTATACCAAATAAATCGACTCATAGACCCCACCAGTAGCAGGGTGAACCCGGTTTGATTTGAAGAATTTAAGTCACCGTTTGGTAACCATTATTCTAGAAAAAAATGCATTCTTTGTGTCAAATCACACCTTTTTTGTGGTTGAAAATGAAGGAAAAGTTATTGATATGATGGAAAATATTATTTTATTGATGAATGTGTGGTTGAAAATTAGTAGAAGAATGAGAATGAAAAAAAGAATGGATACCAAACAGATGCTTAGCCTTATTTTTCAAATCAAACCACTTAACGTGGTTTGAAACCAAATCAATTCAAATCACTTTTATCGATTTGGTTCGATTTAAAATCACGATTTAATAAAAAAATTTAATATATATCAAGTTCCTATTTTATCCAGATTTTAATCTAAATCAAAATTTATTAAAAATTTAATTTTAATCCCAACAAACAAGGGCCAAATAAATTTAATAATAAATATTAGTCCAAAATTTCACGTTAATACATAAATGGTATCATTAAAAATATTGCAAATTATAGTTCTATAATTCTAATTATTAAAATGCAACAATATGATAGAAATATTTCAACTTCCTAGTTGATATATAGTACATTAATTCATTTATTATAGTTGAATGATATAAAATAACTAATAAAAGAAAATGAATAGAAATATTAAATATGATAATAACTCGTATAACTTTTTGTGAATTATCCACTACTTCTACCACATCCAAATATTAACGAATCACTATAGATTCATTATTATTATGCAACCAATTTTTTAGATGTTAGAATTGGGGTTTGACCCGAATTCCTTGTTTGAAGTATTAAAAAATTTTAATTGTAGTGAACATAAAAAAGAATTCAATTTTGGAATGCTATTGGAGTCCTATATCAAGTTAAAATTCTATTTTGGAAGTCCATTGGAAGTTGAAAATTGATATTAGACTTGAAAAAGAATTCGAAATGGAGAAAAACACTTCGAAAGCATGTGCGCCTAGGCGCCAGCCCCAGCGCCTAGGCGCTACTTGTAGAATTCCGAGTTTTTCATTTTTTGATTCCTACTTCATTTTGGACTCATATTTTGAGCATTTTACTTCATCAATAACTCTACCAAAAGAGTTTTAACGTCCCCTACATGTTCCCTATAAATACTAGGATCTTCTATACAATTTTTGTAACAATTACATGTGAGAAAATAGATTACTAGAATTATAGGATCTATTGTAATTTTCTCTCTTCTCCATTATTTTTGGTGCAATAAAATCTCTTAATTCCTCTACCATATTCTTGTCCTCTTTTATTCTTTTGCTTAATCATATATTTCATTATTATTTGTCATATAATTTCAACATCTCAATCCGGTGATTGACGTCACAACAAGTGGTATCAATCCTAACAAGTGGTATCAGAGCGTCAGGTTCAGCAGTTCCGCAAGAGCGCAGTGTTTGATCTGTTCGAATTTTTTTTATTCGTGATGACTTCCATGAAATATGACACTCCTCTTTTAGATCGAATCACTAGATTTTGGCTATGGCAGGTTAAGATGCGTGCAGTACTCGCACAGATAGATTTGGATGATGCGTTGTTGGATATTGACAGGATGCCAGCAACTTTGACCGCGGAAGAAAAATTACGAAAAGATAAAATGCAGTTTCTCACATTCATTTTCATCTATTAAATTCTATTATTCAGGACGTTTTGAAGGAAAGGTCAGTAGCTGCTTTGTGGTTGAAGTTGGAATAATTATGCATGACTAAGAGTCTTACAAGCAAATTGCATCTCAAGCAGCGACTATACTCTCATCGCATGGCAGAAGGAGGATCATTGAAAGATCAGCTGACTGTATTTAAGGGGATCATCACTGATTTAGAAACATTGGAAGTTAAGTATGGTGAAGAAGATTTGGCTTAGATCATATTGTGTTCGTTGCCCGTTTCACTTTCTTCATTTAGAGACATGATCTTATACAGTCGTGATGCTCTCACCATTGAGGAGGTTTATGATGCTTTGTTTTCAAAAGAAAATATGAAGTATATGGTTTCTGATACCAGAGATGGAGAATGTCTGGTTGCTCATGGTGGTTCTGGAAGGGGCAGATAGGAATCTAAATTCAGTAATCAAACTTGTAACTACTGCAAGAAGAAAGGACACTTGAAGAAGGATTGCTACAAGTTGCAGAATAAAGAAAAGATGGCTGCAAGTAGACATTTAGATACTTCAGGCGAAGTAGATCTCGTGGAGAATGTTGTAAGTGATTGAGAGCTCTTAGCTATTTCTGACATTGAATCTAAACCGGAAGATGATGGGATTCTTGATTCAGCACGCGTGTTTCATATGTGTCCTAATAAAGACTTGTTTGCTACATATGAAACTCTTTCCAAAGGTGTCGTAATTATGAGAAATAAAGTATCTTGTCAGGTAGTTGGAATTGGTACAATCAGATTGAAACTTTTGGATGGAACAATTAGAACACTTGGCCAGGTTCGACATGTTCCAGATTTAGAAGAATCTCATATCTTTGTCTATCCTTGATTCAAAGGGTTATGAGTTCTTTGGTGGAGGTGGAGTTCTGAAGGTTTGTAAAGGTGCCCGGGTTATATTGGAGGGACAGAAAAGATCTCAATTATACAACTTGCAGGATCGTGCAGAATTTGAAAGAGTCAATCAGCACAGTTTCAGTACCGTGGTGGACATTCAATTTGGTGCAATACCTTTAGGAGCTCATAAAGTGTCAGATTTGAAGAATACAGCTCAGTGGAGTTTTGAAGACATGGATAATACTACTTTGCCACCACCACCTGCTGTGACATTGTATTCAATTGCTAGAGTTAGACCCAGTGGAACAAAGTATGTGGATGTTGATTTTGTTGAGCATACTTTAAGTGGAGTAGAAGGTGTACAATCTAGCAATGAGCATTCTGTAAAAACATTTGATATTGATTCTGCTTTAGGGTGTGTTACTGCCCATTTTGGTAAATTATAAAATCATTATGATTTTTTGGAATCTGAGGTAATTTTGCAGAGTAATGCTTGGATTCATTGGAAAATGTGGAGTATTTTGTGTTTGGTTAGAGAAATTAATTTTTGATTATTGTTGAAGAAACCAATTCATTCCTTGGTGGAATTCGTGTCAATGTGGAGATTGTTAAAATTTGGGTTTGACCCGAATTTTTTGTTTGAAGTATTGAAGAATTCTAATTGTAATGAACATTAAGAAGAATTCAATTTTGGAATGCTATTGGAGTCATATATCAAGTTGAAATTCTATTTTAGAAGTTCATTGGGAATTGAAAATTGATATTAGACTTGAAGAAGAATTCGAAATGGAGAAAAACACTTTGGAAGAAATTGAGCAGAGACCTGGCGCCTAGGCGCCAGCCCCAGCACCTAGGCACTACTTGTAGAATTCCGAGTTTTTTGTTTTTTGATTCCTACTTCGTTTTGGACTCGTATTTTGGGCATTTTACTTTATTAATAATTCTACCAAAAGGGTTTGGACGTCCCCTACATGTTCCATATAAATACTAGGCTCTTTTATACAATTTTTGTAAAAACTACATCTGAGAAAATAGAGAACTAGAATTATAGGATCTATTGTAATTTTCTCTCTTCTCCATTATTCTTGGTGCAATAAAATCTCTTAATTCCTCGGCCATATTCTTGTCCTCTTTTATTCTTTTGTTTGATCATATATTTCATTATTATTTGTCATATAACTTTAACATCTCAATCCGATTATTGACGTCACAACAAGTGGTATCAACCCTAACATTAGGGAAAATCGGCGCATGAACTATATTAGCACTCAACGAACTTCTAAAAGAATCAAGAATCCAACCACTAGTAGGGAATGTAGATCCAGAAACAATTGTGGATGTCGAATAGTTAACTCATCTTTAACAATTTAAGGGACAATCTTTTATTTATTTGCATTCAATTTTCACTAAAGTAATAGTCAAAAGGCTCATTAATCAAATCTTCAAAACGATCATTTAAGCAATCCACCAAATCACTCCAACAATTAATAGTAAAATTTTAAAACTAAGTTAAAATATAAATAATTAATCGGTGGCCTAACTAGGAAATTGAAATGTAAATAAACAAAAAATATTGCCAATTAAAAATTTAAGAGAGCTCTACACAAATGAGAACAAAGCAACACAATTACCAATAAAATATAGGAAATAATTACCAAAAATAGGGAATTTTGGATAAACTGACTTGAAAATTTAGGTGAAATTTGAGAAAATTATTAATAGAAGGAAAATAAATGTTTAAATTTGAATTAAAATCTAGATTTAATTGACTACTTAGAGCCCGTTTGACAATCATTTATGTAGAAAAGGAGTCAAGAATAGTGATTTTTGGTGTATTGAATATGTTATTGTGTGAATGTGTTGTTAAAAATAATCATGTGGCAAACCATAAAATAAATTAAAGAGTGTCAAATATGCACTTAATTGTAATGGACGGTTTATGAATATGATTTGAAAGTAGTTGCTCAACACTTTACCCAATTTTAAAGTTTTACATTCACGGTTGTGATGATTGACTTGTATTTGGGTACAATTTAATTAATTAATTGGGATGAATAATTGTCTATTAGGTATTATCTTTTTAATTAGGATGTGTTCAATTATTTTAATATATTTTGATTAAAAGAAAGACGGATAAAATTACGAAGCCCAATACGGATTGTTAACACTACTATTAATGAAAACTTAACACCAAGTTGGAAATTGTGCCTAGTTTTTGGAATTCTTGACAGACTTGTCAATGAGAGAGAGAGAGAGAGCACTCTTTTGGCCTTTTCTACCGTCCTCCCTAGAATAAACTTTATCCTTTTGCCCTTTCATGTTTCCCCAGTTATACGACACTTTGCCCTGTTTGGGTCCCATACTCCTAAAATTTATTTTTTAAAAAACTTATTCTCCGTTATATAGAGTCTGTTTGGTACAGATTCTCATTTTCTACAGTAAATCAATTCTCATTTTCAACCACACATTTTTCAATAAAATAATATTTTTCATCACATCAATACTTTTTTCCTCTTTTTCAACCACACATTTCTCATCATATCACTATTCAAAAATCAATTCTTCCCCCAAAAATCCCTACCAAACACACTCATATTCTATCGATAAAATAATTTACACTTAGGCCCCCATTTGATAGCACATATTTTCCATGAAAATGGAATTTTTTTTCCATTTTTCAACTTTTGTAGTATTTGATAGGCAAAAATTTTCCAGGAAAATATTTTCCAACTTTCCAATTTTTCCACATTTTTTAGGAAACAAATTCATGATATTATCGTGGGTAAATATTTTTCAATTTTTTTTTTTTTTTTTTTGACAATTGGAAAAAATTCTTGACACAATGGTAAAAAAACTTCACTTTTATTGACAATTTTCATACAAAACAAAGTCAAACGAATGATATTCGGTAGGATTATTTCTTTTTCAATTTTTTTTTGACAATTGAAACAAATTCTAGATCCAATGGCAAAAAAATTATCACTTTAATTGACAATTTCCATTAAAAACGAAGTCAAACGGACACCAAACTTTCAACATTTTCCATGAAAAATTATATCAATCAAACACAATTAATTATAATTTCCAGTAAAACAATTTCTATGCAAATCAATTCTCTACAAAACATTTTATTTCCACCCATTTTTCATATTTGCAATCAAACAGACCCTTAAATTTAAATTTCTTTTCTACTTTTTCACCACAAATTCTTCAAAAACTCGTTTTTACAAAATCCATTTTTTTCTTTTAAAAAAATTGAGATTCAAACAAAGGCTTAGTCATGTGAAAGTACATATTTGCATGCGTGGCCATATGTCAAAGCCACCGAAGCATGATCTATTGTCTCAAAATTTAAAGGGCCTAAAGAAATTAGGGTCCGTTTGATAGTCGAGAAAATGGGTGGAAAAGAAAAATATTTTCTAATTTTAGTCAATTAAGGGTGTTTGATAGCACAAATTTTCCTGACAAAATGTTTTCCACCTTTTTCTTGATACAATTCTTTGATACACAAAAACTTGATTTTGTTTTCCCACCTATTTGGTGGGAAAACATTTTCCACTTTTTTTTTGGCAATGGGAACAAATTCTAGATAAAATGGTAAAAAAAAATTCATTTTTATTGACAACTTCCATGTAAAACAAAGTCAAACGAATGATATTCGGCGTGGTAAATTTTTTTTCCAGTTTTTTTTTTTACAATTGGAACAAATTTTAGACCCAATAATAGAAAAAATTATAACTTTAATGAATAAATTTCATAAAAAAATGAAATCAAATGGATATCAAACTTTCAATATTTTCCATGAAAAATTATACCAATCAAACATAATTAATTACAATTCCCAATAAAAATTTTTCTAGGAAAATCAATTCCCTGTAAAACATTTTCTTTCCACTCATTTTCCACCATTGCAATCAAACGAACCCTTAGAGGAAATTACAAGAAATGTCCACTTTCACATGGTCAAATGTAAAAATGTTCAAAAATTTATTCAATATCCATTTTGCAATATTTTTTTTTAATCAAAATACCCTTGTTAACAATTTATAATTCAGCACAAAAGACAAAAATGTATATAATTAAAAAATTTATTGGCTAATAAAATTTTGACATATGGCTCTATTTGAGCCAAATTATTATAGAATGAGAATTAAAAATATAGCCGTTATTGGGGCCCACATAAGAGATAAAAAATTTGAATTTAAATATTGATATAATGAATAACAGTCATATTTTTCATTTTAATGAGATAATAATGTAGATCAAATGGGGGCATGACATGTCCTACTTATTCCAAAAGTGCACATGTCAAATCACAATAAATATTATATTTCTCGTTAACACAAGTATTCAATATCGAGAATTACATTTCAAATGTCAAGAAATTTATGAAATGTAGAGAACTTCCATGTTCGGAATGAAATCTCATTTTAGACAAATGAAGTATCAAGATAAACAGAGTTCAAATATCGATAACAACTTTTAAAATGTCAGGAACGTTATTTTAATGTAGCTTATCATTGAAGCTACTTCTTTATTTGAAATTCGTGACAAATTGAAAAAAAAATTGTTCCATTTGTCATTAAGGGTATAATAGGCAATTTAGTACTAAATTTGACTATTTTTGCAAGAGTTATTAAAATTAGACATTTTTTAATTCACAATATATTGTTTAAAGAGCGTGCCTCTTTCTAATTAATCACTAACATGGTCCAATGGAAATTTCTCTAGCCATTATTAGTGATTCTCTAGTAGAAGAGATCGCGAGATTGTGAATATAGAGGTACCTTTAATGTATTTGGAGGTAAAGTTCCTTGAAAACTCAATTGGAACGTTTAGACTACTTCAAACTAGGGGTGGGCACGGGTCGGTTCGGTTTCAGAAATTTTCGAGTATTTAGTAAATGGAACCGTCGGTTCCAAATATAATTTTGGAACCGTTCGGGTTCGGTTCGATTCCGTTCCGTTCGATTCCGTATTATAATTAAATTTTTTAATATTTAAAATAATATTACATAAATACACCTGAAAGTAGATACTATTATTAATAAAAAAAAAGTAGATATAAATACCAAGTTCAATCTTAACTTTTACAAAGTAACGTAATATAATTTAATAACATATAAATAATAAGTTGTCAAATACAAATACGAAAAAGTAAATATTACTAATAAAATTTCGATAATTCATATCAATAATTCATTTGTTTCAAACATTCAAGTCTACATAAAAATGAAATATAAATTAGAAGTAATAAAGATAAAATATTTTAAAGTATTGATAATATTTACCAACTATTTAATGTAATAATCAGTTGCTTGACTTTCCATACTAACTACTAAGAGACTATACAAGAAAAAATTGAAAAAAACACAACTAACAAACATAAATAAACTCTAAATTGTTCAACTAATAAGATTTAATAAGAAAAAAATTATTAATTTATTTTAAAAAAATAAAAGAAATTGATTTATCCAATATAAAAAAAAAATTCGGTTCTTATTCGGTTCTGGGTATAGAACCGAGAACCGAACCAAACCAAACCATTCGATTCTCGATTCGGATACCCGTTCGGGTATTTCATTTAAAAAAATCCGCTCGATTCGGTTCGGTTCGGTTCCGATTTGGTTCGGTTCGATTCGGACATTTTGCCCAACCCTACTTCAAAAGAATAATTTGCTTTATTATTTAGATACGTTTTCGTATTATAAACTTTTTTTTCCTTATTCTGTTTTCCCCAAGTTCTCCTTTTATCTCCGTCGTTTTTTCTTCTTTGCAAACTCCAATGCAGACTGGCATCTTTTGCCCTTGTATTATATTTTGTTTTCATTTGTTTCTTTCGCATAAGTATTTTGTTTTGACCATTTCTTTCTTGTTAACCCCTTCTAAAACAAAACAACACATTAAGATCAATGATAAAATATAAAATAAAAATACTATTATTAGCAAACTCTATTTTTTTTCCTGATTTTATTTGATTTTGGAAAGCTTAAATCTAATGTCGATGTTATTTTAAGTGTTCTTGCATTAACTTTGAAAATTACTTGAAGCATTATATTGTCTCACACATTGATGGGATAAAACTATTTCTTGAGTTGAAAGTTCTATAAAAAGTGACATGAAAAGGCCCATAACATACGATATTAAAACAAGATTCCAACAAATATCAACAGATCAGAAAATAAACTTGCAGAAAATTAAAGATTGAACACTAAGAATTATTTCGACATAAGCCCCGGAGGTTCGGCGACCAAATCTAACGCCTACATCCCCTGTTGAGCATCCAAAAATTGGATATCTGCTTGGATGCACTATTAAGCAAAAAAATGGCAACAAATTACAAAACGTTCTTCCAACATAAGAGAAAAGTACATAACACTTATTCCTTTTACACAAAACTGCAAATCCTTAAGAAATCACACAAGAAACCCCACAATAGCCAACAAAAATCTCGACTGCAAGAAAACCCCTATACTCACAGCAATCACTCAGTTATACGACTTATACAGATTTAAGTTTACAAGTTCATCATGAGAGATGAAGAACACAAAAGACAAACCCTAATCTATAGGAATAGGTTACTCTCAGAAGAACCCATAAGACGGAAGAACTCAAAAAGCAGAACTAAGTGAAAAATATCTACACTGTGCACGTATATATATATCTCACACCATCAAGGCAGTAATCCAAAAGGCTAGAGATAAAACACGTGTCAACATCTCATAAAAGGTGCTTCATTAAGAAAAATGCATTCAACCAAAACACGACTTTAAGCCAATTTCTGTGAGCACATCATAGATCAATGGTTCGAGTCTCAACAATCTCCACTGTGCTACCAGAAATTTGGGTCAATAAGTGCAGCCAGGAGCAAACATTACCAATTCTTTTTCATTCGCTCCAAGTACCTATATCACATTACATAGTATCATTAGATAACAACTTCAAACAGTTAAGAAACTTGTTTAAATGTATTATCTTAGTTCCTATATCTGAGGGATTAAACTGAGTAGGTATTTTACCAATTTTCATAATTCCTTTCGATATAATATCTCTAATAAAATGATATTTAATGCCTATATACTTGGTCCTATCATGAAACGTGAGATTTTTGTTTAAATGTATGACACTTTGGTTATCAGAGGATAAAGTTGCATTTTCATCAACAAAACCAAGTTTATTCAACAATATACTTAACTAAATTCCCTCTTTAATATTATCAGTAGTAATATATTCTGCTTCAGTTGAGGATAGAACAACTACCTTTTGCAATTGAGATTTCCAACTTATAGCAGTATCACATAGAGTAAAATAATAAGTAGAGGCGGACTTCTTATTGTCTCTATCTCCAGCAAAATCAGAATCAATAAACCCCTTCAAAGTGATCCCATTTTTATTAATTTTAAACATAAGTCCTAAATTCAATGTACCTTTCAAGTATCTTAAAAGCCACGTTAAAGCATTCTCTCCTGGGTTACTCATAAACCTACTAAGTATGCTAATATTATGAGCTAGGTTAGGCCTTGTACAAACCATAAGATACACGACAGATCCAATGACATTTGTATATGGAATTTTGGACATTCTAGCAAATTCTTCATCAGTTTTAGGACAACACTCAGATGAAAGTTTAAAATGATTTGAAAGAAGCAAAATGACAGGTTTACAGTCAAACATGTTAAATCTTTTCAGAAGTTTAAGCATATAATTATATTGATGCAAAAATAACATGTCTTTATCCTTATTTCTTAAAATCTGCATACCAAGGATCTTCTTGGTTGAGCCAAAATCCTTCATATCAAATTCAAATTTCAATTTATGTTTGATATCATCAATTTTAGATTTATTACAGCTTGCAAGTAGCATATCATCAACATAAAATACTAAGTACAAAGAACTTTTACCTCCATTACCTTTATAGTAGAGGCAGAAATCATAATTGTTTCTTTGAAAACCATGTTTCAAAACAAAAGTATCAAACCTTTTATACTATTGTCTTAGGGCTTGTTTTAGACCATAAAGAGATTTCTTTAACAGACATACAACATTTTCAAAATTATCTTTAATAAAACCAACAGGTTGTTTCATATATATTTTTTCATCTAAGTCACCATAAAAAAAAAAAAAAAAAAAAGTCTTGACATCTAATTGATCAAGTTCCCATCTAAATTGAACAACAATGGCAAGAATGCACCTAATAGTGGTATATTTAACTACATGTGAAAAAATTTCAGTATACCAACACCTTCCTTTTGTGTAAAACCTTTAGCTACAAGTCTAGCTTTATATCTAACATTTTTATTTCCCCCTTCACTTTCCTTTATCTTAAAGATCCACTTGCAATCAATTAGCTTTTGGTCTTTAGGTCTTTTAACCAGTTCCTAGGTTTTATTTTTAAGGAACAAACTCATTTCATCATCTATAACAATTTTCCACAGTTTAAAATCTTTACAATTAATGGCATCATCATAGGAGTTATGTTCATTTTCGAATAGGTCTTGATAAGTAAATAATGAAACAAAATCATCACAGTCAAACCTTGCAGGAGTTCTAATTTGCCTCATTTCTCTATCTCTTGTGAGTTGGTATTCATCAAGAGGTAAATGAGTAGAATCAGATTCATTTTCAATTTCAGGAATATTATCACTTTCAATGGAAACATCAGATTCATCAAGATCAGATTCATCAATAGCAAGTGCAGGTGTTTCTTTTTCATTTAAAGAAGACTCCACTTCAATTTGAACATCTTTTTTAGTCAAATTATTTTCTTTCCCTTCCAAACATGGTATAATAGGCTCATTGAAAATAACATCTCTTCTAATAACCATCATATATCATTTTTCATTCTTAACCCATAGTCTATAGCCTTTAACATTTTCACCATAACCCAAGAAAATATATTTAAGTGATCTAAGTTCCAATTTATCAATATTTTGATGAGCATATGCAAAAGCATGCAATCCAGAGCTAATTACAGCAATCACTCAGATATACAGATTTACAAGATAAGCAGCCGTTTTTACAGAAACCCTACAATAGCCAACAAAAATCTCGACTGCAAGAAAACCCTTATACTTACAGCAATCACTCAAATATATAGATTTACAGAGGCTAACGACTACTATGATCTCAGTTTACAGGTTCATCATGAGAGATGAAGAACACAAAAGACAAACCCTAATCTATAAGAAAAGGTTACTCTCAGAAAAACCCAGAAGACGGAAGAACTCAAAAGACAGAACCAAGTGAAAAATAATTGCACTGTGCACGTATATATATCTCACACCATCAAGATAGTAATCCAAAGGCCAGAGATAAAACATGTGTCAACATCTCATAAAAGGCGCTTCATTAAGAAAAACGCATACAGCCAAAACACAACTTTAAGCCAATTTCTGAGAGCACATCATAGATCAATGGTTCGAGCCTCAAGACAACACTTTTAGAAACTAATGGAGGAATTGATGTATTAAATTACGTAAGAGAATGGATTATTGTTCGGCAAATGAGTCCGTTGCTTATATAGTGTTATTGACTATTTTTGTCATCGTTGTCTCCATTATATAAATTTTTCAGAGTTGAAATTGATTAAATCGTATCTTTAATCAACCATGTCACAAAAGAGATTGAATGGATTGACTATGATTTCTATCCAAAAAATAATGAAAAAAAAATAAAATTGATTTGAGTAGTTTGATTACCAAATTTGCATATTAAAATGTAAGAATGTTAAATATTATGTTAGCCTAATACCTCAAATATTGAGATATATTTTATTTTGTCACTCTATCTTTTGGATTATATAAAGTCTTAGTTTCAATATAAATAAATTATTTATATTTAAGTATTGCTTGGCTTTTAAAAAAATTATGTTTTACGCTTCGTAATAATTAGTTATATACGCTAAAATTTTCAGAATTAGCTCTGCATATGCGGTGTCAAGCACGCTGCCACTATGTTTATGCTGGGTTTTTTTAAAAAACTTTGCATCAAAATGTGCCTCTTCATTCTTGAATTATGTCCTTACGAGTTAAAATTCATAGAACAACATAACATTAATAACCCCAAATCTTTGAAACCTAATTCACATTTTCGTGAAGTTCCTTTTATTTTTCTTTTAGTCGATTTCATTTGTGCTTTTTGCAATCTAGATTAAGGCTTTGATATTTCGCAAAGCTATTTGTTTGGAGTCCTTAAAGCATATCAAATTCAACGATATGGAGCAAATAACGCTTTTACAATAGCGCTAATTAGCAATTCAAGTCGATACATATTTTTCTTCTTCATTCTTCTTGTTGCGGCAGAGTTTGATTCGTTTGGTGGTTCGTTCTTAATCATCCAAACATCTTCGTGAAGATTTTCGAATGTCTTCTTTTTCAACAGTTTCTTCCTAGAATCAAATAACATAGACCAAACCTTGTACACCAGTACTATATTGTGGAAAAAGAATAAAACTTGTTTTTGTTTAGTTTCTATTATATAAATATTTCTTGTATTTATGAGGACAAAGTTTACCCTTCTCCACCCCTAATTTTATAGGGGTCCGTTTGATTCAAAGATGAAATTTGGGTAAAAAATGAATTGAATTATCTAGAACTTGTTTTACTGAGAATTGTCAATTAATTGTGTTTGATTGGTATAATTTTCCATCTGAAAAATGTTGAAATTTTCTATCTTTTGATATCCATCTGGCTTTGTTTTTCATGAAATTGTCAATTAAAGAAATATAATTTCTTACAATTGGGGATATAATTTGTTTGAATTGCCAAAAAAAAATGGAAAATTATTGGTGTTCATTTGGCTTTGTTTTACATGGAAATTGTCAATTAAAGGGATAATTTTTTTTTTTTTTTTTGACAATTAGAGATAAAACTTGTTTCTATTGTCCAAAAAAAAAAAAAAATTTGGAAAACCAAAAACCACCTAAAATGTGGGAATTGAAATTCAACTAAAACCAAGAAAAATGGTCACGTGATGGCAAATGTAGAAAATCAATTCTTGAAAAAAAAAAAGTGTAATCAAACATGAAAAAAGTGGGAAATGGAATTTCAATTCCATTTTTCATAGAAAAAAAGTGTCTATCAAACAGACCCTAAGTTCTTTCATATAGATTCTGCATTCATATAGGTTACAATAAGTTATACCAATAAGAGCGTCTCCAAGGGATTCTCTAATTTTAAAAAGCATATTCTATCATTTGGAGAGCATCTCCAACAAGCTCTTTATATATCACACTTAATTTTATCACTATCAAAAGTATTTATTATTTTTCTTTATCTTTAACTAGCTTTTCTTTAGATTATGTTATTATTTTCCTATATTGAAAATTGAAACGCTTTGAATGCGTGTAATTATAAAATATTAATTTTTTTTAAAAAAAATTGAGCATGATTTTAAATTTTTTTAACTCTTTAAAATATAGAGCATTTTATATTTAAAGAGTCTCTTGTAAATGCTCCAAGACTAGACATGATTACATAAGAGAAGTGCTTGATAAATTTCATATTGTCTTACTTGCCTCACCCAGATGGTCATCTATAGTATAGGAATCGTGATCCATGATCTTGAGTAGGAGTGTCCAAAAGTCTCGAACCGAACCGAGCGGTTCTTCATAAATTAAATACCCGAATCGAGAATCGATGGGTTTGGGTCGGGTCTCAGGTCTAGACCAAGAACCGAATAATCGAATAAGAACCGAAACTAAATAATTTTTTTATTTTTTATATTGAATTAATTAAATTATTTTATTTTTTCTATACAAATTAGCAAATTAATTGAATAAATTAGATTATTTCATAATTTTTATTTTAAAGCCAAAATCATTTTAAAATCCACTGGCCCATTTTAATTTGAAACAAATGAATATACTTTATGTAATTTTACTGTAATATTAATATCTACTTTTTAGTATTTCTATGCATTGAATTAATCTTATTGGATGGCTAGTTTTGTATATGTTTTTGAATTGGGTTACGTGAATTTGTAAAAGTTACGAATGAAATGTCATTAATTGTATTTATATAGTGTTGCTGAAAATATTAAAAAACTTAATTATGGTACGGAATCGAACGGAACCGAACTGACCCGAACCGAATCGAACGGAACCGAACCCGAACGGTTCCATAATTATATTTGGACCTGACGGGTCCATTTATTAAATACCCGAAAGTTTTGGATCGGTTCGGATCTCTTCAGAATCGAACCGAATCGAACCGAATCGATCCATGGACAGCCCTAATCTTGAGCACAAGTTTGTATTGCTTATCAATCACCGGGTAATCAACTCTAAATTCAAGCTTCCCATTCCATATTGGGTTGCGACCTTGCGCTACGTCATTATAAAATCTCGTAAGTTATTCCGAATTGGACTCCATAAAATATGTCATTTTTTATTGTTGGAGCATAGTCATGTCCGTATATTTTTTCTTTGATTTCTTGTTATGTATGTTAGTTAATGATTATTATCATAAGAGTTTATATTTATATTGTTTGATCTCTCGCAATTAACAAATTAAACCAGACCAAGTCAAACTAACTTCCATGCGAATAAGGAACCGCTTAGTTTGTGTTTCAATTTTCAATTTTGAGTTTAGAGTTTATTTTCAATTATATGTTTTGAGAGTCTGTTTTAAGATTATTAAATGAGCATTTGGTTTATCATTTTTAAAAATTATGTTGGGTTTTGATACTCAATATATTCCGGACAATAACGTTAAACGGTTTAGATTATATTTCATTGGCCTCAACCGATGAGTGAAATTATTATCAACACAATTAATTTATAGGCTCGACCCGAAAGCAACGTGGGCCACTAGTAACAACTTAATTTGTTAATATTGTCTTGACCCAAATTCACTTATAAGATGGCTTTCTTCTAGTCTTGGGCTAATTGATTATAGAGGAAATTACACCCAGCCAGGTATTTAAAATACCATTTTCACAAATCAGCTTTCCAATTTAACATTTCAAAAATCAGGTTTTTTATATTTAATTTAATATTAATTATATAATTTTCATCCCAATTAAAATAACCTAAATCAAACCTACAATTCATTCCACACTCTCCCCCCTCTTCCCTCCGCCTCCCATTCTCTCCCCGTTTCTCTCTGCAGTTCGTCACCGATGCCGACGCTACAGTCCACCGCCGCCGACGCCGACGCCGACGCTCCATCTCTCGTAGCAGTCCGTCTATCTCTGTCGCATTTTTTTTGTTATTGTGTAGCGCGGTGGTTGCGGTGTGGCTGGGGGTGTTTGTGCAGGTGCGGCGGATCTTGCGGTTTGGTGTGTAGGAGGAGCAGATCTATTTTTGGTGGAGGTGCGACGATTTTTGCTGTTGGGTGTGTGGGAAGAGCAAATCTCTTTTCGGTGGAGGTGCGGCGGTTTTTGCGGTTGGGTGTGTGGGAGGAGCATATTTGTTTTTGGTGGAGGTGCGACGGCGGGCGCGGCGGTCATGGGAGGGGCCGATCTGTTTGGGTGAGGTTAGTTGTGCGGCGGGTACGGTTGGTTGTGCGTGTTCTGTATGCTGTTGGGTGCGTGTTCTGTGTGCGGTTGGGTGTGTTCTGGTGATTATAAACGGTGCAGTGCCGTGGTGTTGGCGATGGATCGGGTGCTGCGAAATTGAGGATCTGAAATTGGTGGCGGTTCTGCGTTGTTTTGGCTGTGCCTGTGGCGATGGTGGTTTCGGGGCAGTAATAGTGGTGTGGGGAAGGTGGTGGAGGCCGTGCCGAAGTGATGGTCACAAATGATTTTGGTGGTGGTCACAAATGCTGTGGGTGTTGTGACCAATAATTTGGTTGGTTGGCGACCGATAAACAATATGTGGCCATTGAATTAGATAAAATGTGACCAATACATAATGTGTGACCAAAAAATTATTAATTGTGATCAATAAATTGATAATTTGTGACCTAAATAAGTATTGTGACTCATAAATTTTGAGATCTGTGACCGATGAACAAATTGTGACTTTCAAATTTCTAATTTGTGACCAATAAATAAATTGTGATTTATGAAAATTGTGAATTGTGACCTCAAAATTTTTGAATTGTGACCAAATTGTATATATCTGTGACCGCTATATATTTATTAATAAAATATTTAATTAATTAAGTAATTCATAAATAAATTTAAATAAAAACCTGATTTTTGAAATTTAAAACATCTAACCTTAATTTTGAAATGTGTATAAGTAAAAATAGGATTTATGTATTCTTCCCTTGATTATATAACCCACACTGTATAGCCTCACATTTTATTCATTAGAGCTGTGTGTGCTTTGCCCCTTTTTGAGATAAAACAAACGGTGGATGTGATTTGTGCTTGTTGTGCCTTAGCTTCTTTGTTGTTGTTCTCTTTGCCTTTTGTGGCTCGTAAATTATCATCATAACCTTATCCCTTTGTGAAAGAGAAAGAAAGAAAACAACCATAAGTTAATACATAGTTGTAGGTTAGAGCTTTTGGTTGATTGTGCTTTGATATTGGTTGGTTGAAATTAAGCCTGAATTCCACAAATTTAAGATCAAATCCGCAACAAATTGTTTTTCAAAACATAAAACTAGAAATTACATTTGGTTTCAAATTTTGAAAATTTATTTTATGACACTTTATTTCACGATATTTGATTATGCGGTAAAATAGAATAATTTTATGCTAATATATTATCAAGTAATATATACATTTTAAAGCTGATGAATCTTATAATATTTTTTTCTCGTTACTAAATAAAAATAAATATTAAATTGAGTGGCAAATAAAAATAAATATTAAATTATTTTTACGCTGTTATTCTTCGACGAATTTCCTTCAAATCATTCATAACATGAAAGTGCTGCATTATGCAAAAAATGTTGTCAATAACTTTTTCTATTCGAGTTCATTTCTTTTACCACAATGATATACTTTATTTAGATATCTTAATTTTCAATATTTCATGTACCTGAACCTGGGATTTTACAATTTGTCATGACTGTATACTTACTAAGAGTATATGCTTCCTCAGTGGAACTATATTTATTCTTTGCTCTATTTTTTGGAGATTTTATCTTGGATGTCATCATGCTTTAGACGTGCCATTACTTTATCGAATATAATGTTAACGCTTCTATGCAATATATGGTGGAGAGATTTCACATTTATTGCACTATAAAAAATCTTTAGATAAGATATATTAGGCTACGGCTACAAGTCAGCTATAGCAATGAGAATTTCGATGTTGACATGATACGTATAGTGTCACTGCATACAAAAAGCATTTCCTAGACAAAAAACGAAAAACTTTTTAATCTCAATAGTAATGGTTTAGAAATTAGTTGGAGGCACTTAACAATCAATTGTGTTAAACGAATAAATGTCATCCTAACTACCATTTATCATAGGACAACCTAATCAACATTTATATACCCAAATATTTGAATCAAAGAATAATAAATTTCAAAAACCTAAATTCACATTTTTAGAAAGTTCCTTTTCTTGATTCCAGCCTGTACATATTTTTCTTCTTCTTCTTCTTCATTCTTCTTGCTCCAACGGATCAGTTTGATTCTTTTGGTGGTTCGTTCTTCATCGTCCAAGTATCTTCGTGAAGATTTTTTAAAGTATTTTTCTTCAACACTTTCTTTCTGTAATCAAAAAACATTGACCAAACCTTGTACATCAGTATCAAATTGTTAAAAGAAGCCTAAAATTTATTCCATTACGAAGATTTTTTCTTGTAACAATTTGATTCTAATAAGGGTTATGCTACTTTGATAGCAAAATGTTGACACGTGCTCTGACATAAAAAGTATTGGCAATATATGATTGGAAGTAAAAGTTAACTGTGTTTTAAACAGTCTAATAATAAAATGTCACGTGACATTATATCAATGATTATGTTCAGTACCTTTACACTAAATTTAATTCCAACTTGAATCTCTCCGCAATAAGTTAGGTTGGTGTCTACAACTCTGTATTTCTGAGGTCGAAGTTTGGCCTTTCCTTTCTCCACTCCTAATTCTATAAGTTCTGTCACATAGATCCTGCATTCATGTATCGGACTAATAAGAATAAGACTAAACACGATTAAATAAGAGATGTGTTGATAAATATCATATCATCTTACTTTGCCTCACCGAGATAGTCATCTGCAGTGTACGTATTGTGATCCATAATCTTGAGCACGAGTTTGTGCTGCTCATCAGCCACTGGATAATCGACACTATACTTAAACTTCTCATTCCATTTTGGGTTGCGACCTTGCCCTACATTATTATAGAAATTAAAATCTCATCAGCTATTTTATTTTGGAGACTACAAAATTTGTCATTTTTTTTAATGCTGGTGCATTGTCATCTTCATATATTTGGTCTTTGATTTCAAGTTATGTACGCTAATTAATGTTTATACTGTTTGATTGTTTGCAAGTTACAAATTAAATCAGGTCAAATCAAATTAATTTCCGTGCAAGTAAATTCTTGGAATATGTTGACAAGTAATGTATTTATCTAACTTGGAAAAACAAATCGAGATGTTTAAAAGTCATTGGTCTCTTTAACTTAAATACGTATCTAACGAATTTTATTCAAACACGTATAATTTTCTAATAACAAGAGGTACGATCCAATGATGGAGCATTAAATGAATCCCGATGAACAGAAGAAGGATTCCAGGACCCAATTAGCACCCAAAACAGTACATCAAACTGTATATATGCGTGCGAGCGTGCATACGTAGAATGTTACCTTTTGCAATGCTGCTCTTGCTCTCTTGATTTCTATATTGAACCACGACATATGGATCCATTCCACCTGCACAATAATGTATATGTCATATTATCAATTATTTAAAATCACATCGATCGGTCTCTTTTCAAGTTCTCATGGTAGTAGGATTCGAATACTAATAAGTTGTAGAAAATAAATAGTACAGTAATTAAAGATTATTTTTTTTTTGTCAATTCTTTTACATGTCATGTAATAGACTACAATGTAAAGCATAAGCCCACTCTACACCTTACAATAATAGGACTAGCCATTTATATGAGGTCCTTTTGTGATATTGAACTTTTTAGAGGGAAAAAAAACAAGAATTTATGTTGATTAGGGAAGCCTCATTCAATGAATTAGATTGAAAAATACTCATCGTTCGATTGACTTGTCCAATTTAGTTGCGCCGATGAAATATCTTAGTCTAAAAAAGACTCGATATGATTAAAGAAGAGCAAATGTTGATTGAGGAAATCTAGTCGAGAAATTATTTTTGGGTTCAATATGAGAAAAAGAACTTGAATCATATGATTTTTTTCTTCTCAAATCAATATTCAAGAAATGCACGATACAATAAACACATTACATCTGTATATTAGAATCACAGACACAGAGGCATGCATACCTAGGAAATGAGAGCGTTTGAGACCTTTAGCAGCCACCAGCTTCACCTTCATTATTCCAATCTCCATCTCTCTAAGACTCAGAAAATATAATATTTGAAGAGATTAAAGTCTCTGTGTGTCGAAATTAAGGATAAGAATTAAAACAAGAGAATCTTTAGAACTGTTTTTCAATCTTTGTGGGACACAGTTTCTGTGGGAGCCTTCATTTTATAGGCAAGAGGCTGCGTCTGCAGTGCGTATTGGCGACTTAATTTGGATAAAACCCAGTTGAATAGTGTAATTACGCGGCAACGAACTGCTCTCCTTTCTTGTTTGACATCTTCCAATCTAAACTAGTTGATAGTTATCTAATACATGGCTGTTTCCTATCTCTTTCTTTTGGTTTCTTAGGTAGGTTTGTGTTATCAATTACAGTCTAATACGGCACAAAGAGGCTGCCAAGGAGAGTAGTGGGCCCTACCAAGAAATTAAGAGCATGTTTGGCTAAGCTTAAAATCTAATTAAAATTGAAAATATAATCGTTATTATGTCTCACTCGTCTAATAAAAGTCAACAATAATGACTAAGTTTTCAATTTTAATCCGATTTTAATTTCTACTGAACACGCATTTTAAAATGTTAAAAAGGAAAGAGTTTATCCCACCTTTTTTTTTTTTGTTGTTAAAATGGATTTTGGAATAGTGATTTGAAGTAGAATGTATGATTAAAAAATAAGGAAAAATATGTGGTTAAAAATAAAAGGAAAAAAAAATTGTATTTTGAAAATAATGAGAACCGAACAGGGGGTTAATTTATTTCTATAACATAGTGCCACCTAACATAAAAATGTATTTTATATTTTCATTTAAGGTCTTGACGTGCACACAATTTTCATAAACACACGATGACAAGATTAAAATTAAAAATTAAATTCAAAGCATAACTAGTTTCTTTACTGCTATTCATTTAAATGATTAAATTGTATCTTCAAAGTCCACAATTTGCCAATAGTTTTTTCTTGGATGTTTTTCCATTAAACCCTTCAATTTGACTCCACCACAAGATTTCAACATGATTAAAAAAATTGCAACGTGCTAGAAAAAGTCTTTTAAGAATAATGGGACGAGAATAATTGACCTACTCTTTGGTGAATTGAAGTTGAATTTTCAAAATATGACCTTAACCTTGGTCCCCTTTGTCATTAAACGACAACCTTATTGGTGCATTCAAGAAAGGCTTCCGTGACCTGTTATATTTGTTTGTAATCCTACAAGAACAATAATAAATGTGAAAATTGTGTTGGATAAAGTCCAGTCAGTCTTGACAAATTGAACATATTGTTTTTTTTTTTTTTTTTTGGGACAAAAAATTTCAAACTTTACATATTTCAAAGTAAATCCCACGGCTAGCACTTAAGACACATTTTAGAAGTAAATTTAGTGATTTCGAAAGAAATATTTTCATTTTCTGGGGACTAGGCTAGGGCGTTTGATTTATTCTAAGACCCTGTTTGATGGACCATTTTTCTTAGGAAAAAGGAAATCAATTTCCAACTTTGCCAAAATGTAGCGTTTGATTGGACAAATTTGCCGAAGAAAATTTTTTCCCACCCCCACCCACATGCCCATTTTCCTTGGATTTAGGAAAATGCTTTTTCCAGGTCTAACGTCGCTTTTTTTTTTTTTTTGGGTCAATGAAAACAAATTTCATAACCAATTATAAAAAAAAAATCACTTTAATGGACAATTTCTATGTAAAACAAAATCGAACGAACACTAAACTTTGAAAAAAAAATGATTTTTTTGGAACATTTTTTTTCAACTTTTTTTTATTTTTTGGCAATGGAAACAAATTTTATAACCAATTGTGGAAAAAATTATCACTTTAATAGACAATTTTTCGTGTAAAACAAAGCCAAACGAAAACAAAATTTAAAAATTTCTCGGGTGGAAAATTATAATAATCAAACACATTTAATTAACAATTTACTGCAAAACAATTTTTAGGCAATTATTTTCCCTGGAATTCGTTTTCTTTCCACCCTTCCAATCAAACGGACTCTAAAATTCTTTGGGCGCAAACACATTGGAAAATTTTCTATAAGTAAAAGTTTTATGGTTTCTGAGTTTTTTTAATTACTATTATTATTAGAACAATCATTTGCTTATTCACAGCAATGCATTTTGTTAGGAAAGAATTGGCTAATTTAATACTTCTCCTATTTTTCATTGCAAAGTTCTCATGCAATTGAACCAAAAATAGGGACATCCCTTTAATACAATATGTCGTGAAAAAATATTATTTGCATGTTTCTTTGCTACCGAGTGTTTGTACGTATGAGCATTTTATCGTTATCTTGGGAAGAGTAACAAGGTTTAACTTGGGAACGAAAATAAATAACATTGATCTTGTGTTTAGGGTTTTGTTTTATCAACTTTAAAATTTTTGAACCCTCCTCAACCGTTGGTTACAAAATCGACACGTGAAAATTCAATGGACATTGTTGGAGAGTAGGTTGTAGAATTTAATTTGTAATTTTTCTTTTAATTAATTTTACTTTTGTCTACTCACACGGAACTTGAGCAACCAGTTTTTCCATTTGTACTGGGGAGGTTGACAACCTCTCACATGCGCGCGGGCTCCACGTCAATAAAAAATTTGAAAAAAAATGTGCCCCCATTGTGAGTGCTCGGTCAATCTTTTCTGTCAACCATTTTATCTATACAAATAGCATGGTTGGCATAGTGATTGGCTTTAACTTCTCATACAAGAGTCTCATATCATAAAATGTACCCGCAACTTCCATTTTTACTACAAGCTAATTCTTTCTTTTTAAAATAATAATTATCTTTGATATGTGAAAAGACTATTTAGGGCGTGTTCGGTAGAAATTAAAATTGAAAAACTAGCCGTTATTTTTGACTTTTATTAGACGAGTGGAATTTAATAACGACCATATTTTCGATTAAAATTGGATTTTAATTCTGGACAAACATGCTCTTAGAAGAAAACAAAAATGCACATTCTATTATACAGCAAGTACATTTTTTGCCAAAATAATCCATTTGTGCAATTTATTTACTTCAAAAATACAGAAAGGGATTGTCAAACATAATTCTACTGAAGTATACACCATAATTATTCACTGAAAATTAAATAATTGCATGCAGAAAGGTCCATGTAGCCGGTAAAAAAACTAGTAGTCGCTTTCCTTCCATCCACCATATTCTTCTTCTTCTTCGACAGTTTTTTCCTGTAATCAAATAACATTGAACAAACCTTGTATATCAGTAATAGATTTTTATAATCTCTATTTCTTAGAAAATAAAAAAGAAATTAATTTCATATGATTAATTCATAGAGTTTGAGGGATATTATAAAAAAGGTACCTTAGCAGTGAAAGTAATTCCAACTTGAATCTCTCCATGATAAGTTTGATCGGTGGAGACAACTCTGTATTTTTGAAGATGAAGTTCAGCTTTACCATTTTCCATCCCTATTTTTATAATGTCTTTCACGTAGATCCTGCAAACGTGTTTAGTCTACAATAAATTACGCTGGACTAGAAAAGAATAAGATTGAGCGTGTATTAAAAAATATGAGCGGAATTACTCTGCTTCGCCGAGATAATCATCTGCACTGAAGGTGTCGTGATCCATGATCTTGAGCACGAGTTTGTGTTGATCGTCATCTATGAATGGAGAATCGACCCTGAACTCGAACTTCTCATTCCATAGTGGGCGAGTGCCTTTTCCTGCGCATGCATTAAATATATATAGTAAGACCATCTATAGTGACATTTTATCAGGAATGATAACCTCTATATAACACGGTAAGAAGTCATAATTTTTTTAAGTCTCATCTTTGGGAACTTGTCTCCACAAAGTAATACTTATCAATATATATATATATATATATATATATATATATATATATATATATATATATATATATATATATATATATGTTTACCTTTTGCAATGGTGCTCTTGCACTCTTGTTTTCTGTACTGAAGCAAAACATATGGATCTATCCCACCTGCAAAGTTACAATAAATATCCATCAAATTATTTTTCATCGCATTGACTAGGTCATTTTTAGGTGTTCTTGATTGTCTTAGAATTTGGAAACTAATCAGCCTTTAAGAAAATAAATATTCTTTCACGTAATTTTATAAATGGAAAATGCTTGGAAGCTCAAGAATTGCAGAAGGATGATCAAGAAATTTCTTTTTGGGTTCAACCCTTAAACTGGATTTCAGTATCAAAGTAGAACTCAAAACAAGAACCAGCTTTTTTTTTTCTTTTAGTTTTGAAGAAATGCATGTTGTGATAATCACATCAGATCAGAAATAAAGATGGAGCCATCCATACCTAAGAAATCAGTGTTTTTGAGACCTTTAGCACTCACCAGCTTCACCTCCATTATTCCAATCACCATCTCTTCTCTCCTCTCTCTCTCTCTCTCTCTCTCAAAGATGTTTTCAAATTCTGCGTGTGTCGAAAATTTATGATACAAAAAACGAGAATCTTTGGAGTAGTCAATTGTTTGTAAGATCCAATTTATTGCGTTGTAATTTATGACGGGGTACTTCATTTTATAGACACGCAGATGCAGTACATACTGGCGGCTGAATTAATTATCATATAAAAAGTTGAATGATGTCTTCACCTCTTTCCGTAGGTTAGTTAGAAGTTTGGTGAGATAGTCAAGACAGTATTAAATGATAAAAAAAAAAATTAAACTTTCATTTGTTATACTATAAATTACTTCAATATACATCAATTTTGATGCATTTGGATTTCATTATAAGTTAATAATGTCACATAATTGGTAGTAGTTGTGCATAATGTACGGTTAAAGTTAAAGTTTGATTTCCACTTTTAAATTATGATGTACTTATAATGAAATTCAAACGAGCACTAGATTCCTTTTTATGCTAAAATTATGGTAAGTTATTATGAGATTGTTTGGTGAATAAAAATATCAAAGTTGAGAGATTTTCAATTCTTTCGATGTAAGTCGTTATTCCATGAAATCAGACAATTTATTGATCAAGAATTCATTCTTGATTATAAAGTAGAATAAATCTAAGTATACAACATTGGTTGACAACAATATTTGACAATCACGTGTTGTCAAAATTCTGTCATGTGATGTAAAAAATAATTTTTTATAATGGATGAATATGATGATATCAAATAAGTTGTTATCATCTAATATTGTCAACCAATATTGTACATGTAGCATGATTCTACAAAGTATTTATACTATTCTTGCGAAGAAGTAATTTGTATTCAATATTCTTCATTTATAGTTAATTTCCCACTTTGCATTGCATAAAACGGTCATATGGAATGGCTAAAGGGAGAACGAGTTTAGGTTCTCATTTAAAACCTTGATAGGTACATAATTTTTAAGAAGGAACGGTCTGGAAACTTGAATCTTGTAGACTTTCTAGTTATAAGAAGATATTGAACAATCTCATATAAATATTATTGTAAATAAGTGACTAATTTATTTATTTGAATTGTATCTTATCGCAGTCCACCCAAAAATTTTAAAAATATATAAAGAAATCATATATTATTTTTAGTGTATTCTCCTTTAAGCCCTTTAGTTTATGTAATTTGACTTCCCCCAATTGCCTTCCGGCTTCTCCTCATATTTATTTAATCCGCGGGCGATAATTGACCCAAAAAGTTTCCATGTGAGAAACAGATGAAATATATTTTATTTTCAATTGCAACGTGACAATGTGGTAACATCTAAGCAATAATTGACCTACTCTTGGATGAAACGCATCAATAGGGAATCACTTGTTACAAAAAGTATACTATTGACACCCCAACCCTTCAGAAAAAAAGAAAAAAAAAACCCCCCTTGTATCCATTTTGTATTTATCGAATTCTAATCATCTGAAAATTAATCGATGCCCAAGTATTTTTTATCTCCATATTTGAGTAATCTAACCATGAATTACTTATTCAACTTCTAATTTAGAATTGCAATTTTGTAAGTTCCTTAGTTAAAAAAGTTAATAAACAAGGAATGTTCAAAAAGTCATCTTGCAGAATTTGTGAGATTTAGTTCTTCGAAGTACGTTTTCATTGAAGTTTCGTTACCTGCTTCCGTTGACTGTCTCAATAGCTGGCCATGAATCCATACATTATAGAGGAATTTTAAAACAAAGCTTCACATTAACCCCCACAAGTTGCAGATAAAGAATCCCATAATGCCTGAATAATAAAATTAAAAAAAAAAACAAGACTTCAACGTTCATCTATAGCCATCCCACGGGCCTAACAAATGTAATTAAACCGGATTGAGGGATGGAGATGGTGAAGCTGTTAGGCGTCAAAGTGGACCATGACGGCCGACCGCTGACTGCCTAAGTCTGTGGGTCGAGCCATACCACCTTACACGAGGTGTCGACTTATTTTGACGGCCCATCCCACAGGTCCAAGCCATGGACGAGGTGTCAAAGTGGACAATGGCCCATCTTGATGGCCAGACCACTGCACCAGCCCGTGTCCAGGACCAAGCCATGCTGCCTTAATGTCATGGTCCAGCAAAGTGCTAAATATAATGTGCCACCAGTTTTGTTCTCAATTTCTCAGCAACACCGGCTTCACTTGAATTATTATAAATGTGCAAAATTCCCGACAGAATTATGAACACCATTTCCTCTATTACAAAGTTTCTCCAATTTAAGAGAAAAAGTCAATACAAAACCAGGGGACAAAAACAAAGTAAAAGAAACTTTTAACACATTAAGGCCGAGTTTTCAATTTTGTTTGATAAGCCTGTTGATACTAACCGGGCTGATATTATTTCTTCTCTAAATTTTCTGATTGTGGACACCCGCAATCAGTGGATGGCATCCACTTGCAAGCTGAAGGAGAAGGATAATCGGAAACACTAATCCGAAATGTTTGTTGCTTCTCTTCATTCTCCGGGACATGGAGTAGAGCTTCCATAATGAGGATTTCCCAGTCACGGGACCGCAAAAATGAAAACCAAGAATCCTCTGTTCGAAAGAAAAAAGTGATTTAACATTTTATAAACTAGAAATGAAATGAAGCACTATCCAATAAACATTTGAAAAGTTAAATTTTTTTCATAAATCCTAGTTCCCTGAATCGATAGATTTCCAGCAGATTGTGACATGGATCACAAAGCACTAAAGAACTTCAGGAGACTGAGAGGGTTCGACTGATCAAATTAACATTTTAGAATGAGTAGAATGAACCTCCATTACGAACTGCTTTCAACTGAAAGATTCCAGTGCCTTGGGGTCCAGAAACAGGAAATGTGCATGATACAGAATGGCGTTTGTGAGCTACTGCTAGTGATGCATTGTACCAAGGACCTCTTGCAATAGGCTCACCAATGGCATCAATTATAGCCTGGTTCTTACTGGCTCTCTCCATGGCCTTGCTGCAATAGATCAAAACCATTCAGAATAGACCCATAAAACTTCACTGAAAACAGGCTGAAAGAAAACCCAAAAATTTTCTCGATGTTCTATCTATCTACATAAAGTAGGGAGCTGTGATCATATATGAATTTCTGGCAACCTATGATGCACCGACCCGGACTCGTGTGTCCGACACGATGCGTGTCGGTTACGCCGATACGATTTTTCAAAAAGATATTGAAACAACATGTCTCTGATACGTTAATTAAATTCTTTAAAATTCTTCTTTTATATAGTATAAATTTAGTTTTATACTTGTAATTAATTTTTCTTGTTGAAATCTTTTACATATGAGTGCCTATTTATTATTTACTAATAATTTTGAGTTAAAAATATATAATATTTTTAATGAAAAATGTTTATAGTAGAGTGTCAGTATCGACGCGTGTTGGACACGGACATACTACCCTAATCGAAGTGTCCGTGCTACAGAACTGGCAACCCAAACATTTGTAGAATATGATCAGAGCAAAAACAAAGAGAAATTACATATCATATTTCACTGCCCCTCTTGCTATG
Organism: Fraxinus americana; assembly: GCA_035079005.1. Taxonomy (NCBI): domain Eukaryota; kingdom Viridiplantae; phylum Streptophyta; class Magnoliopsida; order Lamiales; family Oleaceae; genus Fraxinus; species Fraxinus americana. The sequence continues at coordinate 19,481,127 of CM068710.1, read as the reverse complement.
GTTAGCTATTTTTCTTTTTTTAATTTACTAAATCACATTCAATTTAGTCCAAATTCACAAAATAATAGAGCAGTGAAAGTCAAACAAATTTTGACCACATGATACATGACAATGCACAATACAACAGCAATGAATCGTTTGATTGATGGCATGCTATGCATTGCAAAATAAACAAACCAACCAAACATATTTGTCTGTAAGGGATAAACCCCGTACCTTCCCACTCGTTTGATAGATTCTAGTTCTACTCATGGAAATTAACAAAACGTGGTAAGTTCATTTGTTTTTTTCACTGGAAAAATAGAGCTTCAGTGCAAATTGTTTTGATCTTCACAAGTGATAATGTCAAAAAGTTTAGGTTTATGGTTATATCTAGTCACTGGATGCAAATATTTTTAAAGCTTGTCTTCATATCTAGTCAGCCACTCCATGCACACCCTAGATTGAATCCCCCTATGTACTATAAAAAAGAGTTTCTAACTGACTCTGAGCTCGTTTTCCCGAAGATCACCAAATTAATAGCAATTGTACAACTATTCTATTTAGAAATTCAAGTGCTTCCATTGCATATAACATTAATCCCATAGCAGATTTGCTTTCAACATTATTCATGAAAAGGCATGGGATGAACAAATAAACTAAAGATTTTTCCCAAGGCTCTATTTGTTTTGAGTAGGGGTGGGCGCGGGTCGGTTTGGTTCGGTTTGGTTCGGTTTTTTTCGGTTCCAGAAATTTTCGGGTATTTAGTAAATGGAACCGTCGGTTCCAAATATAATTTTGGAACCGTTCGGGTTCGGTTCCGTTCGGTTCCGTACTATAATTAAATTTTTTAACATTTAAAATAATACTACATAAATACACCTAAAAGTAGATACTAATATTAATAACAAAAAGTAGATATAAATACCAAATTCAATCTTAACTCTTACAAATTAACGTAATCTAATTTAATAACATATAAATAATAAGTTGTCAAATACAAATACGGAAAAGTAAATATTACTAATAAAATTTCAATAATTCATTTGTTTCAAACATTCAAGTTTACATAAAAATGAAATATAAATTAGAAATAATAAAGATAAAATATTTTAAAGTATTGATAATACTTACCAACTATTTAATATAATAATCAATTGCTTGACTTTCCATACTAACTACTAAGAGACTATACAAGAAAAAATTGAAAAAAACACAACTAACAAACATAAATAAACTCTAAATTGTTCAACTAATAAGATTTAATAAGAAAAAAATTATCAATTTATTTAGAAAAAATAAAAGAAATTGATTTATCCGATATAAAAAAAAAAAAAAATTCGGTTCTTATTCGGTTCTTCGGTTCTGGGTCTAGAACCGAGAACCGAACCAAACCATTCGGTTCTCGATTCGGATACCCGTTCGGGTATTTCATTTTAAAAAACCCGCTCGGTTCGGTTCGGTTCGGACATTTTGCCCAGCCCTAGTTTTGAGGACAAGGAAAGGAAAGGAAAGGAAATGGAATGATAAGACATGAGAGAAATGGAAGGGAACTAATGGACTATAAGACTAAGAGACAATAGAACATATTGAGCGTTCCTTTTGTCCCTCTACTTATCACAGGCAAAAAGTGTAAACTCTTCATTCCTGTCCCTTGCCTTCCATTCAAGACAAACATTAATAAATTTCTTCCTGAAGGAAGTACAGTCCCATCTTCAGGTCTTTGGATATAATAAAAAGAGAAGTAAACGAAAAATGATTCAAACTGTTTTGTAACATAAGGAGCACGTGAGAAGAGATAATCGATTTCATGCGTCATATATGCATTTTACCTCTAAATCTTGTTGATGTAAATTGAAATACAAAAATGGAAAGGATGTATGTATCATTTCCCTTCAGTTTTTCCATCCAACTATGAGCACTTAGGCTAAGATTATTTGGAAATAAGTAAATTACTTATTTCAGTAAAGTAAGTGTCGCTTTAAAAAGAGTGAGTAAAAAAAAGAATAATGCTAAGTGTACACAATTTTTTACACCTCTCTCACATGGAAGGGGGCCCACACATAATAAAATAATCGTGGACCCCCCTCCATGTGAGAGAGGTGTAAAAGATTTTGTAAAAGTGTATGTGTACATGTAGCATTACCCTAAAAAAAAAAGGTAAGTTCTCTAACATGTTTGGAGACAAAAAGTTATTCATAAGTAACCTCACATTTGAGATGGATTTTGCAATTTAGTAAGGAGGGTTCATATTTAGTTGTCTTCACTTCCACTTGCTGTTCCTCACCAAACAAGAGATATGTGATCCTTTAACTCTGTTACTAATCTAACTGCTCTTCTCACACTTAAATCCAAAGAAAATGCACAAATTAGCTGGTAAAAACCTACTTATTCAAGGAAGAATCTCTTCTTTAGAAAAGTGCATAGACTTCCTATGCCTTAGTTTCATTTCGAAATTTCTTTCAAGGTACGTGTATACATTTCAGCTCACAAAATGATTGTTAGAACTAAAAATAATAGAATTACGAAACATACATTTCATCACTACAACAAAAGAAGGGCATTGGTCGCATTCTGGTAATGTACTTCCAATCTATGCTGATGCTTAATATAGCAGAACAAGAGCTGTAGTGTTCAGTGTTCTAATCCATCTAATCTAATAATGACACTTCAAAATACAGAGTTGATTGCAAAGTGTAATAGTCATGTTAATTCAAATTACACTTGTTACTTCATTCTTCAAAATATACCTAATTTTTATTAAAAAGCAACTTCAAAATACTGAGTTGATTTAAAAGTCTAATTTCATTGAATTTCATTTATACTTGTTACTTCATTCTTCAAAATATCCCCAAATTCTTAAACAAAATTATCGAGTGCGCGGCTATAAATTTCGATGGAAAATGTATAAAAAAAAAATAACAAAACATCCCAAAATCTCAGTTATATAAACGTTAAATCAATCACTAACCAGACAACCGAATAAAATCTTCCCATGTTAATTTTTACTTTTCCCTTATAACGAAAGATGCTGACAAAACCCGAATTTAGAGGAACAAAATGAAATGGAAAGAAATGTTGATTAAAAAATACTCTATTTCATAAAGAGCGTAACCTGCTACAGCCATGGTAAATGGCGAGATCATCAAGAGCACTCAAAGCGACGCCTCCTGTCAAACAAATTAATGCCCCCGAAACCACTTTAAAACCCCATGATTTTGTTTTCCCTTCTTCTGCCGCCTTGGCCTGTGCTGGTAGTGACGGTACGGCGGTGGCGGCTCTGCTCTTCAGCAGTGACATGATCCTTCGACCCACCATCCCTTTGCCCCTCTCTCGGCTCTGTGTACGGGAAGATACGAGAAGATGGTCGCACCCGTGGAGGAAAAATGGGCCTTCGAGTAATTGGGCATTAAATTAAACCCGCAAGAACCATTCTTAGTGCATTCTGGCCAGTTAGTGGGTAAGTGGTCCGCTCACAGTTTGATTTGGTCTAGTTTTTGGAAATTGGGCCATGTGGCCTTTACTATTTGGTAGAATTTGTCCACTAGAAAAAGATGTATAGTTATAGAAGAATAATGCCCATTGTACAATGTTGGGTTACAACATCTCACAAAGTAGGTGGAGCCACTATTATTTTAAGGGAACAATACATAAATAAAGTATTTAAGTATCACCATTTCAAAATTAAGGTTTGAAGTTTTAAATTTCAAAAATCAGGTTTTCATTAAAATTTATTTATAATTTAATTAATTAATTATATATTTAATTAATAAATATATAAAGGTCACAGATCTATGCAATTTGGTTACAATTCAAAAATTTTAAGGTCACAATTCAAAAATTTTATAGGTCACGGTTCGTTCATCGGTCACAAATTAAAAATTTAAAAGTCACAAATGTTTATCGGTCACGAATCACAAAATTTATAAACACAAAACTTATTTTATGGTCACGGAACATCAAATTATAGGTCACATATTACTTCTATTGGTCACAACTCGATTATAACTTAATAAATTGTGAGTCACATCCATTATTTTTAGGTCACACGTTATTAATTTGTCAAAAATTAACTAATTATTGGTCACAATCAACCAAATAATTTGTCACATACACCCACCACCATCGACATGACACCGCACACACCCAACCGCGAATTAGTCACATATTAGTCAGTCACAATCATCCAAATTGGTCACAAACCACTTCACCACCGCACTCTACCCTACCCCTACTCCACCACCACCATAGCTGCAGCTGCCCCCGCCAACTAGCACTATCATTGCCAATACACCACACCATCAACCTCTGCGCCACTGCCCGCAACACCACCAATCTGTAAATGCCACCGAACGTCGAGCCACTCTCACCATTTGTGAACCACAACCGCCAGGACCACATCACCATCATAACCACCATTGCCGCCGCCACCACCACCTGCGCCCCCATTTGCAAAACACCATCAAGAACCAATAAAAATCACCCCCAAATCACCGGCTAAACAGCGGATCGAAATAGGAAGAAACCATCCCCAAAAATCATAGCACGCGTAGTCGCAGCAATCTAAGCACCATACAGATCCAGATCGGAGCCATCGCCACAGACATCATCTCGATTTTGTGACACCACGTCGCCGGAGAGTCTCTTCCAGGGGACGTCGCGACATGGGAGAAGAAATTGGGCAAGGCGACGGGTTCGGTCGACTGGTAGAAAGAAAGATGAAATGTGAGAGAGAGAGAGAGAGAGAGAGAGAGAGAGAGAGAGAGAGAGAGAGAGAGAGAGAGAGAGAGAGAGAGAGAGAGAATGAATGGGAATAGAAATAGAAATGAATTAGGGTTAATTTATAATATTTAAATATGAATTATTAATTATTAATTAAAATTTGATTTCTGTATACTTAAACTTGATTCATGATTTATGAAAATGGAAATTTAAAACCCATTCTAGCTGTAATTTCCTCTTATTTTAATTGTGGGGCCCACCTCCCTTGTGAGAAGTTGTAACCTAATGTTGTAATACATGTATTGTACATGTAGCATTGTTCTAGTTAAAATTAATATTTGATTTTAGAAAGGGGAAAAAAATCATATATGCCTAACTAGATTTCATCAATGATCTAGTCACTATCGTTGTAATAAAATATCGATTTTGTGATGGTCGATAACTAGATTTCATTTGCAAAGTAAAATGCATTAAATTCATAGAGCAATGGCCTTGCTGTGATCCATTTGCACTTGTAACATCATTTTTGTTATTTAACGTGAACATGTCCGTTTCGTTGCACTTACGTGAGTTCCGAACCTATTCGAAATATGACAAGCATGTCACCCTGATCAATTTTTCAAAGGAGACACACCAACCTTTTAATTTTGTGACAATCAGAACCAACCATGGCTAATTTTGTTTGTCGCTTCATGTTCTAACTTGTTATACTGATATTACGTCACTTTTTTAAATTGAAAGGAAAATGCATGAAGAAAACAATATTGTTGACTGTTTTTAATGGAATTACAGTATCAATATCTAATTACAGAACTCAGAGAACACAATTATTATCCATACAGAACTTCACAAAGTGATGGTGCAAGTAAATAAACTCCCCAAGTTATATAGGATCTCCTCGCACCACCTATGCATTTTGTCTGTCTTCTAATGTCATGAATTATGTGCCATTCGAATTCTTCCTTTCCCATTCAAGTAACAACAGGGGTCGCAGATGGTCTTGGATAAGAAGCAGCCTTACGACTCGAATCTTCGGCGAAAATCCGATGATGTTTTTGGACAACCTCAGTTTTGACACTCCCCGTGTCCTGGAGTTGCTCCAATGCTTTTACCACCTCATCCATGTTCGGCCTGTATTTGGGTTCTATTGCTAGGCATTTGACGGCAAGAGTAGCTGCCTTCAATGCTCCGGTTGGTGAGTATTGGCCTTCTATGCGGGTATCCATAACTCGGAATATTCTGCGTTTGCTGGCCAGATAAGGGCAAGCCCATTCGATAAGATTTTGTTCCCCATGAGGGCGATTTTTGTCTATTACACGACGCCCAGTTAGCATCTCAAGAAGAACAACCCCAAAACTGTATACATCACTTCTTGCAGTTAAATGGCCTTCAAAACAAATGAACCGAGGATCAGAAGGAATGAACAAAAATAATTCAAAATTAGCAATTGACGAGAAGTTGCAGTTGAAGTTGCGGGGACTCAACCTTATAACATACATTCATGTCAACTGTAATTACACTTCATATGACTAACATTTTTGGTGAATTAGGGTCTAATCTGATCTTGTTCAGCACACATGTCGAAATTCAACCAATATCCACCTAAAATAATTGGAAAGAGCATTACAGAAGGAAAATAAGTGAAAAGTGTTAATACCTGTGGCCATATACTCTGGAGCTGCATAGCCAAAGGTACCCATTACTCTTGTAGATACATAGCTTTTACCATCCATTGGTCCGTCCTTGGCCAACCCAAAATCAGATAGCTTCGCATTGTAGTTCTGTCAAATCCATCGGTTAAAGTTTGTAAGACACCCAACATAGAAACCGTCATACAATCAAATGGTAAAAACTTTTGACAATTGATTTCTTATTGTTCCACGTACCTTATCAAGCAGGATATTGGAGGATTTGAAATCACGATATATAACCTTAGCTTCTGGGCTGTGAAGATACGCAAGCCCCTTCGCTGCACCTAGAGCAACCTTCATACGTAGGTTCCAAGATAACGGTTGGAAGTAAGATGATCCTGTTCAAAATACGTTTATGAGGCTAAGTCGGTGACAAATTGAAGTTCCTTTTGGTAAAAATGATGAACTCCACAAATAAGATCAATAACTCACTCCTGAATAGATGATTTTCCAAGCTGCCACGAGGCATGAACTCGTAAACGAGAAGCCTGCGTTCATCCTCTAAGCAATAACCAATTAACTTTACTAGATTAGGATGGTATAACTGCCCCAGATAATTGATTTCCGTCTGAATCCAAATGAAAGATAAACGAATCAGCATATCCAGATTTTGGTTTGAATTCCATCAAATTTGACATCTTCGACAGCTTAAATGATAAAGAACGGGTCTATAGTCGATAATATTTGACAAACACAAGCAACAACAAACTAGAGCATGTCTGGTTGTGATTAAAAGTAACTTCTAAGCACAGCCTAACATGCTGTGAGCCTAATTGACAAGAAATTTGGGGTCCAGCCGTATGAATCCTTTTTCTCCATTTTGTTCAGTTCATTGCTACGTCTACTACAAACTCTCTAAGATAACTAAATCCTCGGAAACTATTCTATGAACAAAATAAAAACATTTAACCACTCAAACCGGGAAAGGTCAGACTCACCAGCCACTCCTTGTGACCTTGAAGGCCTTCTTGGTTCAATCTTTTGACAGCAATAACAATTCCAGTCCCAGGTTTAGCAGCTTTAAATGTATGCTCATCAATCCATCCCTTAAAAACACACCCAAAACCACCTTCACCTAATACACTGTCTGGACGGAAGTTCCGCGTGGCTGTTCTCAGATCAATAAATTCAAAACTCTTCAAATTCGACGACTCCAAAATTTCACCCTCACTTCGAGGGGTCAATGGAATTGCATTCGATGAACTGCTACTTGTGTCTTTCACATCAGCGCTGACATATCTTGAATTTGTTCCTGCAAATACAATCATTTCAAATATCAAAAGCTCCATTAAATGCCTAATATGGTGAATCGATAAGGCAAGTTTCAGATTAAGATTCTAACTAAATTCACCCATTTTTTTCATCGTCCGTTCTAAGCCCTAGTTAACTTATGACAAAAATCCTAATACACAACAAGTGTATCATTACTATGTTGTCCATTAGATCAAAGACAAAAATCACATAATCCAAATATAATCTCTAAACAAATCCTAAGGTAACACAAATCATAAACAAAATCAGTTTCAACAAAATCAAAACAGCAATTTTTAGGTATGGATCCTTCTGATTCAAGAAAAACAGAATCCGATCAAAGAAAATTAAACAGTTCGATTATACTAACCATTATGACGAGGGCTATCTGCCCTTATTCTAACACTGCAACAAGAACCCATGTATTGAACCCACCAAAGTGTTTATCTGAGCAAACCCGTCTATTGTTCTTCAACAATAGAAGAATACTGAGAATTCAATTGCTCAACCCCCCAAAATCTTTTGATGACTGTCCAAAATTCAACTACTGCCAAACCAGTTGAAACCCAAAAGTCTGAACACGTAAAATATGTTCATAAAAAGAAGATTTATGAGAACACGTTGATTCTTGGTGTCCCTTGTTGGCTTGAAGAGAAGCTATAAGAAAAAAGGCCCAAAAGGGTTGACTCTTTCTTGTTTATTCCTCCTACTGGCCATTCTGATTTCTGCAAATTGTTTACATACACATATATACATATGCATAAATCACGTTGGGGGAGACATGGGGTGGGGGTTGGGTGTAGTAAATGGAACGAGGACCATTACCGTCCTGTCTTATCTCTTATTTGGATTTATTAGAACCTTCCACAAGAAAGGCAAATTTGCATTTATGGCCATTGGATCAGTATGAACACTAGTCAAGGGATCAAGCTGTTAGTTCTGAATATTCTGATTAATTGAATGTTGATAACTTAATTACGCATTTAATGGTAATTATTTTAATGCCGGAGTTAGATGCAAATAATTAATCATTATTAATTAAGCTTAAAGTCATTGGTATTATGAAGGTGGCACACCTTTTGCTCTCGTGTTTACCAATTACAGCGAAGCAAGGCAAGGCTTCTTTCAGAAAATATGTACGGAGGTTCGGTGTCGTAGTCAAAAGAGGGGTAAATAGTTGCATTTTAACCAGTGGTATTAATTAATGAATGAGGCTCAAATACAGGCCTTGTATGGGAGGGATTAAAATCGGATTAAAATTGAAAATATAGCCGTTATTGTTGACTTTTATTAGACGAGTGGGACCCAATAACGGCCATATTTTCAATTTTAATTGGCTTTTAATCCCTCCCGAACGGGGCCACAATTTTTTAGCCACGTTTGGCCTTATTAAAATAATAATTTATTTTTTCCCTTTTTTTATTAACTACACATTCTCTAATAAAATAATATTATACGTAAATCCAAAACGTTTTCTTCTTTTTTAAACACACTTTTTCAAAAAAATATTATTTTGAAAATTATAATGACGAATAATGGGGGCCAAACAGGGGCTTAGGCATATCACGGACCTCCGAATTATGCGGAATTGGATTTTAATTTCTCTGTTATTCATGTGTGTATTATGTGCATACTTTACACTATGTTGGATTGAATGAAACCATGGCTATGATAGAGTGTGGTGGCCTCATGTACTTCGACATTTAAGTCAGATAGAAAATGATATATTTGAGTGTGGAAGAAACACAATGGACAAAAATATGGGTGACGGGTTGAAAATAGAATTACCAAGATTGCAATTCAAGATTACTATTAACATTATCTTTGAATGAGAGAGAGAGAATCAAGTACTTATACATGGGAGAAATTCATCTGAATGTTGATATATGATCTCATCCTAAAGACCCACTTGTCTAGTATAATTGTGTCAATTCATTATTGTTGCATGTATTGGCCTCCATAGCCTAAATATAGGCTGGAAATTTTCGATCTCATAGGGCTCGTTGCTTGCAGAGCAACCACGTTAATCACTTGTATAACATGAGCCGAGGAGAAGCTTGCAAAAGATGCTAACCGTCTCGAATGTGCATTGGAACGAAGAGATGATGTAACAATTGTCCCAAAGGAGGTACCTAATGACACGACCTAACTGGCTCGAAAAAGGCACGTGAAAAAGGTTTTGCATAGTGAAATGTTGAAATAAGCTTAACGTGTCTCGTGTGCAGAAATGTAACACACATATAGAGCATGTGTTTAGCGCCCCCCTCCAAAAATATATTTTGAAATAGTGATTTGATAGATAATGTGTGGTTAAAAAATAAGAAAAAATTTTGAATTTGCGTATAATATTATTTTATTGAAAAATGTAATTGAAAATAAAGAAAAAATGGATTTTAAAAATAATGGAAACCAAATAAGTATTTAATAAGAATTTTTTATCGTAATCAAACGAAGGTGGTGGATCCCCTAGTTGGATCTTCTAAATGTTGTGTCTAGATAAGCAATGGCTCGTGAGAAAGAATTGTAGCTTGATAAGACTGTAAGATAATAAAGAAAACTACCAATTGAGGGGGACCTACGAATTTGACACTGTAGTCTAATGCTCCATCCGCCCTGAAAAGGTAGACTTACTTTTTTTTTTTTTTAAATCTTTTCTTATTGGAAGGTTAGACGACTTCTTAATTTTTCAATATGCTCATATTTAGGTCCTGTTTGAGAGGAATTTTAATCAAGATTTTAATCAAAATTTTAGCCGTTAATTATTAAATCAGCCACCATTTTTGACTTTCTCTCTCACAGGTGGGACCTAGAGGTTGACTATAACGGCTATAATTTTGATTAAAATCCCACAAAAATTGCTCCCAAACACGCTCTTAATATATTTTATTATCAATAAATATGAACTATTTAAATTTAAATAATTATTTATGTAAATATATTAGAAAAAATATAAGAAAAAAATTATATTTCTAACTATCTTCTATATATTAAAAGTGGTTATGTAACGGAATTTTTTATTTTTAACGGAAAAACTAACGGAATTTGTTGTTTTAATGGATTATGTAACAGAATTTCTTGTTTTAAACAGGCAGCTGCACCTTCTTTCAGTGTTTTTATCATAACTTTGTATTCCGATATTCGATTGAGGTGATTCAAAATGCGTTGGAAAGTTAACTCGGCTGGCTACAATTTTGATTCAGACATCATTCTCCAATTCGATCACTTTCTATACCAAAAATAGGTCTCAATATGATACTAAAATATCGGAGCATAACTTTTCGGTTGAAAATTGATTTGTGATCATCTTTTGACTAAATTTGATTCTATTGACGTCTTCCTTTATCCAATTGACTCCGAACACTCTCAAATCTTCATCGTGAGGTTCAGCACAACTTTTAAGTATTTACATTTTAGTCCCCGAACTTTAGATCCCTTACAATTTAGCCATTTCTCCAAATTTGTCAACTTTTTCTTATTTTCTTCGATCTCACCAACTTATATCACAACATCAAAATCACACATCTAATTATTTAACAATTATACAAACATTACATCATTAATTATTTAATTAACCAAAAAATTACATCTTTATCAATAACAAATTAATTATTAAACAAAACTATTAAATATAAACAAGGCAAACGTGCATTGCATGTTGTTTGTACCTAGTATTAATTAAATTTGCGTAAAAATAGAAATAAGTCTATTTTCGTGGCACTATAAAATTAGTGGAAAAGTGCGGACAAGTTGGCTTAATGATTATTCTAATGCCGATTTGTTGAGTAAGATGATAATAATTAATTAATTAATTAATTAAGCTAATAGGCACATCTTTTACTAATTACAGCCAAGCAAGGGCTACTTTCAAGAAAGAGATTGATTATATGTACGGAACCTTGGCGTATTAGTCAAGAAATGTGGCGCTTTTTTTCATTTTCACATGCTTTTACTTAAGCGTGACGTTAGTTTGTCGACATAATTACTCCTGAATTCCGCAAAAATAGATTTCCATTTTTAACCAAATTTAAAAAAAAACAAAAAAAACATATATATATATATATATATATATATATATATACAGAAATGATCTAATGAGCACCGGTGCTCATCTTATCCTAAGCACCGATGAGTTGGCACATTAATTCATTGGTGGATAAAGATTTTGTGAGTTCCAATCCACCAATGAATTAATGTGCCAACTCATCGGTGCTTAGGATAAGATGAGCACCGGTGCTCATTAGATCATTTCTGTATATATATAACTGATTTAGTCCCTGTTCGAGCTCCATTAAAAAATTGAACTTTTTAGAGATAATGAATTTTTGAATTAATTTTTTGGAGAATGTACAGTTAAAAAAATAAGATAACATTTTGAATTTGCGAATAAAATTATTTTATGAGAAAATGTATAATTGAAAATAAGTTTTAAAAAATATATTTTTGAAAAAATGGAGCCCAAATAGATGCTAGTTAGAGCAATAAATCTACTCACATTTTTTTCTAATATACTCTTATATTGAATAGTGATTTAAGTAGAAGTAAGTCATATTTGTTAATTATAAAATATATTAAATAGGAGTATATTAAAAAATTAATAAATCGATTGTATTCTCAATAATGACAGTGACATATAATTTGAGACAAAAATAGAAAGTAAGTTTATGTTTATGAAACAAATGAAATATAATTTATAGAACTTGTTTGAGCCTCGTTAAAAGGTTAATAATGCATTTTGGAATAATTGATTGATAGAAAATGTGTGGTTAAGCTTCTGTTTGCGCCATATTAAAATTATCATTTTCATTCTTCTACTCATTTTCAACCACTCATTTTTCAATAAAATAATATTTTTCATCATATCAATAACTTTTCCTTTGTTTTCAACCACACATTCTTCATCAATCTACTATTCCAAAATATATTCTTCCAAAATAATGTAGTTCAAACACGTTAAAAAATAAGAAATTTTGAATTTGCGTGTAATATTATTTTATTGAAAAACGTGTGATTAAAAAGAAGAGAGAAAAACGTATTTTGAAAAAAAAATGAGAATCAAACAGGGACTATATTGATATTTTTGTTTGTAAAAATTTAGGGGATGTTCTCTTCGTGTTTCAGTTTTTAGTTTTGAGTTTTGAGTGTTCATTTTTAGATTACTAAAAAAATGCGTTCTTTTTGTCATTTAAAAAAAAAATGTTTTCAAAAATTATAAAAAAAAATGAAGTTTTGGCTTGCTTTTAACTGAAAATTGCCAAAACAACTTTTTTTGCATTTTCCTTGTAAGGCACCGTTTGGTAACCATTCTTTTTTTTCATTCTCATTATTCTACTAATTTTCAACCACACATTCATCAATAAAATAATATTTTCCATCACATCAATACCTTTTCCTTCATTTTCAACCACAAAAAAGGTGTGATTTGACACAAAGAATACATTTTTTTCTAGAATAATGTTTACCAAACGGTGCCTAAATTTTAAACTCGTTTTTGAAAATTAATTTTTGAAAATAGTTAAATAAACGTGTTTTCAGTGTTTTCGAAAATTAAAAATGGACTGAAAACAGTAAAGAGAACGGACCCTTAGTCCTTTTCTTCTTTCCCTAAAAGAGTCGCCTAATTTTCATGATTAGGGGTCACGAAAATTTGAACGGTTACTTTTGTCTAAAGAAATGCTATATAAACATTTGTGATGTGAATATTTTGACAGATACACGGATGGGTTCATAAAAAAGTATATCGAGAATAATATTTAATTATTATTTTAAAATTTCTTATAGATAGATAAGAATCGAAAGACAGGAAAAGTTAAAGGTGGAACCTTTTGTGTAAGGTTTTGACAGTATTGGAGGGTCCATTGATAAAGCCATCACTAGGCTTTACCATTCCTTTTGCACCTTTGTTTGCTTCTATAATTGAAATGTAAGTGCACTTTTTATTATCTTTCTGTTTGCACTAAGTTGAATTTGTGGATTCGTGTCCCTGACTAGAGTCTTCGTTTGCCATACGTATGAGACAAAGTTTGGTGGTGTCTGTCCCACTTCAACGAGAAATTGCAATTGAGATGCAAAGTCACTGTTTAATTTAAGTAGTGCGTTCAAGTTCCCCAAACATATTATTAGAACATATTTTAATTTATTTTTCCATGAAACTTGTGGACCTCCTGAAATATGCTATTAAAATTTTTAACCAGTTGATATATTGATAAAATTTTAGCAACTTTTTTTTATCGAATAAGCACGTAATATATTGAATTGGGTAGGAAGTGACAATTAGTAAAGAGTAGAGATGTGTGAATTATTTGTTCGTCATCGTGTGTAACATTTGTCACGTCAATTTATGGAACAATTGTCACGACACGATTGATATACTATCTCAACAAAATTTAAGAGTTAAAAAGAGACATAAAACAAATTCAGTTCTATCAAATGTTTCGAATAAAAAGTAACCAACATACCTACTGACAATTAAAATGAATAAAATGAGTGGGTACACTATGGCCGTGTTTAGGAGGGATTAAATTTTTCTACAGTAAATCAATTTTCATTTTCAACCACACATTCTTCAATAAAATAATGTTTTCCATTACATCAATAATTTTTTCTTTTTTTTCAACCACACATTTCCCATCATATCACTATTCAAAATCAATTCTTCCCTCAAAAATCTATCCTTAACAAGCTCTCTCTCTATATATATATATATATACACACACACTAGATGTGGGAAAGTAGGTGGGATATTGCTAAAATAAATGAACAAACAAGTACAAAGAAAAGAAAGCACGACCAAAAAAAGAGAGGCAAGGAAAAAACCAGACAATAATTGCTCGTGAAACTGTGACTTTTCTACCCAAATTAGGCTTTGATTCATGAAGAAGGCTCTATAATCATCAAAACGCCACTATCTGTTTGGTGTTAAATTTGACTCTTTGCTGAATAATATTCGTTTGTTACTCTGTCCTTCAAACAGCGTGGCAATGACATTTTTAATTCGGTAGTGTCCACATCTTCTAAAGAAGTAGAAAGTTCAAAAGTCAGAACACGAACTTGACTCACGAGGGGGAAGAATTTGGGCTTTCACATGCAGCTAATATATTTAATTCTTATCTTCGTTCAATGAATCACAACATATAGTAACATAAAAAGGTGAAAGCATGACATTATATGGATGGAACTATGTGGTTAAGAGAAATTGGAAAATAGGTCTGTTTATCGATGAGGGATGAACAATAAAGCAACTTCCGCTCATTTCCACAACTATTAATCGAATCAGATTTTCTATCAAGCTCTCCAATCTAATTCAAGATTCAGTCATTCGACACTGCTCAAATTGGTCCTGGCTCTGAGAACTACTTGAGTTGCAGACGACCTGCCGCATGCAAGCTGCGATGGATAGACGATAGGGCTGGGCAAAATGTCCGAACCGAACCGAACCGAACCGGAACCGAACCGAACCGAGCGGGTTTTTAAAAATGAAATACCCGAACGGGTATCCGAATCGAGAACCGAATGGTTTGGTTCAGTTCTTGGTTCTAGGCTCAGAACCGAAGAATCGAATAAGAACCGAATTTTTTTTTTTTAATATTGGATAAATCAATTTCTTTTATTTTTTCTAAATAAATTAATAATTTTTTTCTTATTAAATCTTATTAGTTGAACAATTTAGAGTTTATTTATGTTTGTTAGTTGTGTTTTTTTCAATTTTTTCTTGTATAGTCTCTTAGTAGTTAGTATGGAAAGTCAAGCAACTGATTATTACATTAAATAGTTGGTAAGTATTATCAATACTTTAAAATATTTTATCTTTATTATTTCTAATTTATATTTCATTTTTATGTAGACTTGAATGTTTGAAGCAAATGAATTATTGATATGAATTATCGAAGTTTTATTAGTAATATTTACTTTTTCGTATTTGTATTTGACAACTTATTATTTATACGTTATTAAATTAGATTACGTTAATTTATAAAAGTTAAGATTGAACTTTGTATTTATATCTAATTTTTATTATTAATATTAGTATCTACTTTCAGGTGTATTTATGTAATATTATTTTAAATGTTAAAAATTTTAATTATAGTACGGAACCGAACGGAACCGAACAGAACCGAACGGAACCGAACCAAATCGAACCCGAACGGTTCCAAAATTATATTTGGAACCGACGGTTCCATTTACTAAATACCCGAAAATTTCTGGAACCGAAAAAAATCGAACCGAACCGAACCGAACCGACCCACGCCCACCCCTAATAGACGATATGCTTGTGTTGGAATGATTTTTTTGGAAAATGAATGTTTTATAAGAGTTGGTGTAAATTTAATGCACCTCTCTAGAAACATATCCCTTGAATTAAAGATATCAAGGGTGAAAGTTTCAAAGCGAATATTCCCAACCACATAATCCAAATTGGCATGTGATTGACGACCTTTTTGCTTCAATTGGCCCCACTTAGTTTAACAAATTATACATTATTAAGACGGAAAATAAGTGATTAAAATGTTATACTAAACCTTCCATGTTCGTGTATCCTTTGAACTTATCTTCTTTGACAACTGAAAGTTGTAAGCATTAATTTCTAGAAGGATTGTGACTCGCACGAGACCTCCTAGGATTGGTTCTGCCTCGAATCAAGTGATCAAGGATCTTAGAAGTTTGGACATTAGAAGGAAACTACGAATTGTAGGTACATTACAAGGAACCTAGGAAGAATAACTGACAGGTGTTCCAGCTCAATAAATAAAAACCTGAAACATCGTGTCTGTATAGGCTGCCTTGTTTTTGTGTTTATGCCATTAAAATTTTCATTTTCATTATTCTACTCATTTTTAACCACATATTTTTCAATAAAATAATATTTTCCATCACATCAATATTTTTTTTTTTTCAACCACAAATTCTCCATCAATCTACTAGAATACATTCTTCCAAAATAATGTGGCTCAAACACACCTATATCTTCTCTCTTCAAAAGCCCAATACGTGTGCAGACAAATCTTTCCATCTAACCATTTACGACACGAGTCATGCTACTTAGAACAGGCCAACTCGGCCCTGTTCAAACAGGGGCGCCCCAGTTTATATCTTCTCTTTTCAAACACCCATTGCCAGTGTAGGCAAATCTTTCCATCAAACAGTTTGAAGACATTAGTCATGCTACTTGAACAGGGCCACCTCGGCCCTGCTCAAACAGGGGCGCCATGGGGTCTGTGGGGACAGTGGCTATGTTCAAGAAGAATAATCCTTAAGACACATCTAAGCGGAATTCCAAATAGACATTTACAGTTGCTTTATCCAGAAAATAGTCACAGTTTATGAGTAGAATACGATTTGGCATATATTTATTTAAACAACAAAGGCAACTTCAGTGCAGTCGAAAGTATAAATACACAACTTAATCCAGGTAGAGCCCGGATAATGGTTATTATGTCTCCACTAGCAAAAGTCTCAAAAATTCACCACCCAAGAGTGATACTGAACTCAAGCACTTTTCTTCACCTCGGCAGACTTGATAATATCGATGAATTCAGGCTGCAGAAAGAAGTTAGAAACAGTTAATGTCATCTTTGGTATATAATTTTTTCAATTGCTAACAATCATCATCCTCTAATCTTCAGATAGATTGTAAGCCGAAGCGCCAAAACCTGAGAGGAAAAGTAGCTGTCATTACCTTTAGGGAAGCACCGCCAACTAAAAAGCCATCAACATCAGGATTTGCAGCTAATTCCTTGCAGTTGGCACCACTCACGGAACCTGCATTGCCAATTTATTTAGAGCAAGCTGTAAATTAAGTAGAACAAATAGGGAAAAGACACATTTATGATACAGTCAAACCAGGGCAATCTTTCAAAGAGTACAAGGCATCAGAACAGTTCATGCATTATCATGCAATTTTAGACTGCGGATCAGAGACAGAAGGTTGGCTTCTACTCATGAAATGAAACCATTCTATAGAGATGTTAATTAATTTTTTGTTAAAGTTATAGTAGAGTTCCATATGAAAACTAATAAAGCTAGCCAGAGACATAAATGGAACATTACCTCCATAGATAATCCTGGTTGATGCAGCAACTTCAGGGCTAACATTCGCATGAAGCCATTTCCTCAGTTCAGCATGTACCTATGATCAGAAAGGTATCCTTGCAGTTAGACTTGCAGCAACATGAAGCTTCAGATAGCATCATGTTATTATCAGAATTTGCACTGGTGATTGCCAATAGTATGCCATGTCTGTGTATGTGAGAGAGAGAGCAGATAAAAATAACTCTAGATCAACATGGATGCAAATGTAAGTTGATCCCACAATAGAAAAAAGAAATGACGTTTCAGATAGATAGATAGATATTTACTAATGGTACTAGCATAGTCTTGGATGCAAAATGGTCAAGGTAACCAGTGCACATTTTAGCTTCACAATCAATTAACACAAACTTTACAATATGGGGGTGTTTGGGAGAGATTTTCAAATTCTAAAGTAAATCAATTCTCATTTTCAACCACACATTCTTCAATAAAATAATATTTTCCATTACATCAATAATTTTTTCTTCTTTTTCAACCACACATTTCTCATCATATCATTATTCAAAAATCAATTCTTCCCCCAAAAATTCCTTCCAAACAAGCTCTATGTCTTTTAGTAGATTTGAGAAATTGAAATTTTGCGACTTTAATATATGTAATACGAACATAAAGGACAAATGAAGCCCAACTTACTTCCTGAGCCTGAGCAGGAGTTGCAACCTTCCCCGTTCCAATAGCCCAGACAGGTTCATAAGCCAAAACAACATTAGTCCAATCGGAAATCCGTTCTGCAATATGAAACAAATGAAATTCAAGGTAATGACTTTAATGTCAGTTTTCGAAAGAAAATAAGTTTTAACAGAGTCCATGATGGATATTTTGATACACATCAATACATCATTAAATTCCACTGGATATACAGAAAAATACAAGAAGATCCAAATATTTCAAGGTTTGTGTAATATCCACATTTCCTTTTTAGGGGGGTGGGGGTGAAGGCCCTGGAGAGGGTGAATTGGAAGAAACTATTCTATCATTACCACTATCCCTATAAAACCGGGAATAGAGAACGATTAACAATGGCATCAAATCACCAAGATCTCAATAAACATCATGAAAAGGAAATGAAGCCAAGATCTGAATTTAGAAAGACCAAGTGACCCTAAAAATTAAATACTGGTTACTGGTAAGGCAAAGTTATATCTCATATACATAATACAGGATAGCTAAAAACTCATGATAGTAAAAATGAGAAACTGGGAAGTGCAAATTAGCAAGTAAATAGTTATGAAGAGTTGAATTTTGCACATAAGAATGAGTATGTACCAGCAATAGCCTTTGTTTGTGTAGCAACAACATCCACAGTTGATCCTGCTTCTCTCTGCTCAAGAGTCTCACCAATACAAGCAATGACCTTCAGACCTTTGGAAAGAGCATATGCAACTTTCTCTCCAACAAACTGAAATCAAAACACAGTAAGATAATCAATCAATATAGATAACAAGGATCCCAGTAATCCACATGCAGAATTTCATATTGAAAAGGAAATCAAAACACAGTAAGATAATCAATTACTATAGATATAACACGGATCCTAGTAATCAGAATGTGGAATTTCACATTGAAAAGGAATTATAACTCGACAGTAAGTACCTCGTTTGATTCTCCTAACAAAGCCCTCCTCTCAGAGTGACCTAGAATGACCCAAGGAATGTCCAGATTGACAAGCATCTCAGCACTGCACACATAAGAGCCATCAAATTTAACTTTGTAAAATTCCAAATTATTAGACTCAACTGTTATCATTGATGCCTCGTCCAGAATAACAATTTGAAGAACTGGCACGAAATAAGTTATACAACAAAGCACGAGGTACACTGTAAGACCTTGCAAAATGAGGAAAGGAGGCCTCTCAGAGTTCCAAACACGAAACATAAACAGTTTATCCAATTCTCTGTGCTTTACCAAATCAGAAAACAGTGTTTTTAAATGCTAAATATGTTAATTGCAAAACTCCTGTCTGGAGCCTATTTTTTGGGCCAGAAAATTGATTGTATGACCGTTACATTGCAACCTGAGGCCCACAATGTGAGGAAGAAGTCAACTTCTGCGGCTTGCAACGGTAACATATTCAATTAAAATCTGGGAAAAAAGCAACACCAGGCAGGCGCTAAGACTATTCAACTTAAAGACTTGAAACATCATTATAAGAAGGCATACCTAACCTCACCGGTGTAAGCACCCCCTTTCTTCACCCAACAATTTTGGGCAGCAACATGGAAATCAGGTCGCAGTAAACTTTTGACCACTGGAAGAAACACGAACGGAGGACTGACTACAACCTCTGCAAGAATAAAAAATTGCAAACAGTCAAAACATCAAATGGTAAGAAGATCTCCTTTGCATGAATAAAGACTGTTTCTCGTTCAAAAAGCACAAGGGGAGTATTTTCAATTATAGATTTGTTCACGTGGAATTCTGAGTATGTAATTGCATTTTAGAAAAAATATGAAACAGTGTGCTATTTCTCCAAGTCAAATTCTAGAGCCCCAATTTTACAAAAAAGAAAGTCAGTCTTAACAGTATTTACACCGATATCCATCCTAAAGTTCAATGAAAGGCTAAATTTTCAGGCCACAATGAATCAATGATGGATTTCTCAGGCCTCGTTATCTCAATGTCTCGAAAATGTCTCAAGAAGATATAATTATAATATGTGTTCTTTGATGAAGAGCTAAACAAATACTATAGACAGAAAGGTCTCATGAGAAAGAATAGCAATACTAAATTATTTCAAGAGGAAAGGTTCTGAAACTCAGGCACACCCAAATGCACCAGATTAAAGTTCAATTAAAGCATCATTTGAACATTTGCAAACTATAATCAATTATAGTTCATCGCAAAACACACAAAGATCTCATACAGACTATAAGTTCAATAAATGCATAAAAAGACAGTCACGACTTTATCTGTATTTTTTTTTTTTTTTCATTTTAGTACGAGAAAAGAAAAGAAAAGAAATCAGTATGCCGAAGTTTTCCTTTCCTTTCTTACCCTTCCTTTACTGAATTCCAGAATACAAACGGAGATATATAAAATTGAAGTTCATAAATACACTCACCCACAACATCTGGAGATGGAACTTGGCCAGCATTGAGTGTTTCCACTATCTTCTTCACCTCTTCAGTGGTTCCATTCTGCAGTAAAATTTCAACTTCATTGATAAATCGGATTTCATATTACACATGAATAAATATCTATAAAATTGCTTAGATCGGTGATTTTATAGTGAGAGCTGATGAAAATATATTTCAACGGGTCAAAAAATATTGGATCTATGTTATAATCACATGCAATTAGCTATAGAAAGCAAAGAAAATAATCGCGATAAAATTCCTCAACTAAATCATGCAAGTTTGATCGCAATTAAACTAAAAGAAAGTACTCTACAAGCTTTAGACACTGACTACTCGCATACACCCACATATACATAGATAACCATATACAACCATTATATCTTGCATAAATCAAACAGATCAGTAGATCAAAGAATCCGATTCGTATATACTGCACAGATTGTGAACGGCGGAAGAGAAGATCAGAGGCTTACGCATTTCCAGTTGCCACCGACGAAGAATTTTCTGCCCATTTTCTCTACGAAGATTACGAGGATTGTTCGACGAGAATACAAGAAAATATTTCACGCTTAGAGATTGCTCTTCACTGAGTCCGAGATTTATATGGATAAAATATACGGATCAAAGGCAGATCTGGTATGAGTTGTCCATAATACCCTCACCCTTGTTTGATGACGGAATATTCCACAGGCGCCTTAGCGTTTTTAACGTCAGTTAACGGAATCTTTCGTGCGCACGCTCGGGGTAATTTGGTAAATGGAACTCGACCTTTTCATTTGTTAAATATTTTTCCATGGGTAAGCCGGCATTAAAGGGTTGACGGTAACGGATAAATGGGGTTCACAAGGAGTATGTGGTGATGAGTAGCTCATTTCCCACACCACCAGTTGTGTCCAGTTCCATGCGTTTTTCTTTTATTAATTTCCCACACCACCAGGCGCCAGTTGCGTCCAGTGGTGATGAGTAGCTCAATAGGGGATACTCATCTCAATCTTCCACCACCTTCCCTAGTCAACACAACGACAACAGTAATTTTGTCCCCGTCCAAACTTCTTAGACATACAAACCCGATCGCCAAATGTCTACCATTCTTTTCCAATGTGGCCACCAGCCAACTCATGGATCCCCGACTTAAGATCCATTCATCATGTTACTCTAGACCTAGATAATTTTTTTCTCATTTCCCTTATCGTAGTCATATTCGTTGGCGATGGCAGCAAGCTTCATATAACTTATATTGTTTTCGCCACCCTCCCATCTTCTTCCCCTTTAAACTCAGTAGCAATTGACTTTGTGTACCATCTATGTAGAGGTGTCAAGACGGACGGGCCGGCCATGACCCGTAAAAATCGGCCCGTGAAAACTGGGACCGCGTGCCGACCCGTGACCCGTGCGGGCGGTTCACGGGCCAAGGAGGTGTAACCCGCGGGCTTCTCGGGTTGCACTCCCACGGGCCGCGGTTAACCCGTGACCCGTAAAAAAAAATTGAAAAAATAAAAATAAAAAAATTCAAAAAAAGGCGTAGCCTGCTGCATGGTCAATTTTTTTTTTTTTAATTTTAACTAATGGTAATATAAATTTTCTAACGGTAATATCATTCCCTTCATCGATAAATTCTAATTTATTCTTACATTTATTTTTACAATACTCTCTCATTATTTATTATACATTTATACTTCATAGTTCATACTTGTTACTACTTTACTACAATTACAATTATTCAATTGCAAATATCATCATCATTTTGATTATATTTCTTTCTTCTCTGTTCTCACTAGTCACTACTAAATTTTTTAATCCTACTATATTATGGATTCTCGCGATTCTTCTTCTCAAAATCCTATTTTCAATGATAGTTGCTCTCCATATGGGTCAAACCGGAAAAATTCTATATTTTTATAATTTTATTTATACAATCATACGGGCCAAATCGGAACGAACCGCGACCCGCGCGACCTGTGACCCACATGGGCTCGACCTGGATGGGTCAGCGGGCGGGCTTGGGTTGTAGTCCAAAATTGTGGGTCGGCCCGGAACCCGCAGCGGGCGGGCTTTTTTTCACGCGGGCCGTTACCGGGCTCACATGTTGGCGGGCCGACCCGGTCCGGACCACCCGGATTGACACCTCTACATCTATGCAATACAATTTATTTTTTATTTTCAAAATTTGTGCTCAACATAATCTAATAGTTGAAATTTCTGCTTCCTTTTTCTAGGTGAAAGATGAGTGGTGACATGTTCACTACAAGGATCGATTAAAAATTATTTCTATGAATGACATTTATCGAGTTCACGAAACCCTATCATGTTGTATTGTTGAAGGAGTTGACTTTCATAACTATCTAGCAAACCACTTGACAAGACCTCATATTGTAACCTGTGATTATAGGACTTGTAATTGCCTAGGATGTTAACAAGCTTTCATAGTTCATGCACAAGCCTACCACACAATATTGAATGTCATTCAAATGCATGTTGCATTAGCTTTACTTCTTTACATTTGTGTTACTTTTCATCCACCAATTCTTCATACCTAAGGGAGAACCCGGCGGGTGGGGGGCTTCTTGGGGGTCACGTGACCCCCTAACTTTTGAGTTTTTTTTTTTATATAAAGTCATATTTGGTATCGATTGAAATCTAAATTTTAATCTAAATTAAAGTTAACGATTAATTTTAATAACATATTTCATGGAATCCATAACTATTTAATTTTTATAAAAAAATTAAATTTTAATCTCCACCAAATATGGCAAAATCACAATAAATTTGAATTTTTCTTTTTTCCTCTCGCCTTGTAATAAAATCTTAACCCTTCTGATTTTTTAAAATTTGTATGTAATTTCTCTACAAATTTTCAAGTAATTAAAACCTGAATTAGCATTTTCTCCTATCAAACTGTGTATATCGAATGTGTATGAACTCATTATATTCAATTTCACTTATATTTAACAAATTATGTTTATTTGATTGATTATTAATATTGAATATTAGTTATATGATTTTCCTTTTGATTACTTGAATTTATTGTTTGTTTCAAATATATTATAAGATTTTTAAACAAAACATTAATAAAATTACTATTCGAAATCAATGGATGAAAATTATTAACAAAATATTAATGAATAAATATTTTTTAAATGTAAATCTGCATTGTCTTGAAACAAATATGAATTATTCAAAAATTAAGAACAAAATATTCGATTTGTACAGGGTTTGATTGTGCCCCCTAACTCAAAATGTCTGCATCTGCCCATGTTCATATATTTTCTAACTTTGATTGGGTTGGCAATGCTAATAATCGTACGCCCACTAGTGTTACACATTGTATTCCATGGTCATAAACCAATTTCTTGATTGTCTAGAAAATAACATAACTTGGCTCGATCTTCCATTGAAGCTAAATAAAGGGATGTTCCCATCAACAGTTTGTGAAGTGATTTTGGATCATTGAACTTCTTCAAGAACTTGAAAAACCTAATAGTTCTAGTTTGACTATTTATTATGACAATACAAGTACCATCCATGTTTGTTACGACCCAGCCTTCATCCGTTATGAGAGAATCTAAGCTCATCTTACATTTCACGGATTTCTATCGCATCCTCAGTATTCAAACCTAGGATATTTTCCTTTAACATAGACTTAAACTGAATCCTGGTACCAATTCGGTATAGCGGACAGCATGTAAGTTAACAATTTGAATGTAGAGGTTCGGACATTACAAAAAGATGTGCATATTTTTGTAATGATCTAACCTCTATGCCAAGCCGTTAAGTCACGTATTGCGCTCTAGGAGAGTTCAAGTATATCATACCCCTCACAGATTTATATCGTGCACTCAAGATTCGAACCAATTGCCTTTTTCTTAAGAGTGACTTAAATTGAATCCCGATACTAATTGAGCAAAGAGATTTAAGTTAAATCATGTTACCAATTGAACAACGTACTTTTTGTAACGACCCGATCTCTATGTCCAAACTATTAACTTACATACTATCCGTTATGGAAGAGTTTAAACCCATTTTATCTCTCACAAATTTCTAATGCATTCACTTTGATTGGGACAAGGTCAAACTAGGGACTTGTGTTTTGCATGTTGCTTCTGCTTGTGAGCCAACAGATTCACTCATTAAGCCCATGCATACATCTTACTTTCAATTATTATGGTCCAAAATAAGCGTCACTAATGGGACCCCTGTCTTACGAGGACATGTTAGAGATACAGTTCTTTATATCTTAAACAAATTTTCATCGCGGTTCTAGTATTCGTCAAAATCTTGTACATTATTTGTAAAAGCTTTATTCAACACAAATATAGATCTAGTAAGATTGCTCTTACTATGTAAATGGTATAAGGTTAGGACTATCCATATCTAACATTATAAATACTATGAATATAAGGAGAAAATTTGGGTCTAAGTCAAAATTTAAATTTCAATGTAGTAAATCAAGTGAGAAATTTTACCAAATAGAGTATATAATTCGATCATAGGGATCAATTCCTAGTCGCATAGCTTCATAATAATTCTGTAAGGCTTCCGCGCCTTCTTTTCATTTGTATGCATGTGAGGTTTGATGCTTACATGTATTGACAAATGCCAAGTAATGGGAGTCTTCAAAACTAAAGTCAACAAGCTTGGAACTCATTCGAGGAATTAGCAGGACCTGCCAATGAACCAGCCATTCATTGTAAGTACAAACTATATTTTAATTTGTTTTATTTGGTCTTGATTCCTAATTTTTCATTGTTGTAGTGCCCGAGAAGACATTCATGACGTATATATGGTTAGTCAAGTAGAATTCGTAACTATTTCTTTCTTGTGCACGTGATATTTTCAGGAATGTGTAGGATAATTGTTTTAATATCAAATACCGGATTTACACACTGGATACCGCATATGCAGATTGGATACCGGATTTACAGTATGGATACTATATATGCAGTGGCAGGTACACCGATTTTGCATATCATAACAGATTAAATTGTACATATAACAAATTCAATGATTCGTTGCAGTAAGAAATAACATGTGAGTTAAATAATTACAAAACATTAATATGAGAATCGAGCAAGAACAAGTAATTAAAACTGTATAAAACTTTTAACACGAGGCCTGTGTTACACACAGTTTCTTTAAAACAAATTCGCCCCCTCACCGTACGTGCTTGAGGTAGTATAAGCGTCTGCTTCCCAGAATACAACGGAAAAATCAGTAAAATCCGAGCACAGCAGATTCTACTCCGGCGAACTGAACAAGTGTCTGAAAAATATCACCACAGATTCGAACAAAAACAGAAACTGGACACAGATGAATTTGCAGATGAAAATTCGTATATTGAACTGTGGAAAATCGAGACACATATAAAGATTGGTTGCACATTCATTTCATAGCAATTAAAACATGAGTTTTTGGAGTTTCAACTGTTTCAGAAAATGAAAAGTCAGTTGGAAAAATTAAAGATTGTAGTAAAACGTGGACACTCACGAGGGGCCATTTTTGCTCTTTTCGGTCCGACATTCGTGTACGTAGGTCGCGCCCGCACACAAGTTCAAGGTCCGAAGCCTATTTCGGTCCAAGATTTGCACCCCCCGCGCGCGCACGTGGAGAGAGCCTCTATGCTACACATGATTACACCACTCTAAAGTGTAATCCTTTATAAAGTGGTTTTAATTTTCATCCACTTCCTATGTGGGACAAACATTAACTTTTTTTTTTAGTTTTCCCACCAACAAACTCCTTTCACATGGCATACTTTGAGCTTCAATTTCTCATTCACCCGAGCATCATTTTTGACAAGTAAGTATATAATTTCGATGTACTCACGGAGGAGAACACAAATCAACTTTTATCTTTCAAAATAGCCAACTAGGTCCTGCTCAAAATTAGTGCCAAAGTCAGCCCACTTTCCAGTTTTTTCCAACAATCCCCAACATGAATGAAAATTGGGAGCGACACATGAATGTGACACAAGACGATTAGGTGATATAGTTCAACGGTTGAAACCTGCATAGGATAGGTAGGTGTTACCCTTTGAACCTTCCCTTGTAAAAGTATATTTACTTTACTAGCTGACCAGTAGACGCGATGTCCTTGAACTGTTCTGTCGTTTATGTAAACGATGATATACTACACACAGGATTCTTCCAAACACATTTCAGTTCTCACTATTATGTTCGTTTTGGCCATGAACATACTCCTGGTTCTGTGAGAGTCCACAAGAATTTTGCCCCATATAATTCCCTTAGAAGCGGCCCCACTTCTCTCTCACATAGGTGATCTCTTACTACAAGTAACCCGCATTACTTGGCTCGAATTCCGACGCATAAGAATCATTAAAAGCCTATTGATTATCCTTCATCTTTACGGGCATCACTGTTATATCATAGGAATGGACATGAGGTAATATCCCCCACAGTGGTTCTATCAAGTCTTTACAATTAGGTTGTCCCTTTGAACCTAGATCTTGGGATCTCCAGTCAACTAGGTTGGATTTTCCTTTGTATTAATTTATCCATTCAAGGGCTTAAGTCTCATTCCTCTCGATGATTTTTCAACTAACTCTCTATTTAACCCTTTGGTTAGCGGATCCGCAATGTTATCCTTTGATTTTACATAATCAACAGTGATAACTCTAGTTGAGAGTAGTTGCCTTATGGTATTATGTCTACGACGTATATGTCTAGACTTACCATTATACATGTAACTCCGTGCCCTTCCAATTGCCGATTGACTGTCACAATATATGCAAATTGCGGGCACAGGTTTTGACCATCTTGGAATATTCTCTAAGAAGTTGCGCAACCACTCAGCCTCTTCACCACTTTTATCTAAAGCTATAAACTCAGATTCCATAGTGGATCTGGCTATCACTGTTTGTTTAGAGGATTTCCAGGATATAGCGCACCTACCAATGTGAACACAAATCCACTCGTGGACTTTGAGTCTTTTCTATCAGATATCCAATTAACATCAGTATATGTTTCAATGACAGCTGGATATCTTGTATAGTGCAATCCAAAATTACGAGTATATCTCAAGTACCTAAGTACTCTTACTATTCCTTTCCAGTGATCAGCTCCTGGATTACTCGTATATCCACTCAGTTTACTCACTGTGTAGGCTATGTCCGGTCTAGTACAACTCATCAAGTACATTAGACTCCCAATAATTCTCGAGTATTCTAATTGAGATACACTTTCACCTTTGTTTTTTGGATAGATGTTGACTTGTATCTATCGGTGTTCTAACTATTTCAGTATTATCCTTACTGAACTTTTCTAGAATTTTATTCACATAATGTGATTGGCTTAGAACAAGCCCATCTGATGTTCTTGAAATTTTGATTCCAAGTATAACATCAGCTAAACCCATATCCTTCATGTCAAATCTCGAATTTAACATATCTTTAGTGGATTTAATCATCTTATTGTCACTACCAACAATAAGCATATCGTCAACGTAAAGACATAAAATAACATAACCATTTCCAGTGTCTTTAACGTAAACACATTTGTCACACTCGTTGATTTTAAATTCACTCTCCATCATGACACTGTCAAATTTTTCGTGCCATTGTTTTGGTACTTGTTTTAAGCCATATAATGACTTCACCAATTTACAGACCTTCTTTTCTTGCCCTGGAGATGAAAACCCCTCGGGTTGTTCCATATAAATTTCTTCATCTAAATCTCCATTTAAGAAGGCGGTCTTAACATCCATTTGATGTACTTCAAGATTTCGTAAAGCAGCAATCGCAAGTATCATCCTAATAGATGTTATTTTCATTATTGGAGAATATGTATCAAAGTAATCAAGGCCTTATCGTTGTCTATAACCTTTTATTACTAATCTAGCATTATACTTTTCAATAGATCCATCTGCTTTCATTTTTCGTTTGAAAATCCATTTGTAGCCTAGTGGTTTACTTCCTGGAGGAAGATCACTAGCTCCCATGTATGATTTTGCAAAATGGAATCTATTTCATTTTTAATGGCCTCTTTCCATTGAGATCCTTCTGAGGAGTTCACAGCTTCTTGATAGCTTTGAGGTTCACTTTCTAGCATATAGGTCAGAAAATCTGGACCATAAGACTTTTCTGTCCTTTCCCTTTTGCTACGTCTTGGTTCAACCTCCTCTTCTAATTCTTGGTCCTCACTATCTCCAGTCATAGTCTCATATGTCTGTTTAGAAGAGTTTGCATCTTCTTTGGACTTGCATGGAAATACATGTTCAAAGAATGAAGCATTTCTCGATTCCATTATCGTGTTTTTGTGTATTTCTGAGATTTTAGATTTATACACAAGAAATCGATAAGCACTACTGTTTTGAGCATATCCAATAAAGATACAATCTACAGTTTTCGGGCATATCTTCACCTTCTCTGGTGTTGAGACAGCCACTTTAGCAAGACACCCCCACACTCGTAAGTATTTATAGGAAGACCTTCTTCATTTCCATAACTCATAAGGGGTCTTTTCCATTTTCTTCCGGGGTACCTTATTTAAAAGGTAATTTGCTGATAACACAGCCTCTCCCCACATGTTCTGAGGTAACCTAGAACTTACCAACATTGCATTCATCATTTCTTTTAAAGTGCGATTTTTCCTTTCAGCAACACCATTTTTTTGCGGTGAATAAGGTGCGGTGGTTTCATGTATGATTCCGTGTTGTGCACAGAATTCAGCGAATGGTGCTTCATACTCACCACCTCGATCGCTTCTTATCACCTAAATTTTCTTGTTAAGTTGGTTCTCAACTTCATTCTTGTAAAGAATAAATTTCTCTATCGCTTCATCCTTACTTTTAAGCAAGTAGACATAGCAATATTTTGTACTATCGTCGACAAAAGTAATGAAATACTTGTTGCCACCTCTTGTTTGTACAAATTTTAAATCACATATATCACTGTGAATTAAATCAAGTGGTTCTGTATTCCTTCAATTGATTTAAATGATGACCTTGTCAACTTTGCTTCAACACAAGTTTCACACTTATGTTTTGAATCAATATGGAACGCGAGTATGCAATTCAAGTTAACTAGTCTATGTAAAGAATCATAGTTAACATGTCCTAGTCTACCATGCCACATATTGGAAGACTCAAGCAAGTAAGCGGAAGAGTTCACTTTATTCATTTTTGGTTTAACAACCATTACATTAAGTTTAAACATACCATCGGAAACATAGCCTTTTCCGACAAACATTCCACTTTTTGACAAAATGACTTTGTCCGACTCAAATACAATACGAAAACCATGTTTATTCAAAAGCGACCCGGACACAAGATTTTTGCGAATTTTCGGCACATACAGCACATTGTTAAGAGTCAGCTCTTTCCCCAAAGTTATCTTCAGAACCACCTTGCCTTGTCCCTTAATTTCAAAAGTTGCTGAATTTTCCATGAACAACTTTTCTCCATTTTCAATTGCTTCGAAAGCATCAAATAGTTCTTTATCAGAGCACACATGCCTCGTAGCTCCGGTGTCAATCTACCATTCTTTTGGGTTAGAGCCCACCATGTTCATTTCAGAAATGACAGCTGCTAGATTCATCTCCGCCACATCATGCACCATGTAGTCAACTACATTTGCTTCTTTCTTCTTCTTTGGCAATCTGCACTCCAAAGACTTGTGGCCCACCTTGTCACAATTGATGCATTTTCCTTGAAACTTCCTTTTAGAAATTCCACCTTTAGGTCCTAGTTTGGTCCCTTTACCACCGGATGACCCAGCCTTATTTTTGTAGGCCTTACTGCTTTGACCATGCTCCACAACGTTGGTTTTAACAACACTAGAATTGAACAACTTCTTCTCGGAACTCTTGTTGTCTTCTTCAATTCGAAGTCTAACAATTAGTTCTTTGACGTTCATTTCCTTTCGTTTGTGCTTTAGGTAATTCTTGAAATCTTTCCATGCAGGGGGCAATTTTTCAATAATTGCAGCCACTTGGAAAGTTTCACTCAACACCATCCATTCGGCATGAATTTCATGAAGAATTACTTGGAGTTCTTGCACTTGACTGATTATAGTTTTGGAATCCATCATTTTATAATCTAAGAATTTGTCGACAATGAATTTTTTAGCCCCGGCATCTTCAGTTTTATATTTTCGGTCCAGAGACTCCCACAACTCCTTAGCAGTTTTCATAGTGCTATACACGTTGTATAGCGCGTCTGCTAAACTGTTCATAATATAGTTTCGGTATAAAAAATCCGAATGGTTCTAAGCATCAAGTGCACTGATCGCTTGAACATCTCCCTCACCCTCATTGAGTTTTGGAGCAGTTTCAGTCAAGAATCTCGTAAAATTCAAGGTGGTCAGATAAAATAGCATTTTCTGCTGCCACCTCTTGAAATTTCAGCCATTGAATTTCTCCGATTTTTCATTATGATTAACCGGAACAGTAGCCATAGGTTAGCTTACAACATGACCTGGCAATCTAGCCACAGTCTGAGCCACATAGAGGTGTCAAGACGGGCGGGCCGACCATGACCCGTGAAAATCGGGACCGCGGGCCGACCCGTGACCCGTGCGGGCGGTTCACGGGCCAAAGAGTTGTGACCCGCGGGTTTCGCGGGTTTAGGCTTCATGGGCCGCGGTTAACCCGCGGCCCGTGAAGAAAAAAAAAAAAAATTTTTTTCAAAAAAATTGTGGGAGAGCCGTTCAACGGCTCTCCCACAGGAGCTGCAGCTTGCTGCAGGCGTAGCCTGCAGCAAGCAGCGCATGCAGGCGTAGCGCCAGCTACGCCTGCATGCCATTTTTATTTTATTATTATTTTTTTTTTTTTGTAACTAACGGTAATATTTTCAACATGTATAAATTCAGTTAATTGGTAGTATTAGTTCACTTCATTTTCGCATTTCAACTACAAATATTATCATCATCTCTATTATATTTCTTTCTTCTTACTACGAAACTGCTTAATACTACTATATTATGGATTCTCACGATTTTTCATCTCAAAATCCTATTTTCAATGATAGTTGCTCCCCAATAAATTTAGAAGATGATAATGTTGCAGAAGTTGGATCATCTCAATCATCAAGGAAAAAAAACAAACATCAGAGGTGTGTCAAATTTTTACAGTAAATGAAAAGGATGGAAAAGCAGTATGCAATATCTGCAAAAAAGATTATATCTGGAGATATGGTCAAGGCACCGGCACGCTACGGAGGCACAAAGAGAAACATCTAAATGAAACAGGACATTTGGATCCTAGACAAACTCAAATTACTGGTTTTACTAATGCTAGTGGATCAGTCACTTTTACTAATTTTGTTTATTCGCAGGAACGAATGCGAGTTGGGATGTCGGAATTTTTAGCAGCTCGTGAGATGCCCTTCACATTTGCAGAAGATCAGTATTTTGAAGAATTCCTGCAAAAGTACATTCAACCTTCTTACAGGAGTGTAAGTAGAAATACTGCTCGTTCTGATTCTATGAAATTATTTCATACAATGGCTGAGAATTTAAAAAATGAACTTAAAAAAATTGATGGAATTATGTGTTTCACGTCTGATTGTTGGTCTGGACGAAATCATAATGATTATGCTTGTGTTACAGCACATTTCATTGATAATAATTGGTTATTACATAAGAGAATTATTGCTTTTCGTTTACTTGAATATCCACATAATGGTGTAAATTTGTGTGAAAATTTATGACAAGTTTTTTAATGAATTTGGTGTGTTAAATAAACTATTTAGTGTTACCTTTGATAATGCAAGTGCTAATAATGCATGTATTGAGCTTTTAATTAGGGCGATTAGACCCCTATATGATTCTAAATTATTTCACATGCGTTGTGTTTGTCATATATATAATTTAGTTGTGTAAGATGGTTTGAAATTAATAACACCACAAATAAGTATAATTAGAGAATCTATTAATTATATTTCTTGTTCAAATTCTAGACAACAAGAATTTGCAAAAATTTGTAAAAATCTTGGATTGAGAAGAAGAAAATTTGTTGATGATGTTCCTAATAGATGGAATTCAACATTTTTAATGTTAAAATCGTGTGTTGGCTATACTAATGCTATTAATGCATTTGTTAATTCAAAGCAAAGTCAATTTTATATAACTGATTCGGACTGGGAAAAAGCATTTCAAGTTATGAAATTTTTGAAACCTTTTTATAAGGCAACAAAAGTTAGTTCTGGAGTTTATTATCCAACTAGTAATCTTGTACTTTTACAATTAGTAGAAATTGCTGAACAGTTTTCATCATTTAGAGACGATCCATTTTTCTTTCAAATTATTTACTCAATGGAGGAAAAGTTTAAAAAATATTATGAAAACATGCCACTAATTTTTCCACTGGCAGCTGTAATGGATCCTCGCATTAAGTTGTTTGGTGTTCATTGTGCTTTAGAATCACTTTCTGATACACTAGCTTTTACATAAATATTACAAATCAACAATTGAATACTTTTATTAATGAAATGTATAACGACTATTTTATTAAATATGGTAACAATGAAAATATTTCTTCTACAAACTCTACTACAACTTCGAAAGGCAAATCTTCTTTTTTCTCCAGATAGCTAAGAAACATAATATTCTTGGTTCTTCATCTACAACTTCAACTGCAAATCCAAATACCACACCTGCTGAATTAGAAAGATATTATCAATTTGATCATTATAGTGTAATACCTGAAGATGAAGTTGATAAATTAGATATTTTAGGATGGTGGAAATTAAATGAGCAGTCGTATCCTGTATTATCTAAAATGGCACGAGATCTACTAACAGTTCCAGTCTCAACAGTTGCATCCGAGTCTGCTTTTAGTGCAGGTAACAGGGTATTGGACGAAAGAAGATCTAGACTTAAAGAAGATATTTTGGAAGCTCTCATATGCGTGAAAGATTGGATATTCGCGGATCGAATGATACAAGATAAAATTATTGATGATATTGCTGAAGACTTCAAAAATCTTGCAATTCCTGAAGATTGCAATTCCTGAAAATTGATTGGAAAACAAAAATTATAGTTAAGTAGGTGCCAACC
Organism: Fraxinus americana; assembly: GCA_035079005.1. NCBI lineage: Eukaryota > Viridiplantae > Streptophyta > Magnoliopsida > Lamiales > Oleaceae > Fraxinus > Fraxinus americana. The sequence goes on along the minus strand of CM068710.1, from coordinate 19,447,312 downwards.
TAGTTGGGATGTACTTAAATTATAAATTATAGTAAAAGTAGGTGCCAACCTAGTTGGGATGTACTTATACTATAAATATTTGATAATAATAATTAAACATGTATTTTGATGTAGTTGTTATTTGTTTAAATTAAATTTAAGTTTGCAAAGTTATAAATAATTCATGTAACATTAAATTTGAATTCTATGTAAAAATTTCTTGATATAATTATGAATTTATCATTTTGTTCAATTCTTAGTTTACATTTAACAAAAAAATATATTTTTTGCTATAAATATAAAAAATTCTATATTTTTATAAATTTATTTATACAATCATACGGGCCAAACCGGAACGAACCGTGACCCGCGCGACCCGTGACCCGCATGGGCTCGACCCGGATGGGTCAGCGGGCGGGCCTGGGTTGTAGTCGAAAATTGTGGGCCGACACAGAATCGGCCGGAACCCGCAGCGGGCGGGCTTTTTTTCACGCGGGCCGTTATCGGGCTCACATGTTGGCGGGCCGACCCGGCCCGGACCACCCGGATTGACACCTCTAGAGCCACACCAGAACTAGAGCCCGCAGCCTGATTTCCAGTAGCCACAGTTTGGGTTACATCCATGTTAGTTTTTTCGGTTGCCATTTCTGAAAATGAAACAAAAAATATTAGTTTCCAATATACTAATATTAATTTTTCAAACAACGTATCAAAAGTATCTGTTTTAAGCTTGTAGGATAATTGTTTTAATATCAAATACCGGATTTACACACTGGATACCGTATATGCAAATTGGATACCGAATTTGCAGTATGGATACTATATATGCAGTGGCAGATACACAGATTTTGCATATCATAACAGATTAAATTGTACATATAACAAATCCAATGATTCGTTGCAGTAAGAAATAACAGGTAAGTTAAATAATTACAAAACATTAATATGCAACATCAATATGCGAATCGAGTAAGAACAAATAATTAAAACTGTATAAAACTTTTAACCCGAGGCCTGTGTTACACACAGTTTCCTTAAAACAGATTCGCCCCCTCACCGTACGTGCTTGAGAAAGTATAAGCGTCTGCTTCCCAGGATACAACGGAGAAATCAGTAAAATCCGAGCACAGCATATTCTATTCCGGCGAACTGAACAAGTGTCTGAAAAATATCACCACAGACTCGAACAGAAACAGAAATGCAGAAAAAAGAACTGGACACAGATGAATTTACAGATGAAAATTCGTGTATTGAACTGTGAAAAATCGAGACACATATAAAGACTGGCTGCACATTCATTTCATAGCAATTAAAACAGGAGTTTTTGGAGTTTCAACTGTTTCAGAAAATGAAAAGTCAGTTGGAAAAATTAAAGATTGTAGCAAAACGTGGACACTCACGAGGGGCCATTTTTGCTCATTTCGGTCCGACATTCGTGTACGCACACAAGTTCAAGGTCCGCAGCCTATTTCGGTCCAAGATTTGCACCCCCTCTGCACGCACACGTGGAGAGTGCCTCTATACTACACATGATTACACCACTCTAAAGTGTAATCCTTTATAAAGTGGTTTTAATTTTCGTCCACTTTCTATGTGGGACAAACATTAACTTTTTTTTTAGTTTTCCCACCAACAAACTCCTTTCACATGGCATACTTTGAGTTTCAATTTCTCATTCATCCGAGCATCATTTTTGACAAGTAAGTATATGATTTCGATGTACTCACGAAGGAGAACACAAATCAACTTTCATCTTTCAAAATAACCAACCGGGTCCCGCTCAAAATTAGTGCCAAAGTCAGCCCACTTTCCAATTTTTTCCAACAGAATGTAGATCTTTTTTTCTCCAAACAGGTAAGGTCTCTAATTGAGGACATTAAGGATGTGCGTTTTCACAAAATTGGAACTCGCTTGGAGATTATCTCGAAGGAGCGTACTTATGCATTGAGGGTATGTATGTTCTATCCTTTTTGAATCTACAGAATTTGTGTTAGTCTCTGTAGTTTTGATATGTATAATGAAACCTAAGATTCTTGACATGGAAAGGAATGAGATGTCTTCTAGAAGCAAGTCTTCTCTGTCTTAAGATAATATCCTATTCTTATAACGTGGTGAAACGGCAATTGCAGCCTTGGTCGAGGATCAGTTTTGGTTGATCATTTCAAAATTTGGTTAGTTATAGCTAGTCACCAGTGTTAGTCAGTTTTTTTGGGTGTATGTCATCTGCAGATCAATAGAAGTGTAGTATCTTCAGTGAAACTCACTCCCCATGCTAGAAGTTTATAAAAGCAAAGGCTCTCGAAACAAATTTTTGGTAATCTTTGAAAAAATGTCAGTATGCCATATATGCTTAACCCATAGGAATATATACGTGTAGGTTCTCATCAATTCCGTATTTGCTTTTATTTTTCTTCTTGTTTTTATAAAATTAGTGCTGGGCTCCCCAATCTTCATGTGTTTGGTTATGGGTCTGAACCTTCTAAAGTGAGGTTTTGAGTCCCTAACTTATTTAGCGCTTGTTTGTTTCCCCTTTTTTATTCTAAGTAGAAGAAATTGGACCGATGCTTTTCCACAAACCCATTTTTTTATTGCATTCATCTGACACTAACATGACATTTCACTGTAGCATTTATTGTTTTCCTCTTCACTTTCCCTACCCTACCATTTTCTTCAAGAAGGCTACTTTTCAGTGCTCTCCCTACTATTGGACAAAAGAGTGGGCATAAAAGGAATTGCAAAAATGACAATTGCAAGTATTCAAACCAATGACGAAAATGGTGGGACCCATGATGTGATGCAAAAATGAATTCTACAATTTCAGAATGGGACACAAACGAAGGCTTAAATTTGTGAATTTGGGTGATGGAGTATTAGAAGGAATATTATTATATTTAATTTCCAATTTTAATGCGTTTTTTTGGAAACATTCTTAGGGTTTAGTTTAATATCTTTTATTATATATTTCCTACTTAGAATATAATTGTTGAATTCCTGTATAAATGGGTGATGGAGTATTAGAAGGGATATTATTATATTTAGTTTCCAGTTTTGATACGTATTTAGGAAACATAATATAATAATATCCCTTCTAATACTCCATCACTGGATATATTACCATGAATTTAGATATTTAAATTTCATGGAACTTTTTCATTGAATTGGAGAGAGAATGTTAAGTTGTTTGACGACTTTATCTTCCAACTTCAAGGGATTGCTTGACAAAGCTTTTAATAAAAGTTTAAACGTGTGGTTGAAAAGTTAATAAAAGTTTTGAGTTATATGAAATATGTGGTTAAAATTGTAGTTTGATGAGTTGAAAAGTTGGTAAAATATTAGTGAAGTTTTATCAGACAAGTGCAGCACTAAGGCGCGTGAAAGTCGCATGCAATTTTAATGTCCACATTGACGATATTGGTCACTTGGGGACCCAAATTCACATATTTAAATAGGTCAAGACCTAGAACTTCACTTTGGAATGTAGAGGACCTGGAACCTTAACAAGTGAAAGGTTGGGGAGCTTAGCCCAAATTTTCCATTTTTTTTTTAATTTTTGTATATAATTGATGAGTAGGCATTGTGATTTGTAACATTTTAGGATTGATGTTCAGGACTAGGAGAATCGTATTTGACGACATTGCAGTTAGCTGTACTTCTGCGCTCTTTCTTTCTTGAGTGCTAACCTTAATATTTTTCAGCTTAAAAATCTACCGCTATGGAAGCAAATATAGTACGTCCATTTGTTACAAGAGCTCTGGAGACGTTTTATAAGCTAAGTGGTCCGGAGATGATACAAGAGTCAGACCACCTGTCTAATAGACAACCTCAAGTAGCCAATCGTGGGCCAAGAGTAAGTTGTTCTTCTCTTATTTCCGTTTCTCTTTACTCCCAGTTCATTCTAATTCAGAATTTATTAAATTATAATACGAAACAGGAGAACTATATTTCTTCCCCCTTCATTACTTATTTGCACACCCAAACTAATTCCAAAAGTAACAAAAAAACTTGTTTCGAGGTCAACACATGGATCATACAATTCCACCCTTCTCTAAGAGGAGGTCAAACTAATGGGATCACAAAGAACTTTATAATATATTGAGTAGAGTGAATGGTAAGTGCTTAAAACAGTCTCGGTATTAACATTTTGTGCTTTATTTTCAGCGGCAACTGAAAGATAGACGAACAAAGAGATTACAAAGTCCTTCGCAATCATCTCAACTTACGTCTCAGAGGCAGCTAGCTCACAATGCTATCCCAGAGGCACTTCTATGCCTCTAATTTACTTTGGCAATGCTACTGTTTCCGTGGCTACATAGTGCAAGAAATTTTTGGAGCGCAGTGTTCAGCTTCTATACAAACTTTCTACATCTTAGAGGTAGCAAGTTCATAATGCTTTCCAGGTGGTACTCCTATGCCTTAAATGTATATCGGGCAAATTTACTATTTCTATTTCTACATATTGCAAGAAATTGTTGGAGGGCAGTGCTTGTTTTCTATTTAAAATTTCATAATTCATTGAATATGTTCATTAGAAAAGACCATGCCACTTCCTTTTCAGCTGCTTTTGATTTTCTGTTGGTGAGATGACTTTGTTTTCAGTTGGAAAATCTTGATCACAAGGCCATTAACTAATGTGTATAATGATACAAGTAGCTATAACGTTGTGCCATGTGAGATTTTAAGAACATTATCAATGGCACGTGCACTGAACACATCTTAAATCTCCAATTTCCTCTACAAGCACAAATAAATAAAATGTTCCTTGCATTTTCTTTGTTGGTAAATAGAGGTGTCAAGTTGCGGGGCAAAAAAAAGAAAAAAACCCGAAGTCATGAACATAGATTGCCTCTCCAGACCGGCCAATACTGTAGTTATTTTAGCCAAGGAAGTCTTAGCTATCTCCCAAATTTGAAATGATCTATCTTGTTAACACGTGTACCAAATTTGAATTTATGGCACGAGTACAAGGATGATATAAGAAAATGTCTCCGTTTAAGAGGGGAAAATACCAGAGTCCAGCTCAATGTGCTCGTTCAATTTTTTTTTATTTTTCTATTTGAGTATTCTAGAATGACGTCATTAAATTATTGTGATTATCATCTTATAATTGTTCAATACTTGCAATTTTATTTTTTTTCCAATCATGCAATTATTCATTTGTCAATTGATTCTAAACTTACATTTTCGATCGTGTGTGTAATTTTCTTTCTGCACAATTGTTCTTTTTTCATTTTCCAAAGCAGTTAATGATTTACTTTGTTTTTGTTGACATTTTGTACGCTAAAATTGATTAATTGCCATCTACGCTCGTAGGGATTATATATCTAAGTAAACCCTTGTTTGGTGCAAATTAAAATTATTTTTTTGATAAATTTTGATAAAAGTTGATGAAAATGTGTGATTAAGATTAACTGTTAACTACGTTTAGTAGATCTGTAATATACATCAGACAAGGATTAAGCAATTTAAGTAGCCTCTGTTTGGTCGCCTTAAAATTTTAAAAATATAGTTTTGAATAGTATTATTTGAAGAATGTGTGGTTAAAAATATGAAAAAAAAAATTTGAATTTACGTGTTGAATATTTTATTGTGTTAATATGTAGTTAAAAATAAGTATGAGAAATAAATTTAAATAAAGTAAATGAATCAAACAGGGGCATAGAATCCACAAAGGAGGCTTGGCAATTAGAGAATTCCATACAGCCCGGCCTGACTTGGTCCAAGAGCTGAGCCAGTTTTTTGAACAAGATAGTGATTAGTGGGCAATTTCTTTTGCCCTTCTGTCGTGTATATTTTGTATAGCAATAATACAATATTATGAATAAATAATAAAATGGATTTTAAAGTTTGAATTATCGTTTTTCACATTTAAGGTCCGTTTAATAGGCAAACGTGGTAAGGAATTTCAATTCCATGTTAGTTGGAAAATAAAAATCCACCAAACTCATAGAAATTCGTTTTCCATAAAAATAAAGAAAACCTTGGAATTCAATTTCCATTTTTACGTTGTAATCAAAAGGCCAAAGTGAAATTCGTTTTCCTCGAACGTGATATTTTTCATGGAATTTGTTGCAATCAAACAGGGCTATAGTATTATTTAGTCATTGGTTTAACTATTTCTAACTTTAATTCGATAGAAAAATAATTAAAAGTAGTTTAGATTGTTATCCTAAAATCTATAAATCTATTGAAACAATAAAAAGATCGGAAAGTGAAAATGTTAGGATTTTTATATGATGATTAAAGTGTTAGGAATCACTTAGCTTATTATTATTATTATTATTATTATTATTATTATTATTATTATTATTATTATTATTATTATTATGTAATGAATTTAAATTTTCTCCCCTAGAGCTCCCCACTAATTGTTGATGATAGTAAATATTGATAGACTCCAAAATTTAGTTAAAATTCATGACCTAATTGTTTTCAAGAAGCTGATCTAAAATAGGATACCAATTTTTGTACTGCCAAATTTGGCATGTACGATCGCACTGGCCTTTTAGATTACTACTGGTCTTGAATTTTTGGTGGTTGCGATAGCAAGCCCCAGTTTTTTCTCTATTTCGTTTTGGCCTCTGATTTCTCCTCTTGATTCGGATTGAGACGCTTCCTATTGGTAATTTTGATCTTTCATCCTTGAGTATTCTATGTCTTCATCATTTTAAAACCTAGTCGAATCGACACAAGTTCCAAAAGTTTGCAACATAGTTTCCAAACTTTTCAAATGTTGAATTTTAACTATCGAAATTTGTGAAGTTCTTCTAATTGATCACGTGCACTCAGTTTAATATTCAATTTGCTCCGAATCAAGCTCAATGAAGCTCCAAAACATTCATTTCACGCCAATTGTATCCAACTTGGAGTTTTTCCTATAGCTAATTATATTTACACTAAATTCAGTAAATATTCTCTCAATGACGTAATAAGTTCCTGTTTGGTGCAGTTAAAAATAACATTGGTTTATTTTGTAGATTTTGATAATAATTTATTAAATGCATAATTGAAAATTTAATAAAAGTTGAGGGTCCTATGAAATATATGATTAAAATTAATAATTAAATTTGTATCAAAATTTTAAGCCACGCCAAATATGGGCTAAATAATTAAAAATAAAAGTCTAAGCCCCTAATAATATCTTATTAAAAAAATATAGTCTATCACTGTCCTTTGAATTCATACATATGTTATATTCGATGTCTCATACCCTTGATAACAATTCTTCTTGAACAAATTGTATATAGAGCAATTGATACGATACTAATGAATTCTCTTCAATAAAGATTACAAAATTTGTGTTTCCTTTACGTGTGGCTCCCTCCAATCACACGTTTCATTATATAAAAATCCCAATTATTACAAGTATGAACAAAGCAAAGTATATAATGACTTTTTGAATGATTGATTAGTTTCTTGTCTTACTTGTCCTCTCAATGTGTCACCAAGCTGCTGGTTGCACATCACATGGCGTGAGCCAATGCGTCTTTCTATTCTTTTAAAATTTTATTTGAGATTTTGTCATCTTATCGAAAGAAATTTAACAAATGCTGATTAGGAGTTTAAAATCGGATTAAAATTGAAAAATTAATCGTTATTGAATCGATTTGATGAAAAATTAATTGTGTTTAAAACATTAGATGTTATTAAGTCAAAAATTATGTCAAAACATCTAACGGTGCATCGTGATTCTTTTATTTAGACCTGTTTGATACACATTATTGAGTAGATAATACATTTTAAATAGTGATTTGATGAAAAATAAGTGGTTAAAAAATAAGAAATTTTTTTAGATTTGAGTGTAATATAATTTTATTGAAAAATGTGTGATTGAAAATAAATTTTGAAAAAATGAATTTTTGTAAGAATGTGGATCAAATGGGGTGTTATATTATTATGGACTTGTTTTGAGTCCCATTTTTGTCCAAAAAAAAAAAATGTATTTTTTAATGATGTATTGATGAGAAATGTGTGGTTAAAAAATAAGAATTTTTTTTGGATTTATGTGTAATATTATTTTATAGAAAAATGTTATTGAAATAAGGAAAGCACACTGTTTAGAAATGCATTTTTTTTTAAAAAAAATGGGGCTCAAGCCAGGGCCATGTATAAATTTTAAACAATAATATTAATAAAGATTCATCTCACCGAATTGCGATATTTGAACATGTACAACTTTCAAATTTATAACAAATGGGGTCTTTTGACAAAAAAATAAAAAGAAAATTAAATTAAAAATTTGTTAAATTCAAGTGATCAATTGCATTTTTTACTTTTTTTTTTTAAATAAGTAATGTTATTCAGTATCACCAGCGATTACAACTGGTACGTGTGAAAGTGGATTTCACACCCCATAATTGATTATCAATGGTATTTTTTTGAGTAAAGTGGTAGTCTAGATGGGATTGAGACCCTCGATATTATTATTCCTTTTGTTTTTGAGTAAACATAATGGAAAAATTAGGGCGGTGCTTTCCCAACTTTTCACTTAAAGTGTCGAATCGATTTTCAACCTTTAAAATTGAGATTTTGACTCTTTGATCTATTTAATCATGTGAGATTAGGTCCCCCAACTAACATAATTATTACTTTGACCATTAATTTTCTTAAAATGATTATGACCTTACTGTGAATTAAATATTAAAGAAAAAAAAGTTAAAATGAGACCCTTTCCATTTGTTGGTTTAACATAAAAAAAAAAAAAAAAAATCCATTTTGATTTCTGGTTTTTGTTTTCTTGTTCTTTTAATGTTTAGTTTATAGTTATAAATGTTGTGGAGCCTATTTTTAACACTTCACAACAGTTTAGGGAGCTGGGCCCTAATTTTCTCAATAATTAAGTTCCTATTTGCAAGTAACTACTTAAAAATTTATCTAAATTTCCTTTGAATTGCTTAGGGGCCGTTCTCTTTGTATTTCAATTTTCTGTTTTGAGTTTTGAATTCGTTTTGTATTTTATGTTTTGAGTGTCTATTTTGAAATTGTTGAAAATGCGTTCTGTTTGTTGTTTTGGAAAACTGTTTCTGAAAACATAAAATTAAAAAACGCGTTTACTTTGAAATTTTGAGAATTTTTTTTAATAATATTTTATTCAAGAAATCTGATTATTCAATAAATTTTAATAGTTTAATGTTAATATTGTATTAAATAATAATGTTAATTTTGAAGTTGTTAAATTTTGAAATATTTTTTCCACATATCAAAAATACAACCTAAATTTTAACATCCAAGTGGCTTGTTTAAATTTTGTAGCATTCAAATTCAAGAGGCAAAGTGCAGCTTCCACAACGTCTGTCACATTAACTCTCACTATTTGTACCTACAAAAGATGTAGCTTAAGAATAATAAGACAGTCTTCACATAAGCATAACTTTTAATGTGAAATCATATATATAATGAACACTTGTACATTCATAAAATTATGCATTTAGACATATGGCTTCAGGATAACAATAAGGGATGTAAGTGCCATGTGATCTTCATAAAAGTGTGAAAATAAAATTTCTTCACAATAGTAAGCTTTATAATTCCCACTGAATGGAAATACTTGTCATGCTTATATATTGAGGTTCCTCGCAATAAACTTCGCATGATCAGCAAGTTCAGAGCTTTTAGTTGATCCCTTTTTGTGTTATTCCAGTGGCTAGGTTAAACAATGGGGGAGAACCTTTTACTTAAACTAAGGTTGCCCTGTTTCTTTCTCTTAAAAGGGACCATGCACTGACATGTGCATTCACATTTACAGGCATAGCTGTTATCTTGCTGACAAGCCCCAACATTTAAGTTGTTGCGTTAACTAGTTTTGCTCTTCCATAATCTAAACTCATTTTGGTTGGTTGCTTCATTTTATTAATGGCACATTTAGGGACACCTATAAGAATACAGAAATCACAATTTGAGAAGAACTAACCAGTATTCATCTATAGCCAATACATCATAACACTCAAGCCCATGAAAAATTTATTGACCCTGGATGCATTTCACACCAATATAACCAGTATTCATCTCTACTCCAATCAATCCTTTTAATCTACTTGTGCATCCAGGTCAGCTATAGTGTGTACATCTTCTTACAGCCAAAAGTGTAAGCGGTCTCATTTTCCTCTTTGAAACCTCCAATTCCCATTACATAGTACATCACCACAAGTGCAAACTAACATCAAATCCTAATTGTATAAGCAAAACACCAATTTTCAAATTGTACTCTGCCAACGTTGATATTTCAAAGAGCAAGCATCAATATACTATATAAGCAAAACACCAATTTCTTGAAATTGAATTATAGGCTCCCATCTCCATTGTTTATTCCCCTTTAACCACCACCAATTATTCTTTCACTGCTTCTCCTTCCAGCCAGACCCCGTTCTCTTTCCCAGCAATGAATTAAACCAATCTGCAGGAAATATATTTCCAATCTAATCCACTATTTGAACAAAAAAAATTGCACACAACTTGTTGACAACAATATTTGGAAATCGAACCGAAATTGAGGCAATTCAATTACGAACCTTCAATAAAGATGGGGAGCACAAGAAGCAGGTGAATCATGAACAACAGCAAAGAGAATCGCCAAGGCCCTAAGCATGAAATCTTCCAAATCGCACTTGGTTGAGCCCTCTACTTCGCCGACGATGGAGAGACGTTACTGTCAGCTCTCGGGAACGAAGCAATTTTCCCCATACGCCTTCGATTGAGCTTCGTTTCTTCACGGGAAGGCAAAACATACCCTTTTCGAAAATGTCTGTGGTCTTACGGAGAGAGAGGGGTGAGGTGTTGTGAGATAGAGAAGAGTTTTGATAGACCCTGTTTCCTTTTTTTTACCCCAGCTGTTTCGCTCGTTTTGGTGTTTTCAGATTTTGCCCACAAAATTTACAAAACGATGTTTCAGCCATTTTTTGTTTTCAGGCTTTTTTTTTTTTTTTTCGAAAATGAGTTTTCGAAAATATAAAAGAGAACGCGTTTTCGTTGTTTTGAAAAATCGAAAATGGCTTGAAAACAACAAAGAGAACGATGCCTTAACTTGCGTGAGTTGCCATGAGGTCAAGATTTTGATAGATTTTACAAGAATATAAATTTTAATGAATTTCCTGGACTTTCGTAAATTTTTACAAAATTCCTAAAATCTCATTAAAATTTGTGACATCTTAAAATAATTTTTTTATATATATTTTTAGGTTTGAAATCCATCAAAATCTTTTAAAATCTCTCTATTATTAAAATCCATGAGTTATTTATGATACCTAAATTTTAAAGGATTTCATTGAAATTCATTAAAATCTTAGATGTGGACACTTAGATTTTAATGAATTTTCATTAAAATCTCAATTAGGGACACTTGAATTTAAAAAAATTAAAATCCATCAAAATCTCAATTAAGAACTCGTGATTTCCTGTCATTCTGTACGCCACCAATTTATATATATTTTGGTCGAGTGTAGCGAAGGTCACCCCACTCCATCTGCGTTATCGAACTTCAATTTACAGCAATCATAATGCTTACTTTTAATTTAATTGCAAATATATAATTCAGGTCATATTTTGTCAATCTATTTAATAGAAAAATAATGTTATTTATTCAATCATGCTACAAGTACAGAAAATTAATTTTGACAATAAAGTTTGACAGACAATACGTGATGAAAATTGATTGGAAGATGATGTTAACATTGGGAGGAATTCTGTCAAAAATTCTCTATACTCGTGACTTTTTCCTTATTTATTACCATTAAAGATGCTCCCTTAGTGTCACTGAAATGATAATGTCAATTAAATACTTAGATATAAGATGTATGACATCATATAGAGATAGATTAGCATTTCAAATTCAGTAATTGATAACTATTTATTTATTTTATAATAAAAGTTTCGATTAAAGTCAATTCCTACAAGTCTAACTCCGATCAAATATAATAAAAAATTTCTTTATCATATAATAATATATTGATTGTAAAAATCAATCATACATTTTTTGTAAATCTTTACTTCAATACTAATGGATATGAAAGATGTTTAAGATGAAAAAGAATACCATGTTATAAAAAATATTCATCAAAAAAAGCAACTAATTAAAGTCTAAAATGGTGAGTGACTATTTAAACATCGAATAAAATCTAAAAATTTTCAATTAGCAATAACCTGCATGGTTGATGAACTTGGATAAGAAGTTTTTACGAAAATTGATTGAGATTTTTAAAATTTTCTCGAGTTCGTTGTATACTGGTCAAGTAGAGTGATTTGTATCGAATTGATAGTCAAATCAAGTTTTTGATTGAACCATCGGGTCAGTTCGATTTTTTAGTCTCGGCCTATTTGTACAATAAAGCAAGAATTACATTTTAAGAAATTAATTTGTTAAGGTAAAAATGAGGAAAAAAAAAAAGTAACTTTATGTTTAAAATAACAATGGAAAAAACTGTTTGTACACCAGGTGTACGTACACGTCTCACATAAATAGTGTGCGCGAATATTTTATTGTGTGTGGGACCTCCCTCCATGTGAGGAAGGTGTAAAAAATTGTATGAATGATTATATTCATGTAGCATGATTGAATAACAATTGTGGGGTACTTTTCAAAATGCCCAAGTCAAAGCACCCTTTTTCCATTTTGCCCAAAAATTTTAACCATTCACCACAATAGCCTTCTAAGGCTGAAAAGACGAAATTACCCTTAAAATGTTATATAAATTACAAAAAATGGCATAGTTTCAAAAAGACAATAATACCCTTTTTAAGTTATAAAGAATTTCAAACACTTCCTACGTAAAATTTCGAAACCAATTCACTTTCTCCATCTGTTTACTCCAACACAGATAAAAACTTATCAAACACTTAACAAGGAAATATTTCACAGCCATCAGTGAATTCGGTAAGCATATTTTTACGTATTTTTGATTTCGTTTTGGTTAAGTACATTATTTTAATCTTTAAATCTTATGTATATGAAAATTTTATGATCTATAATCGACATTTTTAAACAAAAACGAGAAAAAAATTCATCTGATTGAGATTTTCAGATCTGTGATGGAAGAAGAAAACCAATTAAACACGACCCCGACGTCCGGGGAGTCTGGGCCCAGACGCCCGGAAGTCTGGGCCCGGACTTCCGGGCATCCGGGGCGGTGCACCCTCGCCGATTTTTTTTTCCACGAACATAACAAATATATTTTTTTTTAATGCAGCAGATATGGTTGCAATCTCGGTTCTTTACTTTGGTGAATTTGAAGATAATGGAAATGGTTGATGGGTCTGGAAATGGACATGTGATATACATGGCTCAATTTCAATTGTATTGACATCGAATACATCGTATGCAGAAATGTACAGTGAGATACAGGACGTGCTTGACATCAATCCCTCTCAGTACGACATGGAATTGAGATTTCTATTCAACAACGAGCATACATCCATTCCAATTCCACCTACAAAGGTTACTTCTAGAAATGGCATCAAAGCTTTAATTGCATTGAACGAAGATCGCAGGACTACTCCTCTTTGCGTAACTTTAGTAAAAAAGAATGTCCCCGATGGTGAACACGAAGATCTCGATAGAGGGGATCATAATGTGAATGATTTTTGGAACACGGTGGAGATAGCTCGTGAGGATGATGTGGTTATTCCCACTACGCTTGTTCATCATCATGATTTCACCGTTACGCACGTAATTCCCTCGATAGTTGATGACAACGAGAATGCAAATGAATTTACGAATGAGGATTTGATTGCTTTATCCGTCGAAGACATGGGTCGGGTTCGGTACCTCTAATTGTTCTCGTACAGTTCCCGATGATGAAGATTTATATGTCGAGCAACCTGTTCGAAACAAAGAAAGATTTGCAAGAAGGCGTGCACCGGATTGCTTTGAAACACAATTTCGAGTTTAAAGTTAAAAAATCGGACAAGTCGACGTACACAATCATCTCGCATTGACGACGGTTGCCATTGGCGTTTGCGAGCGACGAAAATGGACACGAATGAGTTCTTTGTAATCCGTAAGTATGCACGAGAACATACTTGCGAAGTGGGTATTCGTCGAAATGATCACGAGACGAGCCCGAGCATGGTTCATTGGTCGACAAATAATGGACAAGTTTCGGGACCCACGAACGATCTGAGACCTTCGGACATTATCAATGACGTCCGTCCAGTTACGGGGTGGTCATGAGCTATCAGAAAGCCTGGAAGGCCAAAGAATGCGCATTGGAGGACTTAATGGGTTCGGCCGAGGAAAGTTACGCTAAATTGGCTAGATATTGCCACAACATGGAGAAAACTAATCCTGGATCAGCATTTTATATTGATACGGACGACGGGAATCGCTTCAAGTATTTTTTCATGGCCCTTGGACAGTGCATTCGAGGATTTCGGAACGCGATGCGACCCGTAATTCTAGTCGACGGTACAACCCTTAAGGCTAGATACGAAGGCAAGTTGATTATTGCTACGTGTCAAGATCCCAACATCCAAATTTACCCTCTTGCGTTCGGTATAGTCGATGGAGAGAATGATTTAGCGATGCGTTGGTTCTTCACGAAGTTGAGGGAAGTAATTGGAGACGTCGAGAACCTTGCATTCGTAACTGAACTGGTGCAATCAATAATAAATGGTATCGCCGAAGTCTTTCCTGATGCACATAAAGGATATTGTATGTACGATATACGGGGCAATCTAAAGACGAAGTTTGAAGCGATGGCATCGTTGCATTGTTTAGGAAAGCCGCAGAGGCGTACGCTTTTGAAGAGTTTGAAAAGTTCATGGGTGAAATTGAAAGTAAATCACCTGCTGCATGGGTTTATCTAACGGAGATGGGGAACGAACATTGGGCACGATCACATTTTCCAGGACGTCGATACAACATGATGACGTCGAACAATGTTGAGTCGCTCAATGCGTTATTCAAGAAGGATCGAGAGTTACCAATTCTCGCAATGATTGAGCAAATTCGTAACAAGTTGCAGCAGTGGTTTCATGACCGGCGTGAGGAATCACAAAATTGCACAAGTGTGCTGACTCCGGCTCAGGAAGATAAAATCTTCAAAACTCTAGAGGTTGCGAGGAAGGTATGCGTGGAACCACTGGATCAGTTTCGCTTCTCCGTGAGATGTGGACGTAATATCGGATACGTCGTGGACTTGAATGATAACACATGCACGTGTAGAAAGTTCCAGTTGGAAAGGTTTCCGTGTACGCATGCAGTGGCAGTGGCTATGCATAGAGGGATTCCGTCACACCCCTTGTTCGGTTATTATTACATGGCTGATTATTGGAGAGCGAAGTATGCCGAAACGATATTTCCCCCGCCAAATGAAGCCAACTAGGAAGTTCCTGACCATATTTTCCCACTTAATAATTTGTTGTCACCCGAAATTGGACCACGTGCTCCAGGACGTAGACGTACGTCTAGAATACTATCCATCAGAGAATTTCCCCGACTTCGTAAGTACGGCATATGAGGCGTAATAGGGCATACTCATCAATTTTGTATAAGTCAGATTTCTCTACATAACAATTCAACGGATGTGTAATATTATGTAATAGTTTAATATTTATAATTGAATAATATGTTTTTATTTAGTGTCGTTAAATATGAAATATTCAAATATTTATTTAGTGTCGTTAAATATTAATTTATGTTAATTGATTAATGAAATTATTTATTTACATAATTTATGTTAATTGATTAATTCAAATATTTATTTAAATTATTTATGTTAATTGATTAATTCAAAAATTTATTTAAATTATTTATTTAAATTCATTGATTAATGAAATTATTTGTTTACATAATTTATGTTAATTGATTAATGAAATTATTTATTTACATAATTTATGTTAATTGATTAATTCAAATATTTATTTACATAATTTGTTAATTGATTAATTCAAATATTTATTTACATAATTTGTTAATTGATTAATTCAAATATTTATTTAAATTATTTATTTACATTCATTATTACTTAATGGAATATGAAATAAACATTTAAATAAAATAATGTATATTAATTACATAATTACACAATGTACTAAGGATCACAATTATATTCATACAAATCACAAGCTAGCTTCAACCTCCACATGTCCATAAACAATTCAAAGAAACAATTTATTTTGTTTATTTAATATTTCATAATTTATTAAATAATATTTTATAATTTATTAATTCGTTTCATATTTTAATTTAAATAAAAGGCAACAAAAAAAAAATATTTCAATAAGTAATTAAAATAAATAATTTTATAATAAATAGTTTACTTGTTCACTTAATATTTCGTTGTAAAAGAAGAATTTTTAAATAAATTCATTATTTTAATTGTTTATATAATATTTAATTATTATTAATTAAAATATTATAATTAAATATTTAGTTTAAGTGAACAAGTAAAATATTTGTTATAAAATATTAAAATAATTTTTTAATAAATATTTAATTTTTTTAAATTAATAATAATTAAATAAAAAATTAAATAAACAATCGAAATATAAAATTGAAATAAACAATTCAAAGAAACAATTTATATTGTTTATTTAATATTTTATAATTTATTAAATAATATTTTATAATTTATTAATTCGTTTCATATTTTCATTTAAATAAAAGGAAAAAAAAAAAAAATCTGGGCTTGCTTACGGGCCCCGGACGTGCTGTCGCCGGGCCCGAGAATCCCAGAAGTCTGGGCTTCCGGGCCAGAAGCCCAGAAGATTCTGGGCGTCTGGGCGTCGGGGCCCAAGATCCCGAAGTCCTGGGGCCTGCACCCCAGACACGGGGGTCCTGGGCCCAAAGCCCGTGAGGCCCGTAATCTTTGGGCTTCTGGGCCCAGACCCCCAGAAGTCTGGGGGTCTGGGCCCAGACTTCTGGGGGTCTGGGCCTCTGGGCGTGCCCAGACCCCCAGAAGTCTGGGCCCAGACTTCTGGGCGTGCCCAGAAGGGGGCGTCTGCCCCCTTCTTCTCCGACGGAGATCGCCGGAAAACGTCATTTCCGGCGATCTCCAACCCCCAAAATGGCTCCCAAACATTATTTCTTCGATATTAATTGATTCTACAACAATTTTTTCGAAAATAATCAACAAAAATTCGCAAACATGCATAATATTGAATGATTTCAACCATGCTTTTTGTAAAATAACATAGAATGGTTTTCAAAAGCTCACCTTCTTCAAGAGAAATGGCGATTCCGGTTTGGGCACCACACGGTCGGTTTTTGGGTCGGGCACCACACGGTCGGTTTTTCTCTCCCAACTCTCTTCCAAGTCACGTGAGGGTAAAAATGGCAAAATGCTTCAATGTTAAGCTTTTTTTAGTTTTTCCTTTTTTTTTTTTTTTTTTTATCAGTCAACGGCTATTTTGGAAAAGTGACTGGGTCAACCGGGCATTTCCCACTATTTCCTCTAACAATTGTTCCATTTGTACAGAAATTCATCTGTCAAAAAAGTGCCAAAAAACTCTCATGGTGGGCCCCATGTGAGTAAAATATTGCCAAAAAAAAAAAATAGGCCCCGCCTGTGTGTCTTGTCTGTTGCATTTCTGTACACACGGCATTCTTCTTAAAATAATTGACCAAATATGGTACTCAAACAATTTTCTTAGATTTCGTTTGAACTGTTTGACCTGTTTTACTGTCATTTTTGACGCCACCAATTTATCGCTTTCCTATTCATAGATTTTCCAGATACTTCAACACAGCCCATCATCCTTTTTTGATATCTATCCATCTATCTGCTAAAATGCGCGTAATGCGCTGTCCTCCACTTTTCTCAGACCCCTGCTCCCACAGACCCCCAGCCAATAGGGGGGCGCCCCACCCTGTTCAAGGAGAATAATACCTTAAAAAAGCTGTTTTTTTTTTTTTTTTTGCAGAAATCGCGTTTTATCTCTCTACACGTTTCATCCTCGGAATTTACTGACTATTATAAGCTTCTCTCTGTACAAAAAGTCAAAAACGCTAACCGTCCTTCCCCCTTCCCAAAAATAAGTTCCATCTCTGTCTCTATACCCCTCGTATAAATCAACCAGCCGTGAGCACACATCATTTATCAAACTTACTGTAATAATTAAATTATGGAGTTTTCAAAACGTTACCGTTTATTCTCTGTCCTTTTGTTTGTATATGTTCAACACTTCGCCGCCGTGAATTCCATCGGAGTTAATTACGGCACCCTCGGAAACAACCTTCCACCGCCGGCTCAAGTTGCACAGTTTCTCAAGGAGAAAACCACCATCGACAGAATCAAGCTCTTTGACGTGAACCCAGATATTCTCCGGGCATTTGCCGGCACCGGAATCTTCGTGGCCGTCACTGTTCCGAACGGAGAAATCCCAAACCTCGTTGACATCAGGTATGCTCGTAGGTGGGTGGGTAGCAACATTAAACCATTCTACCCACAAACTAAAATCAACTACATTCTTGTGGGGAATGAAGTACTCCATTGGGGACCTCAAAATTTTATCGATAATCTAGTTGCCGCCATGAGAAGTCTTCACTCAGCACTCATCCAATCTGGGATTAAAGGTGTTAATGTTACAACGGCTCACGCTTTGAGTATTCTTGAATCTTCCGATCCGCCGAGTTTGGCCAAGTTCCGGCCAGGTTGGGATATTGGAGATCTAGCCCCTACCCTGCAATTTTTACGTGAAACAAGGTCTCCATTCATGGTGAATCCATATCCATATTTCGGATACAGCCCAGAACAGGCAAATTTTGCACTCTTCAAACCGAACCGAGGTATGCGCGATAGATATACAAAAAGAACATACACAAACATGTTCGATCAGTTGATCGATGCAGTCTACATTTCCATGAAGAAATTGGGCTATGGCGATGTGGATATTGCTGTAGGGGAGACTGGTTGGGCTTCTGCTGGGGATAGTTTTGAACCGAAATGTACTATTCCAAATGCAGCTTCTTACAATGGGGGTTTGGTGAAGAAGTATAATCAAGGAATTGGGACGCCATTGTTGCCCGGAAGGAAGTTTGAAACTTATATTTTTGCACTCTTTAATGAAAATCTGAAGTCTGGTGTTACATCTGAGAGGAATTTCGGTTTGTTCCATCCAGATTTTACACCTGTTTATGATATTGGTATCATGCGAGGAACCACAGGCGTGCCTGATCAGGTAACTTCCAACATCATAAATTTTACAAATCTACAATTTCTATCATATAGATTATAAGTTTATTCCCTTATTTTCTTGTTTGGTGATAGCCAATATAAATTTCGTTCAGTTATATGATTAGGAAAAGGAGAAAAAATCAAACCAATTGATTTCTCGATAAAATAATTGTACATGTAAATTCAAATTTTTTTTCTTTTTTTTATTTAAATTTGCTACAAAATCTATTAATCCAAAAAAAAAAATGCATTATTATTGAAATTTGAAATGCTAAGAACTTCGAGGTACCATATGCCTAATGATAAAGAAAGACTTTAATTGATTGTCGTAGGCATCTTGTTACTTTCATTTTGAATCTTGTCGACTTTCGACCCGTTACACTTTATTCTGGCACCAATTATTCTTTTCTTTTTCACTTTTCCAATGTAGCCGAGCTGCTTTACAGCTCACGACTCAATAAATTTTGATGCCAATTATATGATTTTTTTATTAATTAAATTCTGTTGATGCAGCCCGGCCCAAAGCCCACCCCATCGGTTCCAACACCACCAACAAAGGGCAACCAAAAATGGTGCGTGCCGAAGGCTGAGGCCACCGATGAACAACTACAGTCCAATATAGACTTTGTGTGCAGCCAAGGTATGGATTGCGGGCCGATTCAACCCAAGGGTGATTGTTTCAACCCTAACACGAAACGGGCTCACGCATCTTATGTCATGAATTCTTGGTACCAAAGCAAGGGTCGTAATGATTTCGACTGTAATTTTTCGGGCACCGGCACCATCACCACATCTGACCCAAGTAAGTAAAATACTTTGGCCCTGTTTGGTATAGAAAAAAAAATCAAATTTTTAATGAATTTTGATTCATAGAATATGCGATTAAAAAGTTTTGGATACTATGGTTAAAATTAATTATTAACTTCAGGGTTTGTAAAAAAATCTGAAAACCTAAAAAAATTTAGAAAAAAAAACTAAAGAAATTTGAAAATCTGGAAAAAAAATCGGGAAATCTAAAAATTGAGTGAGGGTGGCGGTCCCCACTGGGCCTCAGGTAGGTCCGCCCTGATTGACATACTTCGATTCTAATAAACTTTTTTAGTTGAATCGGACATGGCTTTAAATCTATGAATTGAATTGATGATATGTATATTACATTTTTGACCACGAGTGACATTCTAATGCCGTTTCACTTAACCTACAAATCGTACTTCTAAACGACACAAAAAATATAATATTTGAACATGAAATGCTAGATTTTGTGCATGACATTGCAGCACCACCAGCCTATGTCCTAAATTTAATCTTACAAAATCAACTGGCAATTCTTATTCAATGCAATTAATTGTTTTTAATTCTACATTTATTTATTTTTGTCTTCCTCAGGTCATGGGCCATGCTCGTTCCTTTCTTGAATGCGGAAGATGCTTCAGATAATATAAGTTTGATTCAAGAATGTATCGTAATTATTAGTTATTTATATTATGAGCAAAAGAATGTAATTCTTCATTCTCTATTGAATTTCCTTTTAGAGATTTTTATTTGAATTTGAGTCACTAATATCGTCAGAAATTCTATAAGGTATGACATCTCAGAGTTATTAATTATATAAATTTACAATGCGACATGAATAAATAATTTTTAGGGTTTATTTCTTGGTGAAATTGCAAACTCTTGATAAATAAGGGCATGTTATCTTGAAAACATGTTTACTTATCTATATTTAGAAATGAATTTCCAGAAAACGAATTTAAAATTTACAAAGAAAACAGAATGCGCCAAAAAAGTTATTTGAGCTATTTTCAGTTAAGATCAAGTCAAAATTTCATTTTTTTTATTTTTGAAAACAATTTTTCAAAATGACAAAAAAAGAAAAAAAATCGCGTTTTTAGCAATCTCAAAATGGACATTCAAAACACAAAATTCAAAATGAATTCAAAACTCAAAATTAAAAACTGAAATACGAAGAGAACAATCCCTAAGGGGTTGTTCTCTTTATGTTTCAGTTTTCGGTTTTGAATTTTGAATTCCTTTTGTATTTTGTGTTTTGAGTGTTTGTTTTGAAATTGCTGAAAATGCGATCTTCTTGTCATTTTGGAAAACAGTTCTTGAAAACACAACTTTAAAAAACGCGTTTACTTTGAAATTTTGAGAAATTTTTTTAATCGTATTTTATTCAATAAATTTTAATAGTTTAATGTTAATATAGTTGAAAATAACATATAAATTTTGAATTAGAACCATCATCGAAAGTCTGAATCGTATATACACTTCACCACTGCAATTTTCAAGAATATGAAGATCAAATTATGAGAATAATTGGCTTGATGATTGAGAGAGGAATGAAGTAAAATGTATTGAATTTCACATACTTTGAAAAACTATACAAAGGACCGGTGAATATATAAAATGCTTTAGGCTATTCTAAAAGAACATATATACACAATGCATATACATAACAGAAAATACAACTAATTCCTAACTAATACAGAGTTCCTCTTTCTCCATGGATGACTGTGTTGCTGAGTCTTCAATTCATCTGTTTGCTAGTTTTTCAAAAATTAATCAAAAACATCCTTCAAGGTAGTTTGGCAAATTTGAGATTAATTTCCTTGAAAAAAAATTATGGGAATTTTTTTTGTCAAATCTCGGCATATCCTTGATCCCTATTATATCTTAATTCTGCTCCATGCCAATCATTCTAACTTTCATGTCTAATAGTTCAAGAGTACCATGTATCACATTACTGGCAATTTAAGGGTTATTAATCTATTATCTATCATGTGCAAAATTACAGACAACTTTCTCTAAACAAAGAAAAATAAATAACTGCCATTATCTTATAATCACCATAAAATGTTTACTAAAAACAGTAACAATCTAACAAAAGTACCATGATAAACATAACTATGAAAAGAATAGGGTCGCACCTATAAATAAAAAGACCCCACAAATAAAGCAACAGGCAAAGATCAATGTTGCAAAGCATAAACCTTTATACTCTCAGGCAATTCCCTAGTCCTAATATTCGAGTACCGCTCATCCAAAAGCAGCAACCTTGTCGGTCCCCTCCATTTTTTGGCAAATTCCTTCCCTAACAAACTACTCATGTCCTCCCCTTCACTGACATCTTCCTCTGTAACCACCTCCAGCAGTGCCATTTCATTCATCCCAACCCCTCTTTTCTCTCTTGTATGACCATTATCACTATTCACTCCATCCTTTTTTTTCTTCTTTTTGGGCCTAGAAATTTTTGCCAAATTCCTAAACTTCAGAATCATCGTCACTTAGAATATATGTAGGGAGAAGGGTGCAGGGACACAACCATGTTTCTGTTTTGGGCACAGCAACTACAAGTTGATGTTCCAATCGATCAGAATCAAAGGCCTCTGGATTTTCAGAAGTGAGCCTGATTAGATTTTCCTGAACAAGAGTCATTCCGGTCAATATGCAACTCAACATAATCTGTCATGAATATTAGCATATAAACTAATGTAAGCATACTATCAAGAGAGTGAAATTGTCATGTCTTCATTTTTACGTAAAATTTAAAAGGGCTCCTTTTGTTTCTCTTTCTTAAGCCATACGAGAGTTCACCTGCACTCTAATCTTTAACAAGGCTCTAGTTAGGTGAGCCCACATATTGCAAACTCTAGTTCAAAAAAATGAAAAATTAATTAAAGAAAATTGTTGGAAGAGTTAATAAGATGGCTGCAAGGTCATTGAAAAATTTCTTGTGAATTGAATTTTATTCTACAGCAAAAGCTTATGCTGAAAAATCAAGGATCAGCCACAGATTTAATATTAGATTTCAAGCATATGAAAATAGATATCGCTTTTTGTATTAAATTAGATAGCACTGTCTATTTATTATACAACTAAAATGAACTGATGCATTGATAGCAACAAGAAACTAAAACAAAACCATTTGATACAGACGATGAAAAAAATATGAAGGAAAGAGAAAATGCAATGACAACTGAAGTTGATGGTCAAATTGTATTTGTTGTTTCACCAGCCACATCCATTAATCTTTGATGGTCACTTGTGCTGTATGGAATAGAAGCACACAATTATCAGATACAAAGCATCATACATGAATATTATTAATACTAGATAGTGAGGAATTGAGAGAGAATTGAAGATCAGAAAAATATCTATTATTCTTCCTGAAAATGAAATGAAACAACAATATAAATACAAAAGGAATGAAGCAAACTAGGCGGGAACCACAGTTAATGACAGCTCACTATTCTAACTAATTTTGGCGCCTAATATTTAGCCTTCCAGTAGCTTCTATAAACTCTGAAACTCCCCCTCAAGATGGAGGGTGTAAATCTACAACAGCCATCTTGGAAAGTAAAGAAAACAGAGTGGATGCTGGTAAAGGCTTGGTAAAGATATCAGCAAGTTGGTGATTTGTTCTAACCGGTAACAACTTGATGAAATCGTCATTGATTTTATCCCTTACAAAGTGACAATCTATTTCTATGTGCTTAGTCCTCTCATGGAAAATATGATTAGTTGCAATGTGAACAGCAGCCTGGTTGTCACAAAATATTAATGCTGGAATCTTGGAGCTTATGTGTAGATCAAGGAGTAATTGGTGAATCCACATCAGTTCACTAGCAGTAGAAGCCAGTGCACGATACTCAGCTTCTGCAGACGATCTGGACACAGTGTTCTGTTTCTTGGCTTTCCACGACACCATAGAATCCCCAAGAATGACACAAAAACCTGTAATGGATTTTCTGGAATCTAAGCAGGACCCCCAATCCGCATCAGCAAATGTACGCAACTGCAATGAAGAACCAGCTGAAAACGGAAGACCTTGGCCTGGAATACCCTTAATATATTGCAGCAGGTGATGAATTGCCGTTAAGTGCGGTTTTCTAGGCTAAGACACATATTGACTGAGTTTATGCACATCAAATGTAATATTTGGTCGGGATATTGTGAGATATAGCAACCTACCAACCAATCTCCTATACATAGAACTATCCTTCAAAAGCTTTACAGTCACTAACTTTGCTATTGGAGAGTAGGTTTCTAGAAAATCAAGTCCTTCTTGTTGAGTATATCCTTTCGCGACCAGTCGTGCTTTGAAACGATCAACAGCCCCATCTGATTTATACTTAATCTTTTAAACCCACTTACAACCTATAGAATGCTTTCCTGGAGGTAACTTGGTGATGGACCAGGTTTTATTCTATTCCATGGCAGATAACTCAGCAGCCATGGTATCCTTCCAATGAGTGTGTTGCACTGCTTGGTGATAATGTTGAGGCTCAGTGAGGGATGAAATATTGAGGAGTAGATGAGTATGAGCAGAAGAGAATTTTTCATAAGTGATGCAATCACTTAAGGGATAAGGATAAGGCTTATGATCAGTGGAAGAAGTGCTGTGAGATAGAAGATTACAGTGAAAATCCTTTAAGTATGATGGAGGTTTGTTATGTCGAAGGGATCTCTTGATAGGAACATCAGCAGGAGTGCTAATGATAGGCTGACCTGCAGATGGTGAAAAAGAATCAAGAGATGGAAATGGAATATTAATAGTATGATCTGAAGGGTGATTGGGATTGAAATTATTAACAAGAGATTTTGATGAAGTAGGATTATCTGGAAGAGAGACAGGTAGAACAAGATGAGGAAAATCATCAGTAAAATCAGCACATTTGGCAATAGAATGAAAAGGAAAAATATTCTCATGAAATATTACATCTCTGGAAATAAAGAAGTTTTTGGATTCAATATCATACAAGCGATAGCCTTTAATACCAGGATGATAGCCAACAAAGACACACATTTTTGCACAAGGATGAAACTTTAGGCGATGAGAAGGAAGAGTGGAAGCAAAACACAAACTCCCAAAGACTCTGAGAAAGCTGTAATCAACAGGAGATTGATAAAGTAAGGTATATGGTGTTTTGTTTTACAAAATAGGGGAAGGAGTCCGATTAATCAAATAAGTTGCTGTAAGAACACAGTCCCCCCAGAAGGATATAGGAACTTGAGCCTGAAAAAATAGTGCCCTGGCAACATTAAGCAAATGTTGATGTTTCCGCTCAACGACTGAATTCTGCTCAGGTCTTTCAACGAAAGAGAATTGATGAAGTACTCCCTTAGAACTGAAATAATCTTTGAATTGTAATTCAGGAGCATTATCTGATCTGAAGGCCTTAATAACTTTGTTAAACTAAGTCTCAACAAGGCTGAAAAACTTGGGAATTATATGATGTACATTAGATTTTTGCTTCATTAAATAAACCCAAGTAAACCTTGTACAATCATCAACTAAAGTGAGAAAATATCTGAATCCTTCACGGGTTGGAGAATTGTATGGACCCCAAGTATCACAATGGATGAGGTCAAATGCATTAGCAGATAAATGATTATTCGACACAAATGATAACCTTCGTTGTTTAGCTAAGGGGCAAATATAACATAGTGCAAAACATCTATCATTCTTTAACTTAAGCTGATCTTTAAGATTTTCTAGTCTTTTAAAAGACAAAAGACCAAGTCGATTGTGCAAAACAAGAGAAGGTACATTATTCAATACAGACAAAACACGTTTACAAAAATCATCAGATGAATTACATTTATCCTTCATTTCATCACCTACTGCTTCAATAACATAAAGACCATCAATTCTCCTAGCTCTGCCAATCATCCTCAAATTGTACGTGTCCTGAATGTCACAATAATCGGTGAGAAAATTGACACTGATGTTGGAATTCCTTGTCATAGAACTGATAGACAACATGTTGAACTTGAATTGGGGCACAAATAACACATCTTCAAGAATTAATTTAGATGTTAATCTAATAGTTCCAGCAAATTTTACTTGAATTCTGATATGATTAGGTAGTGTGATGTAAATGTTCTGAACAGCCTTCAACTTTTGAAACGAAGCACGATTGTAACAGACATGACTAGTAGCTCCTAAGTCTAGTATCCAATGTATAGGAGAACTG
Organism: Fraxinus americana; assembly: GCA_035079005.1. Classification (NCBI taxonomy): domain Eukaryota; kingdom Viridiplantae; phylum Streptophyta; class Magnoliopsida; order Lamiales; family Oleaceae; genus Fraxinus; species Fraxinus americana. The sequence continues at coordinate 19,421,250 of CM068710.1, read as the reverse complement.
ATTTGAGCAATAGAAATGGAAAGGCAAGTACTTGATTCACGATCAGATTTAACACCCTCAGTCTCAACTTTAGCATCTAGAGATGTGTACTTAGCAAGCTCATCAGTTGTTGATATTGATCAGAATTCAAATTTTACACGTAGCTCCCAATATTGCCAATATTGCCAACATGCTTATTTGAAATAGAGCCAGAAATTTGATTAGCAATAACATTAGTCGATTGGACATTATAACCTGTTTGATTGCTTCCATTGGACTCTATCAGATTGGTAGAATTGAACTTCTGTTTTGGTTTGTATCCAGGCGGGAAACCATGAAGTTTGTAACACTTGTCAACCACATGACCAACACTTCCACAATAAGTACAAACATGCCTCTCTTTTCTGGAATCTACTATTAGCTTTGCCCCGGATTGGCTCTTTTAACTTCATTTCTAGTAAAGAATGCCAAAGAATCAGTAGCCCCTACAGTAATATTTATAGACCTCTGATGTTCTTCTTGAGATATGAGGGAAAACACTTTGTTAATTGGTGGAATAGGATCCATGAGTAACAATTGTACTCTAACCTGGGCATATGAGTCATTTAAGCCCATTAAAAACGACATCACATATTCCATGTGATAGTGTTCAGCCAATTTCTTGCTCTCTCCACAATTACATTGACCACAGGAACAAGAAGGGCAATAATTGCTAAGCTCTTCCCAAATAGTTTTCAGCTTAGTAAAATAAGCACCAACAGATGATTGGCCTTGTGCATGATTCATTAGATCCTTTCTCAATTGGAAAATTCGAGGACTGTTCCTCTGCTGGAAACGCTCCCTGAGATCAAGCCAAATCTCGCGAGCAAATTCGGAATATATGATGCTAGCAGAAATTTCCTTTGAAACTGAATTAAGTATCCATGAGATAACAACATTGTTGTTCCGAATCCAATATCTGAGGAGTTCTTCATTTTCTTCAGGCTTGGTGACTGATCCATCGATAAAACCAAGTTTATTTTTCACCGAAAGTGCTATGGTCATGGCTCGACTCCATAAAGTATAATTTTCACTAGCCACTTTTGCTTCCTTTCTCTCGCCATTGGATTCAGATCATTCATGGCGGATATTACCCTTCAAAATCAAAATTCATCTTCATCAATAAGTCAATCAGCCGTTGATGAAGCTTCAAGTCCTTATTACCTTCATTGCTCTGATACCATATTGAGGAATTGAGAGAGAATTGAAGATCAGAAAAATATCTATTATTCTTCTTGAAAATGAAATGAAACAACAATATAAATACAAAAGGAATGAAGCAAACTAGGCGGGAACCACAGTTAATGACAGCTCACTATTCTAACTAATTTTGGCACCTAATATTTACCCTTCCAGTAGCTTCTATAAACTCTGAAACTAGATTTGACAACATTGAATTTAAATTTGTCAAAATTCAATTCAAATTAAAATGAAAGGAAAGTGCAATTGATGGAAGAGATTTTTCTCATCATTTCTACATGACTATATCGTTCTGGTGGATAACGGATATCCTCTGTCCCATCCCCTCTCCCACAACTCAACGAGAGCATTTGATTTTGGGTGTTTAAAGACTTACTGGAAAAACTTCAATCACTCATCAACAGCCTCAACTTCTTCCTCCGCACTTCCAAAACCCCATTCTTATCACTCAAAGCCGCCACATCACCTCTCCCCAGCCTCAAATCAAACGGCGTCATGAATCCCCTAGAAGCCGCATCAGCTGCATTTATCCTATCTTTTTTCACAAATATGCCATTGACCAGAAATCGGTGCAGAAAACCCGCAGATTTGGCAACACGAGTTCAATTGGATTGTGGGTTTGTGAGATTGGAAAAGGAAAATCAGAGGACCTATGTTGCGGGAGAGGGGAGAGAGAGAGGGTAAGGTCAGAGAAGCCATTTCCCGTGTTTTCTAAACTGTTTTGGCTTCAAAACAATGAAAACATGATTTTGGACGTTTTCAGTTTTTAGTGTATTTTTTTTTCATTTTCCAAAACGCTTTTTCGAAAACAGGAAAGAGAACGCGTTTTTACTGTATTGAAAAATCGAAAACAGAAAACGTCTTGAAAACGGTAAAGAGAACAGCCCCGAAGTTTCTCTTATTCTTTTGTGAACAATAATTTTTGAGTTGGGGGTTTGTTTCTTTGAGCTTGAGCGCCTGCTTGTCCATATTTTTTACCCATTTTTAGAGATTATCTGCCCGTTGCACAGAAGATTCCAATTTCAATTGATTGAAGGTTTTGACGACAAGAGACAGTTGCATGTGAATTTTGAAGAATCTATTTTTAAGATTTTCCCGTTTTACCCCCATGCCTCCAGCCACCCATTTTTTTGGAATTGATTGAATGTGGTTGGATTGTAGAGGGGTAAAAAGGGCAAGTGGTAAATGAAAGGATTCTCATTATACAGACACGTCTTTTACGTGTCAGAGGGGAGTCAAATTCAAAGGCCCATTTACTATGTAACGGTCGGATAATATCTAAAAATGAATGAGGCCTGTCTTTGGTAGCCATTTCTCATTCATTTTGTGTCTCATTTTTTTGAGATCTTTGAACATGTACAAGAATCCGTAGTGCAAACTTGCAACCAATTTTTGCTAGTGCTGAAATCGCCAAACTCAGACAGATGAGTAAATATCTGACCTGTATTTCCAGGCCATCTCCAGTGAACGACTTGAACATGGCTGGAACTGAATTTACTGCATGAATTAGGGCTTTTATCGATTAGACAAGATGAAGACACAAGATGCAATGAAGAACTTGCAACTCAAAGTGATTGTCTGCGAAGGCACTTAAATACAATAGTATAGATAGTAAATAGGACATACAAGTTTAACAAAATGGTCAATGGTAGTCTTGGCAGCTCAAACTATTATAAAACCATAGAGTAAATTGAATCAAGCCGTAGCAAACCTTGATAAGATAAATGTGAATTTAAACTTATTCGAGCCATCAAAAGTGAGTTTTTGGGAGTGTTTTTGTGGGTTAGATACTTAATTGTGTGTGTTTATTGATTCTTTAGGAGAAATTTGGGTATTGGACCAGAATTGATGAAAAGGAACGAGCTTCGATCAATTAGAATTGAAGTTGAATGAATTCTGAGATTCGAGACCAATATATCAAGTTTGGAAGTTGATGGGCTTAAATAAAATATTGGAGCATTTGAGTTGAACAAGAAATTGAGTTCAGGGACCAAAATGCACAGGATTAGAAAGTTAACCCTTGTGATCACAAGGTCCTCTGCATAGAATCATACTACACGAACATAGGGGATGGCATAGGGGATGATCGAACACACACTTCGGGGGTCGAACATTATTTTATTCACTCGGGATCCATGCGCAATGTGAAGGTCGGTCACCCTATTCGGTCATCCATTTTCTGGCACCTCAGCATAATTTCCTCTGCATAACTGCAAAGATACCAGCAGCCACAAGCTCCACTATGCGATAGCATGTATTCCAATGGTGCGATCGCATGGGCAAAACGAGACTCAGAATATGCTTTTCCTAATTCGACTCAAATTCTAATTTTTGAATAGGGGACGACTTCCAACCTAATTAAAGGAGCATACATTGTTTTCTTCCATTATTTTCAGAGACGCATTCTGGAGAGCAAATTCGAATTCTCATCATTAGATTATCAAGATTTGTGGCTAAAATTCTCGGAAGGCGGAATACCATAGATTCGCAATAATCAGCAGGAAGTTGAAAAATCCTTGTTGGGATTATTGTAGTGAAGATCAACAATTGCTCGAATTTCTTTTTTTTTTTTTTATTCATTGTGATTTCCCGATAATGTCCTTTATCATTTATTTGTATCTTTTCGCAATTATGATAGGCTAATTGTTTAATTGTTAGAATGGACGATATAGCTTATAGTTTTATGTTAATTTAATTTTAAAAAATTCATTTCAATTTTCATGTGTGATAATTGTTTATTGAGTGCTTAAATAAATTTAGAGAGTGAAAAAATAGTTCAAATTTGGGAACTACAAGCAGTGCAGATCGGCATAGCTAGACTCGAGCCACCATGATCAGTTATGATTCAAGTCGAGCTCGAGACTATAAATTGAGAGCTTAATGAGAGGCAAACCCATTCTTCAACACTTCCAAGTGGTTTTTTTATATATTCTTCAACACGAGACATGTCACTTATTTGAGATGGATAGATGATAAGGGTGCTACAAAACTTTCAACATAATTTGGACATCACGATTCACTTACTAATTTCCATCATCAAAAAATAAAAAATTATATATATACGAAATTGTTCTCGTATCCACAGTTGACATGATAACATTATCCACTTACTGATGTGCTAGAAGAATTTTACTTACGGATCTTTCCAAACGTGAAAACTGTAAATACGTTTCTCTTTAAGCGGGCAAGATAAGACTTCCCAATGTAGGCATGAGATAAGTACGTTTCTCTTTAACTGAGCAAGATAAGATTTCACACTGTATGCATGAGAACATATGTGTGTGTGTTAATAAATAAATAATTTATTAGTTAAAGAATAAAGAATAAATAATAAAAATTGATTCTCTTCTAGATAGCGAGGACCTGGGTAATTGTAAGAAACACAATAATAGTGATCTTCATCTCATTAAAATTAATTTTTTGAAAAAAAATATATTTTAGAATAATGATTTTTTTGGAGAATGTATGATTAAAAAGTAAAATAAAAAGAATACGTGTAACAGTATTTCATGGGAGAATAGGTGGTTCAAAATAAGTTATGAAAAATGTGTATTCTTTGAAAAATAGAGCCTAAACAAGGGCTAAATGTGAACTGAATTAATTTTTCTCAAAATTTATTTCCTTCTTAAGAACCAATTAGTATATAATATACTATCATATGATAAAATTAAAAGAAATATATAAATATAAAGAAATAATTTAATGATCATGATCTTCATCTTATTTTAAACACTAGAAATAGAATTCTGTTACATGTACCGAATTTTTGCACATAAGTTAACAAATGCATGCATGTATAACTCAAGTTTTTAAGACCTTTATTTATTGACGAAATGATATTGCCAATGTTTGATTCAATTAAAGTTTAAATCAATGTTAACAACTAATTTTAATTACATCTTTCATTTTAGGAAAAATTCCAGCAACAGTCCTTAATCTTTTCATTTTTGCAGACTTTACCCCAATCTTCATTTTGTTTCAGAGGGGGTTCCTAACTTTTCATAAATATGTAGCTGGGATCCCTTTGGACGTAAACCATACAAAACACAGTCAGTTGACCTGAAAAATTTAAAAATCAGGTATAGTGACCCTTTTAAGGAGGGGTGATTTCTTCAAATCAATATTACTCATTTGATTTAAAAATTGAAAAATTGCAGCAGCGGTACCTAACATTTTCATTTTTTGCAGACTTTACCCTAACCTTCGTTTTGTGCTAGAGGAGGTCCCTAACCTTTCATAATATGCAGTTGGGGTCCCTTTGGACGGAAACCGTCCAAAACACCGTCAATTGACTTGGAAAATTAAAAAATCGGGTATATTTACCCTTTTAAGGAGGGGCAATTTCGTCAAATCACTATTCCTCATTTGATTTAAAAATTGAAAAGTTATCAATTCTTTGTCACTCACATATTCACGTTACACAGAGAGAAAGAGAAACTGTCATCATCTACAATGCCTGGTGAAAAAAACCATGAATCAGCTGATAATGTTGAATATTTTGCTTGTCACATACGAGGCCATCTTCCTGCTCATGTCATGGTATTACTTTTTTTTTTTTAAATTTCTGAAAATAATCTGCATATTTACGAAAGATTAGAGACCTCATCTGGCACAAAATTAAAGTTAGGCTAAAGTTTGCAAAAAAAAAAATGAAAATGTAAGGGATCGCTGTTGCAATTTTCCCTTATTTTTATTTAAAATTAATTTTTCTATAAATTAAATGGGGACATTATGCCACTAATGCTTAAGAAATCTTTTCTATGCCTTGTTTGATGATGATTAAAAATAGATTTTTTAGTGAATTTTAATAAAAATTGATGAAATATTTGATTGAAAAAGTTGTGAGTTCTGGCATTTAGAGTGGAAAATGTCTATACGTTTCAATTTTTTACATTTTCACCCATATTTTGACGTTTCATTGCGGAAAACATTATTTTCCTCAATTTTCTCTATAAAAGTGAAATGACAAATATAATCTCTTATTTAAATAAAACAAAAAGTAAACAATAAATAAATAATTGCAACCATATGCCCAAATTTTCTAAAATTACAAATGAGTCTTAAACAAATAATTAAAAACCAAAACCAAAAACAAAAATAACTTCCATCATCTTCCCCCATCACATCCCATTTAACATAATTTGCTTCAGCGGTTCATCGCAGGCAGATTTTTCCTCCTGCTTTTGCGTACTATATTTCCTGTGGCAGGGGCGACAAGGACCGAATTTTTAGATTGTTGCTGGTCATGTATCATCCTAGGAATAGATATTTGCTGCACATTGATGCAGATGGGAGCGATGAAGAGAGGACGAGGCGGTAGCAATAATTAAGTTTGTGGCTAGGGATGGCAACGGGGCGGGTTCGGGGTGGGGCACCCTCGCCCCGCCCCGCCCCTCCACGCCACTTCTCCTCTTCACCCCGCCCCGTGCCGGGGCGCCCGCCAAAACCGTTTACTACCCCGTTTAATTTTTTTTATTTTTTTTTATTTTTTTTTTTTTGCCCTAAAAAATTTTCAGTTATACTATTAAAGAAACATATAACTCTATTTTTAAAAAACATTTGTTCATCAAATTTAAGAACATAAATCCATAAACTCTCATATTCAAAGCAGATGGATGAACATTTTAACATCGTAAACTTTATAATCTTTTTAGAAAGTTAAATAAAAACTGTAGCTAGTGAACTAGTATAAAATTTTCAATCCTCCTGTAATGCCGTCACAAAAACAATGTCCAATGGAGATTTGGTCAGCATATATAATGATAATTAACTTTCAAGGTCTTGTTATATACATTATTAACACTCCAATCCATCACAATTCCAGCTTTTTTTTTTTGGTCAAATGTTCCTGTCTCTATTACTTATTAAACATTGAATCAATTAAACAAAGAAAATGTTATATCAAAAAAAAAAAAAAAAAAAAATTGTTCACGGGTCGGGTTCAGGGCGGGGCATCCCCGCCCCGCCCCGCCCCTCCCTGAGACCCGAGACGGGGCGCCCCGCCCCGCCCCGCCCCGCCAACCCGTTCGGGGCGATTTTTTTCGCCCCATTCGGGGCGGGGCACCGTCGGGGCGGGTCGGGGCGGTTTTTTTTGCCATCTCTATTTGTGGCTACAGTTCGGGCCATTGGGAATGTGGATGTGATAGGGAAGCCCGATCCGATCACTTACATGGGGTACACGAATATTGCGGTCGTTGTCAGGGTAGCTTTGATTTGTTGAAATTGGATAATGGATGGGATTGGTTTATCACTCTAAGTGCATTCGATTGTCCACTGATTACGCAAGATGGTAAGCTTCTTTTTGGAATTTTGTGCTGTTTGTTTCTTCTTAATTGGAATAGTTTGTGGAATATGGATTCTTCCTATCGTCTGTTTGTATGAAAATCTGTTTTTTGTTTTGTTATATAGCCTCTGGGAGCAACGGTAATTGGAGGCATTTTTGTTATAACTTCAATTGATTTATGGGAAAGTGTTTGAGGGTTGATGGTGGTTGTTTGTGGTGTGAGCTCCGACGCTTTAGGTGGTGGATGGTTAGATGGAGGCCGGGACGGGGAAGAACGTGAATTTATTTTTGTTATTGGTTTTGATTTTTAATTATTTGTTAGACACTCATTTGTAATTTTTGAAAAAATTGGACTTATGGTTGCAATTAGTTATTTGTTGTTTTTTTTTTTTTTTGCTTTACTTAAATGAGAGGGTATATTTGTTATTTCATAATTTTTTATTAAGAAAATGGTTGAAAATTGAGGAAAAATGATGTTTTTCGCAATGAAACGTGGAAATGGAGATGAAAATGCAAAAAATTGAAACTTATGGACGTTTTGCACACTAAAAGTCAAACTTATAGACATTTTGTACTAATAAACATTAAAATTAATTATTGATTTTAATTTTAATTAAAAATTAATTTTTAATTTTTACCAGGGATGTATAAATATAATCATTAAGCTCATCAATCATATCATACCATAGAAAAACTCCACCACTACCAAATCACCTGGAAAATCACAAGCACAAAGCCAAATCCCATGGAAGAAAAAGTGAAAAACAAGAACAAGAAGCAAAAAAAATTGCACCCAAATGATCAAAATTCCAAAAGTACCTCAGATTTTGCATTTAAGCCTTGTTCGGAAGTGAAGGGACTCAGATTTGGCGGCCAATTCATTGTAAAATCTTTCACAATTCGCCGTGCACGGCTGTTAGAGCTCCTCCGCCTCCTCTCTCTCCCGCCGCCAACCACCACCACACAGCACCGTGAAAAAACAACCAATTGGAAGTCGCCTTTTCCTTCAACCACCGCTTTTCTTCCCACGAACTTTACAATTTTAGCGCATCATGCATGGCATACACTGACATTAGGCCTCGGGACTAAGAAATCAAAAGTGGTTATATTCGTTTTTGAATCGGAGAATATGAAGGCGGCGATGGACGGGCTATGGCCGCCGGAAATACCGCTGGGAGAAGTGAACAAGAAGCTGATTAGAGGCACGATGGGGTGTGAAATGGCGAGATTCAAATTCAGGAAAGGATGCATCACATTCTATGTTTATGCAGTAAGAAGAATTGGGAATTTAGGTTTTTCATGTGCAGATGATCTTAGAACAATTCTTCAATCAGTTGCTGCACTCAAAGATTTCATTGACCATACTGCTATGCTCGCCATGCCCAACCAGAAAAGTATTAATTACCGGGCGGTGCCACCGCCAGTCGCCATGGCTCATTAGGCATGTTTTCTTCATCATTTTCTTCTTCTCTATCTTTTCCTTCTTTAGTTTTTATTTCTTTTTATTTTAATTTACGCTGACTGACAATACATGTTTCTCATTTCCTCTTTCTTTTACTGGGTGGAGGATTTTCAAAGTGATTATTTGTTTGTATTTTTTTTTTGTATTCATTTATTTAGTATAAATAATTGCAGATTTTGCTGGTGGACAATTTATTTTTAAATATTTTTGAGTCTATTTTAGTAAGGATACTATGTTCCCATTTGATGTAGATTAACATTTAAATTAATATTTAATTTAAAGTCGACGACTAATTTTAATAATATATTTATATCAAAATCTACTAAACATTTGAATCCACGCAAATAAATAGGTCATTTTGTTGCCAAATTTTTAGATAATGAAAAATGTGTATTTAATCAAAGTTTAGGAGAAGGGTTATTATCCAAAAGGCCATGCTTCATGCTTGTGTCTAATGATTGTGACCCACCAGACCAAACTATGATTTTGAACATTTACGGTTTTTTTGTACGTTAAACTCGAACACACTACATTGGCCTTTGTTTCTTTATTTATTTTTTTTCAAACTATTTTTCAATCACATATTTTATAAGACTCATAAATTTTATTATTTTTTTAATCAAACTTTAATTTTTTATTATCAAAATCTACTAAAAAATTTGATTTTTTTAATCCAAATCAAATGTGGACTAAATGGTCGATAAATTTTGTTAACTTGTCTTTATCGTAATTATGTTTGATCTAGTCTAGCATACAAGTTGAGCTTTTAATTAAGCCGAAGTCTCTAGCTCTTTTCATTTACAACTTGAATAAAGTGAAGACTTCAACCATACACTTTTAATGAATAAATAATATGAAAACATTATAACATTGTTTGACACCCATTTTGGAGAAAAAATAAATTTTGGAATACTGATTGACGAAAAAATGTGTGGTTAAAAAGTAAGGAGAATTTTTTGATTTATGTGTAATATTATTTTATTGATAGAATGTGTGGTTGAAATGAAGAAAGAAAATGAGAATGAGAAAGAAAATGGGTGTCAAACAGGGGATATAGTTCCGTTACCATAGTTATGGGAATTCTTTGATGATTATGTGTGTTGAATAGACCAATTATATTTTCTTGATTTTCTGAAATAAATCTTTAATTACTTAACTCGAATTTAAATTAAATCAAAGCATATGTAAAAGTCGAATGTATGATTTTCCCTTTTTCTTTTATGGTAGTTCATGTCCAATGTATTAAAGTTATTGTACTTTGAAATAACACAAATTTCTTGAACTAATTCAATTCGAGCGATAGTGTATAGCACTATTGTACGCGATGTCTTGAACAAATTTTTTAGTTGGATTTTGTTACATGTACATTTAAGTTTACATCTTGGATGACATAATGCACACGTGACATTCTATCATTGATTGTGGAAATATATTTTTTACCGAAGGTGAACTATCTTAAATTGTATGTATCTTTATTTGTATTCATGCATATTGGTGGGTGTTATGATGTTGATAAATGATGATATGGTGAAGGAAAAAGTGTGGTGTGAGAGGTAAAGGTAGGGCTGAACTGTGAAGGTCCATCAATACCTCCTTAATGAAGTCTGTCTTGATGGCCAACAAAAATAAGTGAGGGAAGAATGCCTTTTTTCTTTGGTACCCACACCACCCCCACGCCATCCCTACCCTAAAATCGAAACAGCTGAATATTATGTTATATGTACATCATTTTTATACTATTATCTATATTGTGTCACGTGACGATACATCATTATACAATTTAGAATTTTTTTTTTTCGCTCATAATTTTTTTAAAACAAAAACAATATTAACATGAATGCAAAGAAAAGAAGATACCAATAGGCAATATCATTATTGATTGTAAAAGCAGAAGGCCCACTTCACACCACCTTTGTCCCCGCCGCAGAGGGGAGACGTCTCTCTCTCAACCCTTCTTTAATAAATGCACTTGTACTATGTTGACTAGGATTTTATCTTTGACAACAGGTTATTATTGTTGCCCCCAAAAAAGAGCAAACATAATTATATATGTACGAATTAACGTATAAGATTTTAGGGTGTGTTTGAACAACATTATTTTAGAAGAATGTATTCTGAAATAGTAGATTGATTGAAAATTTGTTGTTGAAAAAGAAGGAAAAATTATTGATGTGATGGAAAATATTATTTTATTGAAGAATGTATGGTTGAAAATGAGTAAAAGAATGAAAATGAAAATTTTAATGGGTACCAAACAGGGGTTTAATTCTGTTTTGATCTCTCTTAAGAGATAGGTTCTAGAAATGATAAATGATTCACAAGGTGAACTTTGTAGTGGTAAACTTGGAAGTATATGTTAGAAGATTGCGTTGGCGAATTTCAACCTATCGTCACCATCTACACACGAGAGATTTTTGATCAAGTATAAATATAACACTTATTTTGACATTTGAAAGTGTTTATATTGAGTTTTTGCTGCTTCATTATGCTAGTTAACTGATTATTTTAGGAGAAAATTTGATATTAAACGAGAAAGGACGAAAATGAACAAAAATTGATAAAGGGGATTAAAGTTCAATGAAATTTGGAACTCGAGGACCATGATAGCAATTTGGGTAGTTAAAGGACTCTCAGAACAAATAAAAGGTGACAGGGGCTGAACAATCAAAAGAAATTTGAGAATTGCAGTAGCAGTCCCCAATTTTCAGAACCTGTGCGATCGCAGCATTATACCTGTGTGATCGTAGTATTGAACTTTAGGGACCCAAAGTGAAATTTTCTAAAACTCTCAATTATGATCAAACTCCAATTCCTTTCACTTTTGGGCACGAAATTAGGCATAAATTAAGGTCTATGAATATGATTATTAATGAAAAACAAAGAGAGGAGACTGGATTTACATTCTTGAGACAAAATTATATATATATATACACACACACATACACATACACATCAATTTGGGATTTGAAAATTGAAGAACACAATTAGTTGGAAAATATACAATCAATCAAAGAAGACTTGAAGATCATTGATGCAATTTCAGTGCTAAAGAACAACAATTGTTTGAATTAAATTCTTTATTCATTATATATATTGAACCGTATGATATTGTTCATCTTTTCTTATTATTTAATTTCATAAATATGATTGACCTAATTTATTATTGTTAGGATGAACGATATAGTTTAGATGAAAATTTATTTATTTAATTCAATAAATTTCATGTCAATTTGATTATGTATTGATTGCTTATTGTGAGTCAAATTGACATTCCATTGCTTGTCACCAATTACATAGTTTAATGAAAAATATTGAGATCGAGAGAGAATATATTTATCTAATTTGTGCAATAAACAACACAAATCTTGATAAAAGATCATGAGATATTTTTATAGCTTATGCAATCATAATTTAATTATAAAAATAGATGCTATTACATGTGTATAAATTTGCATAGAAATATAATAAACATTCAGACAAGTAAATAAAGTTAATTTTGCTCGAGAAATATTACTAACTAAATTGATTAATCCGATTGTTAATACATATGAAAAGGGAATGAATGAACGAATGTTAAATAATTTAAGTGATATTGAAATTTCTAACCAATAAAATCCAAAAGTCCACCACAAACTCGTTAGACTTAGATTATTTTAGTATAATTTAGAATTATAAATTGCTCACCACCTTAATTCAGATTGAATCTGGATCAGGGGCGGAGGGGAGGGGGGTCCTGGGGGGTCCAGGACCCCCCCAATTTTTTGGAAATTTTTTGGAAATTTTTTTTTTTAATTTTTTTGCCTCAAATTTTTTTTTTAATCTCCTAATCCAGCCCATTCAATTGTTTGTGAAGTTGTATTGTTTATCAATTATGAGTGAAAGAGTTTCATCAATCCTCAGACTCGGTGATGGAGAAATATTTCAAAAGATTAGTAGTTTCTTTTATATGTTTCTTGATTTTTTGGTGAAGTCTTCGTACATTAATTTATGTTCATTTATTTCATTTCTCCATCACAAAGTACCAACTTTCCTCATTTTAACAGATAATGTTTCAAAAAAAAATTTCGGGGGCGCTGCCCCGAACCCCCGTAAGCCCCTACCCCTTCAACTCCGGGACCCCCCTAGTTTGAAGAGCTGGCTCCGCCCCTGATCTAGATTATGATAAAATTAGTAACAAATACTTGATCAGTACATGTTCAATATTTGAACTCAAAATCCATTATTATTAGGCACGAAGATTCGTATACTTGAAGAATCAATCGATCAAGTTTTTAGTGTCGTTGTCGGTGAGTAATTTATTTACTTTAGTTATTGTTATTAATTCTAGTTTCGATTTAAATTCTAGTTTCTTGTTTTCCTTTTTAGGTTTCTTACACAAGAAGTTCGAGATACAGTAGTCTTTTACCAATTGATATGAAAACTGAACAAACCTTCAAATAGTGAATCAATAACAAGAAGAGAACCTAATGACAGAACAATAAATAGTCATGCATTTGGCACTTGTTGAGCAGTCGGCTGAAATTGATGAAGATGATTTGCCACTCTGGCAATTTATCACACCACATGTTGCTTCAAATCAACCAAATATTGTGTGTTTAGCATTTGGGCAACCAAACTTTCAGATACATAAATATATCATTTTTCTATTTAGAATGTGTTATGATTTTGCGGGAAGTCCCATGAAAATCCACATAATGACGTTTTGCGCTTCTTGGACATCTACCGACTACCAAAACTACAGTTTAAATGGTGTGTCCGATGAAGCAATCAAATTGAGACTCTTCCCACATACACTTTGTGAAGGAGTAAGAGAATGGTTGGATTCTGATAAATGTATTTTATACACTTATCGAATCAGTCAATGAGATTAATTATTGTAGATTTTGATAAATTATGTATATATTTCGTTTGTTAGGTGTAACTTGATGCAAAATCATGGAATTTGACAAGATGAGCGAAAATGGGCAAAAATGGAGAAAATTCAAAGTTCGAGGACCAAAATGTAAATATTCAATAGCCATTTCGGACCATAAAATAATGGTTGAAGATTACATATGATCAATTAAAAGCAATTAGAAGTCAAAGGGAAGAAAAAATGAAACACAATCAATTTCTAGACGCATAAGTTATACTTCGAATTTTCATCCTCATATTGGAACTCATTTTTCGTATAGTAAACATTCGAATTGGAAAATTGATAATTCTAGAGGAATTATATCTCTTTGAGTTAGTTTTCGAGCATATTTTGAATCACCTCAATCGAATATAAAAGCAGTAAGTTTTGGCGAAAATATTGATAACTGTTTAGAGACGAAACCATGTGAATGGCTCTAGCGGGAGGGTTTGTACGGCGCACACTTGAGCTATCATTTCTTCAACCATGAGGCCAATTATCTTTGGCAGCACGTATGCAGTGAAAAGGCGGCATGGTCGTGCAAGAAAAAAATTCATCTAACAGATCAATTTTCCTTTTTTTGATTAAAATTCTTTCGAAACCCAAATTTGATGCGATTTTTACTTAATTTTCAACTCCTATAAATACAAAACAAGGACAGCCATTGAAGGGATCTCTCTCTATCCTCTTAATACACATTTATATTATCATATTCATCAAGAACAAGATGCCAATTTACATCTTTTGAGAGAGATGTTTAACCTATTAAGAAATTGAAAGCTAACTATATAAAAAAAAATTGGAAATTTTAACTTGGAATTGATCATCAAGATCTTTTGAGTTCTTTCATAATCCAGGTGAATAAACTTATTATTCTTTTTGTAATTTATACGAAATCATGCTAATCTTGACCCTTATTTGTATTGGATGAAGATGAATTATATTATTTATTAATTTTAATTCAAGACCAGTAGTTTAGTTAATTGTTTCATTGCTTGATTAGTTTTGGATTCTCATTGCATTGTTTAACTGCATAATCATCAATTAGATAATTAGTTGCTTGTTATAGTGTTGAAATATTCATAATAAGTTTAGAACATGACAAAATTAACACAAGGGCATTAGATGTTTGGAATAAAATATCATGTGTGCAATTATATAGATAATCGTGTAATTTGATAAGATCTACTCATTCGAATTTGGATTAAGAATATGAACGAATCGTGATGAGAATGGATTTAATTTATCTCGAAAAAGAAAATTATATATCATAGCTTTATTGATTGTCAAAGAATGCATTAACGAAACTAAATTACATAATTGAGAATTGAAATAAACAGCAATAGACATTTTGAAAAATTCAATACAATCATCCATTCATCTATACAAACAAATGCACTTACATATTTTGTAGAATAATTTAGAATAAATAACAAAATCATCTCTTTGTGTTACATAATTCGGACTCGATACAAACTACTACACTTGAATTGAAATTTATTCCCCGTGGATTACTAAATGACGACATTCTAATGAAAATCTATTCTTATTTGCGACATTTATTAGAATTTTTAATTTTTTAAAATTCTTCAAAATCTCAATAGATGACACCCATGGCCCACAAAAGGTGTAATTTTCTTATTCTCAAGTGAGTGATAATTTTTTGGAAACAAACTTGGCGTAGGTGATTTTGCAAATCGTGGGTATAAATTTTATGTTGACTGAATGAGATTATCAGCAAATATTGAGGGCTTGCATTGAATAGCCAACTTTTGGGGTATATAAATTCAAGAAACCCATTTGCTTGAAATACATTTCAGTTTCTTCTCCAATAAATTCATGGCTTCGTATAACTTTGCTCGTATAACTCTCTTCTCTACAATCCTTTTTGTCCTCTTCACGCCTTATCAATGTAAGTTCATTCTGGAACTATTTTTTAAAATTCTAATTAGTATTCTAGAAGACGTAAGTGTGATAAGACGACAAGATCAAATCTAGGTGAAACCTAAACAAAATCTCTACGAAATTTTTTGAACACTTTCTAATTACTCCTCTTTTACTCATGGGAAAGAGTTATTTGCCTTTTGTTTCGCGCGGATTATCGAGTTTCGCTAACAATTAAAAGATGGTTAAGACGATTGTGTAAGAAAGAAACCTCTAGAGACAAATTTCCAACGATGGGTGCCTTATATGAAGATTACAATTAGGAAGAAGCAAAACGCCTCCAAGGAGCACAAGCATACAAAGTAATTTGAAAGTTGACAATAAGAACTAAACGAAATGAAATTACATAATTCTCTGTTTGAGAGTGATTGATTCGATCTTTTTCTTCTATGTCTTCTTTTTCTTTTATACTCCCTTGTCAATTTTCCTTGTAAAATCGTTTGGAAGCTGCTTGTTGATCTATAACTACCTACTTGCTTCATAATGGCTGACTTGTCAATAAACCACCATTTTTAAACTGCATGCTATTACTCACATCTTTTAACTGGTTGCAACCGAGATTCTTAGATCGTGGGATGTGATAAGATTGCTCAATAACTGCTTTAATAACCGCCGCTTTAAATAACAACAAGACGCTGTATTCGCTCAGATCTCGGGCGTCTCGAAGGCTTGGACGAGGATGAGACCGTCGCTCTAAGCGACAATAAGGTACTTCATTCGCTCAGACCCTGAGTATCCTGCTGACTTGGGCGATAATAGTCCTCCGCTTATGGGCCATTACTATATTTTATAATGGTCTCATTTGGGTCTGTCCCTCAAATTCCCTAATTGGGCTCCATCTCTTGGACCATTTAATTGTGCATCATTTTTGTATGTCAACACCTTCCAACTTGACTTTCTTGCATTCCCATTTAGCCAAAGCCTTGAGGATTGGAAGGTAAGAATATACTAATCAAATATCGATACTAATCAAATCTCTAACAATGTTCCTCAAAGGATTCGAAAATCTAAAGAACAAGTCCAGAAGGTCCAGGGGCATCATTCCCAAGATTAATGGAGCTATTTCTAGCATCAGTATTCTTCTTAGGTCGGATGCTAAAGCTTGGTACAGCAGTTGCTAGGTAATCGAAAACATAGAGAAATTGTCCCAGGTGGGAGTGGAGCTAGTTCCAACATCAGTATACCTTGACGGGGTGCTAAAACTTGGTCGTGCAGGGCCTATCTTGTTGAACCCATAGGGACATTCCTAGCTAAATCCAGTCTGCCACCTAGGTTCAACAATGGAATTTGCACTTAATTCACACACATTTTTGAATTCACCATCTCATTCGTACTCCCTCTGCACCTTCTGGACTTGTTCTTTAGATTTCCGAATCCTTTGATTGGTATACGATTCTTGGTTGAACACGTTCTTCATCAGTTCCATTTCTGGTAGATTTCGAAATCTATAAATTAATCGTTAAGTATCTAGATGGAAAAATCACCAATTGAGGTTCAAATGGGCTGTAAATCATTGAACATCCTTGGAAAGAACATAGGGTGTTGAGATCATGCACCATTCTTAGTGGTCCGTACCTGTTTCATTTCTAACTACATATTTCATTTAGCATTGTTTGCCATATACTTGTACCTAATTTTTCCTCTCATCATGAAGTTAATCGATTTAAAATTTCAAATAATACACAATTACCAGAAAAAATTAAAAATCACTTGAACAATGATCCCAGATTAAATATGTTAACGATATGTATACTAATGATTCAGTTTTCTCTAATATATATGAATCGTGCGATAAGGGTACTGTGGATAGATTCTTTAGGCATGATGAATATTTATTTCGGGAAAATAAGTTATGTATTCCTAAATGTTCAATGAGAGAATTATTAGTACTTGAAGCACATAGTGGAGGTCTAATGGGTCATTTTTGGGTTAAGAAGACCTTAGAGATGTTAGGCGAATATTTTTATTGACCTAAAATAAAAGTTGATATTGATCGAATTTGTAGTAGATGTATCACTTGCAAAAATTCTAAATCTAAGGTTCTACCTCAGGATTTATATATGATACTACATGTTCTTAGTGAACATTTGGTTGATGTATCTATGAATTTTGTGTTATGTTTACCTAAAACTAAGAAATGAAGGGATTCTATATTTGTGGTGGTAGATAGATTGAGTAAGATGACACATTTTATTCCATGTCATAAAACAGATGATGTCACCAATATTGCGGATTTATTCTTTAAGTAGTGCGCTTACATGAAATTCCTAGAAGTATTGTATCAGATAGGGATGTTAAATTCCTTAGTCACTTTTGAAGAATTTTGTGGAATAAGTTAGGAATTAAGTTACTGATTTCTACTACTTGTCACCCACAAATGGATGAGCAAATTGTGGTCGTTAATACGACTATGATACAATGGTTACGCACTATAGTTAATAAGAATTTAAAGAGTTGGGAGACGTGTTTACCATTTATAGAATTTGTATATAATATGGCCACACATTCTACTACTCTTACTCGTCTTTTGAAATTGTATATGATTTTAATCCACTGCACCTTTGGATTTAATTCATTTACATGTGAATGAAAGTAGTAGTTTGGATGGGAAAATGAAGGCTGACTTGGTGAAATTACTTTATGAAAAGGTAAGGTTGCAAATTGAGAAGAAAAAAATGAGCATTATGTTTCTCAAGCAAATAAGGGACGAAAGCGTGTTACATTTGAACCAGAAGATTGGATTGGGTGCACTTTAGGAAAGAGTGTTTTCCAGAACAAAAAAAGTCGAAATTGCAGCCACGGGGAGATGGTCCATTCCAAATCCTTGAAAATATCAATGACAATGCCTACAAATTAAATCTTCCAGGTGAGTATAATGTTTCAGCTACTTTTAACGTCTCTGATATTTCTTTCTTTGATGCAGGTACATATTCGAGATCGAATAATTTCTAAGAGGGGGAATGATTTGATCCAGGATACGAGGTCAATGATCCATTGATCATTGAGGGTGGACCGATAACTAGGTCGCGAGAAAGCGAGTCAAGGAGGCTATGAGATTACTTGCTCAAATTACGGTGGATGAAACATTGATCACATCATGTCACTTTACCTATGCGGCCACGTAGTTGATTCCCAGTCGTGAATTTTTCAAATTTCGCCTAATCTTCTATTTAAGTTAAAACTCTATTTTTGATATATTTTTTGCTATTTTTTAAGCTTAATTCCGTTTCTAACTAGGTTTTATTAGGGCTGTCCGTGGGTCGGTTCGGTTCGGTTCTGAAGATACCCGAACCGATCCAAAACTTTCGGGTATTTAATAAATGGACCCGTCGGGTCCAAATATAATTATGGAACCGTTCGGGTTCGGTTCCGTTCGGTTCGGTTCGGGTCGGTTCCGTACCATAATTAAATTTTTTAATATTTTCAGCAACACTACACAAATACAAATAATGACATTTCATTCGTAACTTTTACAAATTAACGTAGCCCAATTCAAAAACATATAAATAACTAGCCATCCAACAAGATTAATTCAATGCATACAAATACCAAAAAGTAGATATTAATATTACAGCAAAATTACATAAAGTATATTCATTTGCTTCAAATTAAAATTGGCCAATTGATTTTAAAAATGATTCGGGCTTTAAAATTAAAATTATGAAATAATCTAATTTATTTAATTAATTTGCTAATTTGTATAAAAAAATAAAATAATTCAATTAATTCAATATAAAAAATAAAAAAATTATTTAGTTTCAGTTCTTATTCGGTTCTTCGGTTCTTGGTCTAGACCCGACCCAAACTCATCGGTTCTCGATTCGGGTACCCGTTCGGGTATTTAATTTGTGAAGAACCGCTCGGTTCGGTTAGGGTTCGGTTCGAGACTTTTGGACACCCCTAGGTTTTATGAGTTTCATATAATTAGGACTCAATATATTCATTGTAAAAACATAATTTACTAAGAGATTAATTGAAAGGTACATTACTTTCTTTTTGTTATTTATCCAGCTAATTGTGACTTATCAAAAATATTTCTTGTGGTGTTCAACAAAATCAAGTGAGATTTTTTAGTCTTATAATCACGGGGTCAAAATATTGTCGACAATTCTATTAGTTCCTTGATTCACTATTTTTAAATCAAGCTTAAAACATTGATTTCTTGACTTTCTTGGATTGAATCAATCTTGTGTGGGTTTCGTAACTACTATTGCTACGTGAGTTCACATCACGGTACTAATGATGAAAAAATAGTCAAATCACAATAAATATGTAGTGTGAAGATATGGAGAACTCTTGCCAAATTCTATAGTGGCTTCCATTTGTAAGTTATTTTATACATGACTTTTGTTTTTGTAGTTTTGTTTAAGTCTATCGTCTGGAGAGATCTTCGACAAACCACAAACTTTTAAGGATTTTGTTACTTGAATATAAAAAAAAATGTACATAATAAATTACATAATATGAGGTTGATGAAAATATTGGGTGAAAAAGTTAATTGTATTATAAACTGACAAATGATAGAGAAATATATGACATTTTACAATTTATCTTATAAATTTTGATATATATGTAGCAAGATCAAACTTCAAATAAACCACACATTTTTATTCATTTTTTTTTTTTGGGGAAAATGTGCGTTTAAAAATTAAGAAAGTTTTCAAATTCACGTACAAAATATTATTATTGAGAGACTATGTAGTTCAAAATAAAATTTAAAGGATAAGTTAGCCCCCGTTTGACACCCATTAATTTCTCTTTCTATTTCTCATTCTCATTCCCATTCTTCATTTCAACCACACATTCTCCTAATAAAATAATATTACAAACAAATCAAAAACTTTTCATCACTTTTCCACCACACATTCTCACATCAATCACTATTCCAAAATTTCTATTTCTCCCAAAATGGGTTTCAAACAGGGGCTAAAACATGAGCTAAGTTATCCGTGACAATTAGTACCCGTAACTTTCTTGGATCATTATTTTCTCAAAATTGTAATTTTAAGTAACTAATGATGATTTTTACCATATTTTGGATATAAATATTATAGGCCCTGTTTGAGTCCCATTTTGTGTAAAAAATGAGTTTTATAATATGATTTTTTTAAGAATGTGTGGTTAGAAAGTAAGTTTTTTTTTTTTTTTTTTTTTAAATTTATGTGTAAATTATTTTATTGATAGAATGTATGGTTAAAAATGAATTTGAAGAAAAAATGATTTTTTTGAAAATGGGCTCATGCAGGTATGAATGTTGTCTCAACTTTTGTACAAAATTTTGCACAATCACTTTAATTTGAGTCAACTGAGCTATGGTATCCCTACGTCCACTTCTGGACCGAATAATTATAATTTTTTTTTTTTTTTTTTTTGATATGAGAGAATAATTATAAATTTTAATTGTGTCTATTACACTTTTTTTCACCTTTATTACATCACGATGTCTCAAATTAATTTCAAAACTACATAAAACTTGTGACATCACAATTCTCACTTCGTTAGGATTCCAAAAGATAAATTACGGGTTTTAATCTTTTTACCGTATCTATATCTTTAATCCTTAGTATTATTAGTGTTAACAATTTCATAATTGACATTTATATTATTTATTTGAGGAATTAACGTTATGGAGTATCTTACAGAGATGTAAAAGCGAGTTTCAACATTCGAACCTCAAACAAGTTGGCATTACTACTCAAAATAGACGGTGTTTGCCTCAGTTTAGCTCTTTTGGACCACCTCTTTATAGTTCCTTTACTTCTATGTAAAATAAAAAAAATCTGTGCGTTCAAAATTAAATAAAAATTGTAAGTCCAGCAAATATTACTTAAATGTAATGAATGTACTTCCATGAATACACCTTCTATCCTTCATTTTTCCTCATGGTGCACAAATAAAAAGAGATACTTATGTTACCCTTTGCCTACGGCTAAGCATGAGGCTACGTAAGCACCACCTTACTCCAAGGCGACAGAGGTAATATTCCATTGTCTTGTCGACTGTCATTTCCGAATGACAGGGACACATTTCATCGCCTCCTGACCATCATTTTTCCAAGTGTTGAGAGCATTGATCAATGCCTCGTCAATGCTCTAAGATGACATAACTCATTGTAGACACATCATCTCTTGGCTCCAAGGCTATGAGAAGAGAACCAACCTTTAGCCGTACCAGATGAGCTTCAAGTGTTCGAGGTAGTGAGTCACTTCTGGGACGCCTTATACAAGTCCCATTCGACAACATGGAATCACATGAAAAGTGATTAATGTTACATTTTCTACAATGATGATTGGGACGGTGAGTTAAATCTCGTCTTTCCAGTATAGGATAGTGTACAAGGTTCACATACCTATGATGCTTAGGATGCAACTCTATGACATCCTTTAAAATGACAACTAAGCCGTTGGAAAATGCCATGTGTCAAACATCAAAAGATCGTCAGTTTAGAATCTTCACCTAGAAATATTCAAACTTTGTGACAGTGTAAAGGTAATAAACAACTAGTATTCTCACTCTACAAATATAAATCCAAACTCTTTGCTTTTCTTCTCTATTTGTGTCACTCTCGCTCTAAATATCTTCTTCTGTTCTTTTACTGGCTTGAGCGTTTTGGAGCGCATACAGTCACGACCTTCATTGTCCTTATTTGGAGAGGCTCCATTCTTTCGCCTATAACGCGTACATTCCAAGTGTGTATGCAACTTACACTCGAGGTTTTCGAAAAGAACATTGTTCAAATCATTGATCTTCTATGTCAAGACAACAACATTGGCCTCTGAAAACTTCAATTGTTCCCTGGTCTTGTTGTACTCCTAAGTCGTCTTGGTTAAGGTGTTGGTGACATCCAAGGTCTATTGAACCTCTTAAACTTTAGCTAGTTTTGCCTTAGTTTATCTATTTTGCTTCCGCACACTCTTCAGCTAATTTAGGGCATTCAACTACATCCAATGAGACTTGACACTACTTGACACCTTAGCCTCCAAAGCTCTGATCATGTTGACACATAAGGCACATTCCTGCAACGTCAGGGTCCTTTGGAAGGCTTAGGTCCTCGTGGTGACAAAAGGCGAAAGCATCTCATTCACCAAGTTATTAAGCTTCTATGAGGATGCCTCGACAAAATATTCCACCTCCTTACCAGAAGCCTCCCTGCATGTGGTGCCTCTTCTTGCTTCATCTTGGCCATTTTATGTACCTTAGCGGCCAGTGTATTGTCTGTACAATGGCCCCATTTGGAGACACGGGCAATGTCTGATGATGATGCTTTTCTTTGAAATCGTAGTTTTTTTCCTAACATTTGGGAGTCTTCGTTTCCTTTCTCTATGTCACCGCCTCAACCAACATCAATCGCCGGTCTCCTCCAAGCACCATCGACTGTATTTTTTCAGACTTCAGTTTTGAGAGGTCCCTTAGACATCAGACCAAGCCTCTGAGACTTTGGCCTTGCCTTTTATCTCTTTGCTCTTTGCGACGAGCCTCCACTTTCATTTAGCCTCTTTCCTAATATACTCAAGCATCTTCTTCAACTTCTTATAAGTCGTACTTTTAGCAAATAGCTCCTTGGGAGCTATGGTCTTGATTGCCGTTACGGCCACGTCTTTTTCTTCTTCAACTCGAAAGTCCATGTATTATATGAATACTCAGACTTGGACTATTTGTTACGCCTTGTAAAACTAGGACCCACACGTGGCCTCAATTAACTTACGTGGCGAACGGTTCGGGGGCCCCACGCCTTATACACTGACATGTGGGGACCTAGCTACACTCAGATGACCTGTTTTCTCCGATATAGAAAAACTGGACCGACCCCATTACACGAGGACCACATTGCAAGAGCCGATCTAGGATGAGGTAATGACAAAATCTTGAGCAAATCTTGTATCACGCGATTGACAAGACAATTCACTGCCATAGCCGCAAACTAAGCTTTATGGATACAAAAATGGTATTAGTATATAAGGCTGTGATTGATTGACGTCTATGACAAGATATGTCAGTCATTTGGATGAGGCCGCGTGCACTGTCATCCAACGGCCTTCATTCATCATGCCCAGATATAAAAGCTTTCACTTAGTAATGTTCAAAGGTAATGCAAATTTATACTCTCGAAGATATATTCTTGCTACACACACATCTTATTTATTCACCCCAAAGCCGACCCCTTTTTACGTTAGAGGCTCACATTTTAAGCTCTCCCAGACTCATATAATTACTTTTCTAACTGACTTGACTGTTGGACTGCGCGTGACCAACTCCACCCCTTTCGGAGAAGGCCATGTGCAACTAAAGGTTTGTCCAAGTGTACTGGAATTCAACTTGCGTGGACGTAGGAGGCCCTGAAATCTGTTGGCCACATCATGGTACATTTTTTGGGGGTCAACAATCGCCGCTAATGAAAGCCTCTAGTTCTTCTTTTTCTAGAAGTCATCTACAATAGAGCAATGTTCAGAAACCTCGACAATAAGGGTCAAACAATGAAATACAAGGTGATTGACTTACCTTAGATGTTTACGAAGATATAGTTCTTGTTGATAAGCTCCTTGTAACACCTCCACAACATGGGATACCTCTAAATGGAGGCAGTCGTCTTGAAATCTAAATTGCTAAACTCACATTTATTTAATAGATCTGCAAAATGGAACTAATGCATCAACCACAAAAAAGAAATAAAATAAAGGAAAACCATACGCTACATTGACATTGAAACTTACTTTGAGCACAATATAGCCTCGACAGAATTAGGCCCACAGCCCACTTCGTTTTCTCTAGGGACTTGCTGCTAATTTCCTTTCACCCAAAACTAGAAATTCTAGTCCTTAATAGAGCTGGGGACAATTAGGCACTGTTCGCTTGAAAATATACCGCAAGTGCACAGGTCGCGTACAAGTAATAAAGTGGACTTTTTGAGTCTGAATTGTCGATCTCTCGAGGAATGTTACTTTAGATTACACAATTTTAATCAATTTAATTTTAACAATCAAATGAAACACACACAATTAAACATGAGATTTGGAAAGTGGTAAATAAACTAAAAATTTACAAAATAAGAAAAACACAAATACTTGGAAATTTCGGAGAAAAAACGTGGTTGGGATTCGTGGTTTCGCTTAACCATCGCCTAATTAATTTCTCTATAAACCAATTAATGAATTACTCATTTTTTATGTTAGACCCGATCTTCCAATTTTAGTTAATTACCTCTCTCGAGTGAAATTAACCCTAATTGATTGATTTAACCTACTATATCTTTATGTCGATTTCAACCAAATAATCGCATTCAATCATTGTGAAAATAGCTCATTGGGTCACCTAGGGCTAATGGTATATCTCTATCCATTACACAAACCTAGGGTTTCTACTATTTGGTCTAAAATGTACAATCTTCTCTCGAATGATGTACAAATCACTAAACACAATCATATATTGGCCATATAAATGAAAATGCATGAAATACAATAATAAAAACACATGAGAATAAATAACATAACATTAAAGAGCAAATATTAAAATTAATTAAAAGCTAGGTTAGACAAATACCACAAATCCCAACAAAATCAATTAGCTCATTTTATACATATGATTAAAAGGAGAATGTTTATACAAATACATTATAAATATGTCAAAATAATTGAGAAAAACAAAGATATAGATAAAACCCATTTTTGAGCTTAGCTTTGAATTCTCCCACATATTTCTTCACCACTTTGATGTAATCTCCTTTTATGCTCTTGATTGATCTCCAAAATACCAAGTAAAAATGAAAAGAAAAAGAAAAGAAGAGAAAATGAAGGAAGGAAGAAAGAAAGAAGAGAGAAAAGAAAAGAAAATGGAAGAAAAAGCAAGACCCACAAGAGAGAAAAACTCTCAAAAACTCTTTCTAGGGTTTGAATTATGAGTTTTGGTGTTTAAATACTCCCAAAATCGAGCACAAACAAAAGCCCAAAATGCCCTCAAAATATCTAATTTTCGAGAATTTTTAACGCACAGGTGCGCACTAAAAGTGCGCAGGTGTGCACAATTCCAGAAGCCAAGTGCGCGGGTGCGCACTCTTGGTGAAATCAAAAATTGCACATGAGGTCCTCAAGATAAATTGCATAGTGTGTCCCTCAACTTTTATGTTGTACATTTTGGTCCTCAGATTTGGATTTTCATTTCAATATTGCCCTCCATAAATTGCATCCCAATGTCCTCCAACATTCGGCACTTGTGCAACTTGGTCCCAAACTTCACATCTTTGTACGTTTTTTGTCCTTTTTTTATTCTTTTGCCTTGTTTTCTTTCATTTTAGTGATTTTTACCTACAAACGCAATAATTACATAATTGTGAGTAGAAATTCGCTCATTTTTATCAATAATAAGTATATTTAAGTATTAAATAAGTGTGCAAAAACACACTTATCAGGCACCAACGGGAATGAGCTTATAAGTGAATTTTTAAGAGACTTTTTAAATATAAAATATTATTTATTTAAAGAGTTATTGATTAAAAGTAAGCTTCATGAGGCTATTTAATTTTGCAAAACACAGCAGATGTGTTTTGTCTAAGATTATTGAAAATGCATTTTTAAAAATAAAGTTAAATTATAACATAACACTTAAAATGCATTTTGACGTTTTGAGTGTTTTCAGTGAAAGTTCTAAAAATACTCAAAACTTGGAAAACAAGCGTTTTAATAAATTTTTACTTAAATAAAATTTAAAAGATTAAAAATTCTGAAAAATAAAATTCTAAAAAATAAAATTGAGAAAAATAAATTCTAAAATAAAATTGATAAATACTAAAAAATAAAAATAAAAATATTGAAAAAATAAATCTAAAATTTAAAAAATTAAAATTCTACAAAAAAAAAATGATAAAAAATCTGTAAAAATAAAAATAGTTCAAACTCTTAATAATTATTTATATAAAAATTCTTAAAAAATATTTAAATGAATACAAATAAAAATATTCTCAGTTCATGTCTTAGATTTTTATTTTTATTTCCTATATATTGAACTCAATTTATTATTTGTTTTATATTACTTTTGTATTGAGAAAAAATATTTTAAAATTCATCAACTTTAGCCCCTGTTTGGCCCCCATTATTTTGCATTTTGGGGGGTTGAAAATTTTTAGAATAGTGATTGATGGGAGAATGTGTGGTTGAAATTTTTTTGATTTGTGTGTAATATTATTTTATTTGATGAATGTGTGGTTAAAATGAAGAGAAAGAAAAATTTAATGTAATGTAATGTGATTTAATGGGGGTCAAACAAGGGCTTAAAATGTATTTATTACTTGATAATATATTAATATAACATTGTTTTATTTTTATTGAATATAATTTTCATGGAATAAAGTGTTATAAAACAATTTATCAAATTTGAAACCAAACTTGTTTTATAATTTCTTACTTTGATAAGTAATTTTTTGAGTTGACAATCCAAACACTTTTTGACAATTCCAAAATAGACCTTTAAAACAAAAAGCTGAAACTAAATTTAAAACTTAAAATTGAAAACAGAAAGACAAACTAAACGAACCCTTAACATTTTAAAATAAAGAGTGCGTTTGACTCTCCAAATTTTGATAGTGAAACTCACTCTCTATTCTTAATAAACAATGATTGCATTTAATAAGTCACAGATTTCAATACTTTAGTTCTTAAACTATTCAAAATACATTTAAATTGATTGACAATTAACGTATAAAAAATTATATGAGAATAATCAATAAATATTTCTTGAAAAATGCAAAATGAAGAGATAAGATAGAGTATTATTGAAGTGCATAAAATTTTTTACTCTCTATTAAGATATTCTTTATAAATAAATAGTCTATTTGAGATACTCTAAGAAGTAAAGAACCACCGACACTTTTCGTGTCCTTATCCTTCACCTTTTTGGCAACCTTCGGGATTAGAAAACGTGGACGGGCATCATCGCACCTATACTAAATCGATGCCACAACATATAGGCCATGGCCATTAGCTCTAGTCTTGCACATTAAAGTGTACCTTTCAAATGCACATGTAACTTACACGAAGCGGAGAGTGGAGATGTAATTTATAGACGCACAAAATCCCCATTAGATTCAAGTCAATAAAAATATATTGAGCGGCCTGTTTAGCACACATTCTTTCAAAATTCATTTTCAACCACACATTATTCAATAAAATAATATTTTCATCACATCAATAATTTTTTCTTACTTTTTAATAATATATTTCCCATTATATCATTATTTAAAATATATTCTTTTTTTAATAATATCCATCAAACGTCCTCTGAATTAATCATAGCTCTATTCATACTAGTATCATTTGTCCTCTTAGGAAAACAGTACTTTCAAATAGTTAAAAAATATAATAAAGAAAAAAATGAATACTATCATTTAGTTCTTGTTTGATTTTGATAAAAGTTAAGTTTTAGTAGATTGCACGATTGAAAAGGAAATAAATTTGTGTTATTTTTGAGAGTGAATTCGAACAAAAATAAATTTTAAGAAAAGGGAGGGAAGACCTAGTCGCTACAACCGTAGATGGATACACCTATAATCCCTTCACTAGACCGTATAGCCTAGAAAGCAAATCCACAAGTGGTAATTGGGGCAAATTGTCTATTCCATAATATAGTTTGGGATTTTAGCCTTTGACCACAATTAATGATTTAAAATAAATATTTTAATTCAAAATTAATAGATTACCTAAATTACCCATATTACATCACAGTGAATTCTTCTACTTCCATACACAATTTAAAACCAACAGTAAAATGACATACTGCCGTTTTAAACGACTGAATGCCGTTTTAACTAATTTTATGTTTGTATCAATTTATGTTTCCTCGTATCCACATAAAAATTAATGAAAACAAGTTTTAACAATATTTTGAGCGAAATTGAAAATTCGTGACCCAAAACGACATGTTGTCATTACAAACGGTTCGATAACGTTTTAACTAATCTAGCATTCGTTTCACTTTATATTGTCTCGTACCCACATAAAAATAAGCGTAAACAAGTTTTCACGATATTTAGAGTGACATCGAGACCTCGTAACCCAAAATGTCAAGTTGCCGTTTTAAATGTTTTGCTGTCATTTCAACTAATTTCATATCTGTTTCACTTTATTTGCACTCGTTTGCACAGACAAAAGCAAGTTTCATTACATTTGGACATCAATGTCTATACAAATTTCACGCGATAATGACCAACACCGTTATTCTGTGAGTAAACTACATTATACTTACTACGAATAAAGGCAAGTAACCCAAATTTCATATATTCCAATTATAGGATAAAATACTCAGCAAATTAGCTCGTTTTAACTTATATAAGTCTTCCAGATGGTTCAAGATTTTATTGATTTTTTTGGGAGTGAAGTCAAGGTCCTGTGATTAGGGACGAAGTTAGATCATGAAAGTAAAGGGGCCTAGAGGTATAGGCGAAATTTTTTTTTTGATACGTTATTAACAAAAAATCAAGAAACGTATAAAAGAAAGTACTAATATTTAATTTAGCAAAATCATACCTTATTACAAGCGTTCCCTTCAAGCCTGGTATCCAAAACATAGCACGTTTAGTCGTTCAATGTGTACAAGTCTAGTATCCAAAACATAGCACGATTGCATGTGTTATGTTGTGTATACCATATTTGTTACATTTTTCTTGGTGGTTAAGTGTAGTATAATTTCCAATCGGATGTATGATGTGACTCGCTATAGTTTGAACTTTGAGTGGACTGTGACGTTTAAATCTAGTCATGTGAAAACGAGCGAGAATGAAGTGAAACGAACACGAAATTAGCAAAAATGATATGCATACGTTTAAAATGACTACATGCCATTTTGGGTCACGGGCTCTCGATTTTTCTTCGCCAGTAAACACTGAATTAGAAAAAGGACATACGTTTAAAACGTTTATGCGCCATTTTAGGTGATGTGTTGATGTTAATGGGAGACGCTATGTTCTGTATATCCTAAACGACATTCATACTTGTAAAATTATAACATGTTCAACGATTACGTATGTAAAATGGCACCCCCTACGTGTAAAATGACAAAATGCCATTCTGGGTAAAGAGGTAGAATTCACTCCAAAACTCGTAAAATAGTGTTTCGAACATCATACAAAACTTAAACATGTTGAACAATTACACATTTTTCCATTTGTAAACTGTATACCCTAAAATCTAAATCCTATACCCTAAATCCTAAACCCTAAACGACAATCATACATTTAAAATGACCATATGCCCTTTTAGGTCACGAGGTATCGATTTTACTCTGAAACTAGTAAAATGGTGTTTGAACGTCAGTGGAACTGGACGCTAAATTAATAGAAACGTCAGCTATGCGTTTAAAACGACAACGTGCCGTTTTGGGTTACAATGTCTTGACTTGTGGCTGAATGAACGAAAGTGACGCGAATTGAACACTGAATTAGAAAAATGGCAGTCATACGATTAAAACGTCCATGCGCCATTTTAGGTATCCAAAACAGCAATCATCTGAATCAGTGAAACTGAACACTAAATTCGTAGAAACGTCAGCCATGCGTTTAAAACGACAACATGCCGTTTTGGGTCACAAGGTCACAACATGTTGCATTAACTAATTTATAGAGTATCTTATGTGGATACGAGGGAATATAAAGTGAAACGAATACAAAATTTGTTAAAACGGTATTTAGTCGTTTAAAAGGGCATGTTGAATAATTACATGTTTTCTCTTTTGCCCTATACCCTAAAATCAAACCTCAATACCCTAAAACCTAAACCATAAATGGCAACCCTCCGTTTAAAATGATTGGATGCCGTTTGGGGTCACGGAGTATCGATTTCACTTCGAAACTAGTAAAATTGTGTTTGAAACTTCATACATGACTCGTACCATTGAACGACTACACTTGCTGTGTATTGGATACCACACCTGCTACTTACGTTTTTCTTTATTGTCAAACGTAGTGTAGTTTACTATTGGATTATGGAGTGATTTACTATAGTTTGAACAAATGTGTCAATCGTAACGTCGAAATATAGTTAAAACTTTCATCCATAAACTTTCATGTGGATACGAGCGTTAGTGAACCGAAGCAAATATTAAATGAGTAAAAACGTCATCTATACATTTAAAACGATCAGATGCTGTTTTGGGTCACGGGGTATCGATTTCATTCCGAAACTAGTAAAATTGTGTTTGAAACATCATATATGACTCGTACACATTGAACGACTACACGTGCTATGTTTTGGATACCATACTTACTACTTATGCTTTCTTTATTGTCAAGTGTAGTGCATTTTCATAGTGTTGGTCACTATCGGATGAAATTTGTATCTAACTTCTTGTTCAAATATGGCAAAAACTTGAATTCGTTTAACTTTTATATAAATATAAGTGAATATAAAGTGAAATAAACACGAAACTAGTTGAAATGACAACTAGCCATTTAAAATGTCAGCATGTCATTTTGGGTCACAGTGTCTCGATTTCACTCTAAAACTATTCGATCATATTTTGAACATCTTAAAAGACTTGTATAAGTTAAACAAACTAATTTTTTGAGTATCTTATCTATAATCGAGGTATAATAGAATTTAGGATACTTACTTTCATTCATAGTGAAGACTAGTATAGTTTACTCATTGAACAATGTTGTTGATCACTATCGGGTGAATATTTTTTATCGATTTTGAATGTTTAATATTGCTTATCGATTTTACTCTAAAAGTAGTGAAAAACTTTTTACTTTCATTTTTACGTGGGTACGAGAGAATATAAAGTGAAACAAATACAAAATTAGTTAAAATGTTATCAAATCATTTATAACGATAGCATGTCATTTCGGTTACGAACTCTAAATTTCACTCAAGATATAGTTAAAACATATTTTTCAATAATTTTCATATGGATACAAGGGAACATAAAGTGAAATGAATACAAAATTTATTAAAATGACACTTAATCGTTTAAAAAGGCTTATTGAACAATTATATGTTTTCTGTTTTGTAAACCCCAAACCTAAAATCTAAACCCTAAACGACAACCCTCCGTTTAAAATGACCAAATGCCATTTTGGGTCAGGAGGTATCGATTTCACTTCGAAACTAGTAAAACGGTGTTTGAAATATCATACATGTCTTGTACACATTGAACAACTATACGTGCTATGTTTTGACTATCACACTTGCTACGAACACGAAATTAGCAAAAATGATATACATACATTTAAAATAACTACATGTCGTTTTGGGTCACGGGTTCTCGATTTTTTCTTCGAAACCAGTAAAAAACAATATTTCAAACATCATAGATAAGTTGTACAAATTGAACGATTGCATGTGTTATGTTTTGTATACCATACTTGTTACATTTTTCTTGGTGGTCAAGTGTAGTATAATTTACATTCGGATGTATGATGTGACTCACTATAGTTTGAACTTTGTGTGGACTATGACGTCTAAACTAGTTAAAACTTTTGTTCTTACACTTTCATGTGAAAACGAGCGAGGATGAAGTGAAATGAACACAAAATTAGCAAAAATGATATAAATACGTTTAAAATGACTACATGCCATTTTGGGTCACGAGCTCTCGATTTTTCTTCGAAACTAGTAAAAATAATGTTTGGAACATCATAGATAAGTTGTACATATTGAACGATTGCACATGCTATGTTTTATATACATTTTCCTTGGTTGTCAAGTGTAGTGTAATCTCCAATCGGACGTATGATGCGACTCACTATAGTTGAACTTTTTGTGGACTGTGACGTCTAAATCTAGTTAAAACTTTCATTCTTACACTTTCATGTGAAAACGAGCAATAATGGAGCAAAACGAACACGAAATTAGCAAACTTGCCACTTACGTTTTTCTCTATTGTCAAGTGAAGTGTAGTTTAGTATAGTTTCCAACCAAATTATAGAGTGACTCGCTATAGTTTGAACTTTGTGTGGACTATGATGTTGAAATCTAGTTAAAACTTTAATTATTACACTTTCATGTGGATACGAGCGAGAACAAAGCGAAACGAACACAAAATTAGTAAAAATGATATGCATACGTTTAAAATGATTACATGTCATTTTGGGTCACATGTTCTCGATTTTTTCTTATAACTAGTAAAAAACAATATTTCAAACATCATAGATAAGTTGTACAAATTGAACGATTGCATGTGTTACGTTTTGTATACCATACTTGTTATATTTTTCTTGGTGGTCAAGTGTAGTATAATTTCCAATCGGACGTATGATGTGACTCGCTATAATTTGAACTTTGAGTGGACTGTGACGTTTAAATCTAGTTAAAACTTTCGTTCTTACACTTTCATGTGAAAACGAGCGAGAATGAAGTGAAACGAACACAAAATTAGCGAAAATGATATACATACGTTTAAAATGACTACATGCCATTTTGGGTCACGGGCTCTCGATTTTTCTTCGAAACTAGTAAAAATAATGTTTGGAATATCATAGATAAGTTGTACATATTGAACGATTGCACATGCTATGTTTTGTATACATTTTCATTGGTTGTCAAGTGTAGTGTAATCTCCAATCGGACGTATGATGTGACTCACTATAGTTTGAATTTTTTGTGGACTTTGACGTCTAAATCTAGTTAAAACTTTCATTCTTACACTTTCATGTGAAAACGAGCAATAATGGAGCAAAACGAACACGAAATTAGCAAAAATTATATACATACGTTTAAAATGACTACATACCGTTTTGGGTCACAGATTCTCGATGTTTCTTTGAAATCAGTAAAAACAATGTTTAGAATATCATAGATAGTTATATATTGAACGGTTGCACATGCTATGTTTTATATACCATACTTGTTTTATTTACTTTATTTTGTAGTTAAGTTTAATACGGCTTACTCATAGACCAATCGTGTTGGTTATTATCGAGTGAACTTTATGCTGATAAACAGGTCCAAACATAATGAAAACTTCAATTCCTTCATTTTCATGTGCATACAAGTGAAAATAAATTAAAGCAAATACGAAATTAGTTGAAATGACACATAATCATTTAAAATGGCAACATGTCATTTTAGATTATAGGGTCTCAATTTCATTATAAATGTAGTGAAAAATTATCTACGTTAGTTAAAATGTCACCAAACCGTTTATAAATACATCATTCCGTTTTGGATCAGGGACTCTCAATTTCGCTCAAAATATTGTTAAAACTTGTTTTCATTAATTTTCATGTGGATACGAGGAAACATAAATTGATACAAACATAAAATTAGTTAAAACGACATTCAGTCGTTTAAAACGGCAGTATGCCATTTTACTGTTGGTTTTAAATTGTGTATGAAAAGTAGAACAAAAGTGAGGATTCATGTTTGAGGGATTTGGTAAATTTTTGTTTCAAATTGGATATTTTAGACATTTCAATTGAAGGGTATTTAAGACTTTTAATGTATGATTTAATAGACTAAATGCTATTGAAACAAAAACTATTGAGATGGACTATTTTAGCAAGAAGTATGGTTGACTAGCCTATTTAAGCAAAAACCCCTTACAGGTACGCTCCTTCAAACCCCCCCACCCAGAACCGCCCAAAAAATAAAAAAATTGAGAACAATCCTGATTTATCCTCAAAACCGCTCTATACTCTTCTTAGTTTTGAATCTTTTGATGTTTCGAATTTCATGTTTGCAGTCACTTTGAAGCCCCTCCAGTTTTTGAGGATCCAAATTCATTGAAAACGGTTTGCATCAAACATTTATTTGTATTTTGTGCAATTTCAGCATTAATGAGCATTTTCTTACCTTGTTTTGGGTTCTGGTTGGAAATTGAAGAATAAATATAAACTCAAGTCCTGGTATTCATACAATTAATTCGAGTTTTGGGCTTACTGTTGATATGTAAACGTAATTTTGCGGGTAGAAGAGAATATAGTTGGCTCACTCTACTTTATATGTAATTTGAGCTCTGAAGTCCATATTACTGGCTATTATTTGGATACCCAATCAATAGACATCTATGTTGATTTGGTAAATTACCGTGCTGAATGTCTCTGTTTCAGGTCCCTTGTCCTCATATTCTTGATCCTGCTGAAAAGTACATATCATTGATCGTACCAGCGTACAATGAAGAACTTAGGCTTCCAGGAGCGCTTGATGAAACCCTGAAGTAAGTTAAAAGATTTTCTGTTACTGTATTTACTTTCTATATTCTATGGTTACCTTCAATACCTGATATCATAATCTGCACCTAATGAATTAGTTTGAATTTAAAATATGAAAGCTCCCTATACATGAGATGATGAAAGTTTTAGCAATTAAGGCAGCAACTACATGTAGACTTGCATAGGGAAGAAATGCACGTGTTACCTTATTTTAGAATTCGAAAATTCTTTTGCTTTTGAGGTTGTACCTCTGTTGCAACTTGAGTTCCCAAACAAGAAAATTCAGGACATGAACTACCTGTACTTAAATATTTTTAGATTCAGTAATTAAAAGTGCTCGATTCACTGCTCTCTGATTAGTCAGTGTACATCATTATATCGTGCTCAATCCTTGAACCTATCCTTAGGTAAAGTTGTATATCATACATGGATCTTTCTATTACATAATCTAAATTTTAACATCTTCCCTTAGTCTGTTGTATACCCCTTGTAAGAGTGTTCGAGCTGATTCTATACAAATTTGACTAGAACCCTTAAATTATACTAGATTTATGTGTGAGCAAGTGGGAGAAAGGATTTCTGGACATCTTTAAAAT
Organism: Fraxinus americana; assembly: GCA_035079005.1. Taxonomy (NCBI): domain Eukaryota; kingdom Viridiplantae; phylum Streptophyta; class Magnoliopsida; order Lamiales; family Oleaceae; genus Fraxinus; species Fraxinus americana. The sequence continues at coordinate 19,385,721 of CM068710.1, read as the reverse complement.
GTTTCGTGGCACAGATAGAGAGCAATAATATATGTGAAATTGCATTTAGGAATAGAAATACGGTGTAGTTATTTATCATACTTCTTTAAAAATATATTTTGCTTACCATGATTAATATAGATGACTATATCTGATAAGCATATTGTTATTCTATTTTGGTAATTGTAGTTATCTTCAACAACGTGCAGCAAAGGACAAATCATTTTCGTATGAGGTATGTCACGTAATATTTTCAATACTTATTCCATCATACGGATTGGTTCTAGCAATTATGATGTTTTATAATGTGTTGCTTGTAGCCTCAAGCTGTCCAGAGTAGTATTTTTAGTCCATAAATGGCTTTCTTGATCCTTGTGGACCAAGATAGACAGGTGTGTGCAAACCAAAGCTGCAGAGTGGGTGAAATGTACGATTGCTTCTTGAGCGTCTCATTAATATTTCTATTCTTTTGACGTGGGTATTTGACAAAGCTGCTAATTTAGCGTAGGAAGAAATCTCAATATATTTGGGGTTTAATTGCATCATGATGAATGAACATGTAATTCAGTAATTATATAAAGATAGAATTAGAGCTACCTTGAAACTTCTTATTATCTCTAACCGTTCAAGTGTTGAATAACTGATGAAATGCTAGACAACCGGTTTTGAATTAAAAGTTGATGATGCCAACAAAGAGAAATATGGAACTGGATATGTGAAAATTTAGCACAATTGCATTGATGTTTCAATGTTGTGCTACGAAAATACATCGGCTAATGCTACTACATAGAGTAAAAGGTGGTTGGGATTATCTATATAATTTATATGACAGATTAATAAGGAAATCTTATTTTAGCAGATAGGTGTATATTTTTAATGTTGAATTCTTGTTATCCATGTAAATTTGTGCAAAATTTTGTATGTTGTATTCATAGTAAATTTGATGTGGATTACGCATCTAACGTGAGATGCTACCCAGTACTGATGCAAACTGGTTTCTAATTATATTGGCTTAGTTCTCTGCCGTGATTTGCGGGAAGAGCTCTTGAGAGAAAAAAATGAGAATTGATTCTGAATTTCCAAATGAATTTAATAAGCTGCAAGTTAGATTTAGTAAGAGACTTTTCTGAAGCTAGAATTGAACCTATAATTTGGTTCCGAGCATCATGAGTTCATCGAGTTGACTAAATCAATTTACAAGTTTGGCATGCTTGTTTACTTGACTTTTGCTCATTCTTCATGATGGTGGGCTATGCTTGTCTGCTGTACCATATTTTTTCTGATATCCATGCCTGTGATTGAGAATGCCTTCATTACAACTTTTGTTTTTGCTTATTATCAAATAGTTTCAGCACATTAATCAATTAAACCTTGATACCCCTTGTGTGTGAGTGTGTGTGTGTGTGTGTGTGTGTGTGAGAGAGAGAGAGAGAGAGAGAGAGAGAGAGAGAGAGAGAGTCAAGTTTCCATTGTCAAGATTTTCATCACTATAAATGTTTCATCACATTGGAGCTTCAACGAGAGAAGTGCTTCATATTGTTGTAAATTAACTGATTAAAGGCACAATCTGTTTTCTGGTTCGTCTATATTCTTAATGAATAAATACTGGATTAGGTGGTGATCGTTGATGATGGAAGTGTTGATGGTACAAAACGAGTAGCATTTGATTTCGTGAATAGATACACTGTTGAAAAAGTAAGAGTTATCCTTCTTGGAAGGAACCATGGCAAGGGAGAAGCAATACGAAAAGTGAGTCTAATCTGAACAAATTTTTCATTCAATTAGAGTTTTTCTACTGATGTTGGGTGTTCCAAATCTCCGAATTCATTACAATTGATTGGATTTTTGCTTCTGCGAAAGCATTGTAAAACGGGGAATGCTTCACTCTCGTGGTGAACTACTTTTAATGCTTGATGCTGATGGGGCAACCAAAGTGAGTGATCTTGAAAAACTTGAAACTCAGGTTGGTCCCCACTTTGATTATAGAAGGTTTATCATAAAAATCTTATTTCTGTTGTAACATCTTTAGTTTTAAGATATCAAATTTTAGAATTAGGAAATTGAGAGCCAGTTTTTGTGAAGTATCTAATGATTTGCCTGTCAGATTCATGCAGTTGCTAAGAAGGAACGCAAGTTTGGAGACTCTACTGCCATGGATTCGACTTTAAGAATTTCAGATGTCCCAATTGCTGCTTTCGGTTCTCGTGCTCATCTTGAGGAGAAGGCTGTAGCAACAGTTGAGTCTTGATGCTTCATATTACCTTGTGCAGACTTTAAAATTTGTTTTCTTTAAACTTAGTCTATTATCAGTTTAAAAGTTTATATTGTGTTTCAGAGAAAGTGGTATCGGAATTTTTTGATGAAGGGTTTCCATGTGGTAGTACTCTTGGCTGCTAATTCCAGAATTCGTGACACACAGGTAGTCACACATTTACCTTTTTTATTGCGAAAGTTTCTTTTAGGAGTGGGGGATTGTTTTGGACACGACTGACATGTTATATGTTATCCTTACAAATTTTGATATATTAAATGAAATATGAAACAATAAATTTATTTCATTTTTACTCAATTTTTTTGTATTTTACAGTGTAGTTTTAAGATGTTCACTAGAGCTGCTGCCAGGAAGCTTTTCACGAACATCCGGTTGAAACGGTACATGCTTCTTTTAGCAATCATAAAATTGTTAACTAAGAGTTAATAGGAGTTCCAGAATAGCATGACTTGGAAAATTTGTTTGCTGTTTCTCGAAATAGTAATAGTATCTTAATATTCCATTTTGAGATAAACTTTTTTCTTGGCCGTGCTTTAATACTAAGCCCTTGTTTGAGCCCATTTTTCTCAAAACTCAATTTCAGCGATACATTCTCCCAATAAAATAGTTTTACATGTAAACTCAAAATCTCTTTACTTTTTAACCACATTCTCCAACAAAATCACTATTTCAAAATCTATTAACCCAAAAAACTGGGACTCAAACAAGGGCTAAATCTATTTGCAATTCAAATATTGGCAAATTATTGCTAAGACGATCCTCCAGTGAAAAAACAGACTCAAAGTTGAGCAAATATCCACTGGCGGCCCAAATATCAATGCAAAACAAGTGCCAAACTTGTCTCAGTTGAACCGCCACTGTGCCTCATTCTCCCTCTTCTATATTTCCTCTCTTAAAATTTTCTGGTTTTCTACCTTCAACCTACAGACTGCCATGTCTCCCTTACAGCTGTGAAAATGTAAAGCAAGAGCATCGTCCTAAGAAATTTTATTGAAATTATAAATTATGTCTTCTCGCGCTAAACCAACTATTGCATGATCTCATATAACCTCTGAACCTTCAATCTCATTTTCTAATTGTAAATAGTACATTTTGTTTAAACGATTATAGTCAATACTATAAGGATAGCTGCTTAGCAATTTCTTTTCCATCATTACCGTTTTCATCTTAACGTGAAAAACTATGATTTTTAATAGGTGTTAAATGAAGTTGATTTAATTGAGGCTCAGTTAGTTGCAGTTATCATTCTAGAACAACTTAACCAACTACCAACTGACCAAAAGTTCACTTCATCATACACCAATCAAATGAAATCAGTTTAAACTATGGTCCTTTAACTTTCTCCAATTACACACTTGTTATTACATTCTCAGCGTCACTCCTTTTCCCTCCGTTTCTCCCTTGATTTTTCATTTATCGTCGTGGTTTGGGCCGAGTGGAAATAACAAATTACCCTTAGCTTCTCCAAAGACGAAGCGTTTACCAGTCTCCCTCCATTGGCGATTAGGACAGTGGCCAGGGGTGGGATGATGGGGCGGCAGCAGTGCCTCTTCCGTCTACTTTGTGAGCTCCTTCAGCTCAACTACTTTTGAAGGCTTAAAATGCTGCTTTCCATGTGGAGCAGAATAAAGAAGGGAGTCGTGATATAGGCTGACATACGAGAAAACCTTAGTGAATGAAGGCATGCTCTGACGATCTGATAAAGATCTGGAAGAAGACCTACAAGTTCAACAGTGTTCTCCGAATCTCTATTTTCCTTGCTGAGTAAATTTCAGCTGCTGCCATCCTGAACGTATTATATTGTGTTAGTACCAGTATAGTAGTATTATGATAATACCAGTTATTTTTGGAATCTCTCTCTCTGGCTTTTGCCAAGAAATTATCATGCAGAGCACAATATTGGGTTGTTTTAATTGAGAGAGAGAGAGAGAGAGAGAGAGAGAGAGAGAGAGAGAGAGAGAGAGAGAGAGAGAATTTCATGTGTTAAGAATGAGAATGGGAGAGAGAATCGGTAGGAAGTACTTTATTACAGTATTGCCCCCCCCCCCCCCTCTTTAATACTAAAATTAAAATTTCTAAAAATAAGAAAACGTGAGATTTATTCATATTTCATTGTCACTGCTCTTGTTGAAGTAGTCGTTAAGTCATGCTTTTCCTTTAGCCAAGAATCTTTTGTAAGATAAACAGAGAATAATTTTAAAACTCAAAGAGTAATAACAAAATGTGAACTTGATATATGTAAGAGTAGGATTGGAATATAATATGAGTAGGGAGACTTCATTGTTGCATATTGTCCTACTGCGTCGATGATATGATATATACGTTAGAGTATGATGGATATGTTGACAGCTTTGATGAATAGTGAAATTAATAAAAAGATATCATAATTATCACGATCTATGTGAAAAACGAATGTATGAAAGGTGACAAATATGGTCAAGACACCTAAATCATGAGACCAAATTATTCCGTTAATTACTTTGAGCACACGATTCAAACACCTTTAGTTCAATATGGTCCCTTCAGTTTCTCCGTTTCCATTGTCTGCTTCACTGCTTCTTTCCTTTTGTTTTCCACTTTCCTAGATTCTCCTTTTTCTTTGTAGGTCGAGATTAGGAAAATTATCTGGTTTATCTATTAGAATTTACTCAATTTATAATTTTGCAGGTGGTGTTTTGATGTTGAGGTGGTATATTTGTGCAAATGGTTCCACATACCTATGATCGAGATTTCTGTGAACTGGACTGAAATTCCCGGATCAAAGGTTAATTTATTAAGCATTCCCAATATGTTATGGGAGATGGCTCTGATGTCTTTAGGTTATAGAAGTGGCATATGGAAAATTTATACCTGAACTTATTATTTTTGGTGAGCACGGAAAAGGATTGCCATTAACGTTCGAAGTAGGCTGATATAGGACTTTCTATGTACAACACATTTGAACCATGAAAGCTGAATGGATCTTATTCGTAACAGAGAGACATGCTCGTGGTTCGGACTTAACTATGTATGAAAATCCTTTAATTTTCGGATAGTTAATTCTCATGTTTTTAGATAAACCATGAGCTTTGGTTGATCATTGCATAATTTTCTTTGTTATCTTAGACTCTATTCGCCTCTTTGAACTTGTATCGAATCAAGAAATAGGTTTGGTTGTCCATATGCTTGAGGCATTCTCCGGATTTAAAAGGCATCAATCATGGATTGGGGCAGCACTCCTGTTATATGGGAATTCAAGAAGGGTAATTAGCACATAATGTCTCCATCTTTTATTGTTATTATGAAAAACATCTATGTTTTTAATTTTTTGACATTTTTAATCTTATTTTCACTTTTCATTGTGCAAAAGGTTCTTTTTACCTATTTTCTCAATTAAAAATTATGAAATGACGAATATACCCAACTCTTTAAATAAAACAAAAAGAAAAAGAAAAAAATAATTGCAATTACAGTCCCAATTTTTTTAAAAAAAGTACAAATAAGTCACAAATAAATTATTAAAAGGGTAATTAGTACATAATGTCTTTATCTTTCATCGTTATTACGAAAAACGTCCATATCTTTCATTTTTTTGAGCACGTTCACTCTTAATTATACATTTGATTGCGCAAACCATCATTTCTATTCAATTTCTCAATAAAAAGCTGTGAAATGACGAATATACCCTCATATTTAAATAAAAAAAATTATATATTTTTTTAATTTTTTAATAATTTATTTGGGACTCTTTTGCACTTTTTTTTTTAATTTTTGTTTATAATTTATTGGGGACTTGTTTGCACTTTTTTTTAAAAAAAATTAGGACTGTAATCGCAACTAATTATGTAGCTTTTTATTTGAATATGAGGGTATATTCGTTCAATTATCTCGTATCGTTCAAATATCTTCTTCCATTTCTATATAATTCGTCTTTTATTATTTACTTTTAAGTAGAAATATATTTTGAACGGTATCAAAACTATCAATGTAATTTGTTGTTTGGTTTCAAACCTGAATTTGTTCTGCTGCCTAACATTGTATGTAATTCCATATCTAGTTGGTGAAATGGGCTGGTAAAGTTGGTAAATAAGCGCATAGACAAAATTATCAATGCTGTTGATTGCAATTTAAACAGTGGGTTCAAACAATTACAGTGAATAAATTTGTTTAGGGGAGAGAGAGAGGGGGTAAATGAGCCATTTCATACGATTTTAGGTTGGTTAAACTTGACTTCAAATAATAAACAAATTTTAAATTTTGTTGTTGATAATGTTGTAACTGTGTATATCCATAATCAAATCTAGAAGTGAAGGACATGTTTGATATATTGGATTTAATATGAACTATGAAGAAATAGAGACATCGACAATTCCAAACGTGTCATAATATTCTAACTAAAACACAAAAAACAGGAAAGGATAGAAATCCTATTCTCGATGTTTCTGATAGAAATATGGTCAAATCTTGAATATTCTTTAGTCTTTAGGGACAAAAAATTCTCAAACTCATCATATTATTTTACAATTACATTTGAAAAGAGTAGTTAGATGGATATTTGTTATATGCTAATGGAGTAGTTATAGTTCCAACGTCATGTGGACTATTTCTTCCTATATACACTCAAATTTACATACATAAAATAAAACATTCTTTGGAAGTACATTTCATTGTTTCAACAAAAACAAAAATGGGATCTCTCATGCATGAATTCAAGAAGCAAGCTTCATTCTTCTTGAAAGAGAAAATCAAGACTGCAAGATTGGTTCTCACAGATGTTACTCCCGTGCAAATGTAAGTCTTCACTCCATCACTTCAGATTTTATTCATTATTTAGCGATTCGTGTTAGAAGATGTGAATTCAATAAATCAGAGCTCGACGAGACGACAAAAGTAAACTACTACCTACACAATAGTGGATCCTTCGTCAATATTTTTTTTTTTTTTTTTTGTGGGTTGGTATGTCTTTCTTTATCCGGGTTTAGAACGGCCCAAGAATAAATATGGGAAACTATACACGAATTTTGTGCTTAGTTTGTTGTTGTTGTTGTTGTATTATTTGATTTTCATGGGACTCCTGGAATATAAATTTGACATATTGCGAGTTTGGATTGGAGCATGCAGATTGACAGAGGAAATAACAAATGGAGATTCAATGGCTGCAAACACAAACGCCATGAGATTAATATCACATGCAGCCTTTGAAGTGGATGATTACGAGAGAATTGTGCATATTCTGCATGAAAGGTTCTTTTCTTGTCCACAATTAAATTCAGTAATTTTGTGTCTTAATTTGGAGGAACGGAGAATTTATTCGTTCATTTGTTTTGCTTAAGGTTGTCCAAATTTGATACATGGAACTGGCGAGCCTCTTATAAGGCTTTGATTTTGTTGGAACACCTTCTTACCCATGGACCACAAAGGGTGGCAGATGAGTTTGAAAGCGATGAAGATATTATTAGAGAGATGACAAATTTTCGATATGTGGACGAGAAAGGGTTAGTCTTTGTTATTCGCCTTCTTCTATTCTTGCGTGTTACGTAAGTGTTAAAAGGAAGAAATTTAATTCATTATAGAGAATCATCTTATCTAAAAACTTAAATTTTTAGAGCAGAGACAAATTCAACACACCTTTTGTTGAATTACCTCGTCTAAAAATTTGAACGGTTAAAGATCATATGAAAATTTATTTATTTATATCTTAAGCACGTTTCTTCAAGTGCATATTGAATTCAAAGACTTCGACACCTGAGGAGGGGTTACATGCTAACAAGTGGCGATGCCCACGAAAATCAAAGGACTATTTGTTCTTTGACGGAAATATCTATGAATGATCGTGAGACTTGAACGCAATACTTTTGTATCCTCCGATAACATGTAGACACTCCATCCAAATTCTTGAGCTTTTGAAGAGAGGATGAAATTTGTTTGTATATATTATAACTTTGACACAACTCATGTAGCATTCAAATATATATATATATATATATATATATATATATATATATATATATATATATATATATATGAAAAACTAACGGAATTTGTTGTTTTAACGGATTATGTAACGAAATTTCTTGTTTTAAACAGGCAGCTGCACTTTCCTTCAGTGATTTTATCATAACTTTGTATTCCGAAATCCGATTAAGGCGATTCAAAATGCGTTAGAAAGCTAACTCATCTGGCTACAACTTTAATTCAGACATCATTCTCCAATTCGATCACTTTCTATGCCAAAAATAGGTCTCAATATGAGACTAAAATATCGGAACATAACTTTTCGGTTGGAAATTGATTTGTGATCATCTTTTGACTAAATTTGATTCCATTGACGTCTTCCTTTATCCAAATGACTCCGAGCACTCTCAAATCTTTATCGTGAGGTTCGGCACAACTTTTAAGTATTTACATTTTAGCCCCCGAATTTTGGATCCCTTACAATTTAGCAATTTCTCCAAATTTGTCAACTTTTGCTTATTTTCTTCGATCTCACCAACTTACATCACAACATCAAAATCACACATCTAATTATTTATCAATTAGATAAACATTACATCATTAATTATTTAATTAACCAAAAAAATTACATTTTTATTAATAACAAATTGATTCTTAAACAAAACTATTAAATATAAACTAGGCAAACGTGCATTGCACGTTGCTTGCACCTAGTATGTATGTATGTATGTGTGTGTGTGTGTGTATATATATATATATATATATATATATATATATATATATATATATATATATATACAGAAATGATCTAATGAGTACCGGTGCTCATCTTATCCTAAACACCGATGAGTTGGCACATTAATTCATTGGTGGATAAAGATTTTGTGAGTTCCAATCCACCAATGAATTAATGTGCCAACTCATCGGTGCTTAGGATAAGATGAGCACCGGTGCTCATTAGATCATTTCTATATATATATATATATATATATATATATATATATATATTATTTGTCTGAATTGTTATAAATTGGTAAAGGCAAGACTTGAACTTGTGCCATATCATCATCATCTAAAGTATTATGATTTTAAAGCAGAGATGAATTTTTATTTGTATTCGTATTTTCAACACGTTTGCTTGGTGCATATGCAGGTTCAACTGGGGATTGAGTGTACAGAAGAAATCTGAAAGAATTCTGAACCTGATTGAAGATGGGGCATATCTCAAAGAAGAGAGAGCAAAAGCAAGAAAAATAACATTTGGAATCAAAGGTTTTGGAAGTTTTGGCGAGTGGCCTGCTGAAGGTGCTCTAAAAGAAGCCAGTTTTGAAAATTATTTGAGATCAAAATCTCTCTTCAATGGCCATTATGCAGAAGAATTGGCATCAAATGAACACACCAATTTATTATCCATGGAAAAGGCTGCTAAAAGTACAAATACAATGCTTGATTATGTGGTAGAAGAGGACCATCCATTCTGGGAGAAAGAGCATCAGACTAGAGTCTCCCTACTTTCCTCAGTCTAATGAAATTTCGTCGACAAGCCAACCTGTCAGGTCTTTTCTTGTTGTTCATACGTCGGGAGGAGTTATGTCCGTCCGGTGTGATCTGCATGTTGAGTAGCAGAAACTAGTAATGGGAGCTTGTCTAATATTGGGGTGTGGATATATAGTTATGTTTCTTGGTTATTTTTTGAGGGCTAGTGAATATAGATATCTTGTACTCCTCGTACAATAGACAATAGTTTGTTGGTGTTCGATATGGATAAACCCGACCAAATATAATTTCATGGATTTCGTTTTATACTTTCGTTTTCTGTCGAAATGCTTCCCCACCTGTAGAGTTCATAAAACGTGCTATGCCAGATGTTTCTTCATTTAAAATTTTATCCTTTTTCACTTCTTCCATACATTTACTTCTCACTTTATAAAAATGTCGATGAGATTTGATTATATAACATTTGTGTCTATAATATTTAGGGACGAAGCTAGAATTGTAGAGTTGTGGAGGCAAATTTCTATTACCATAAAAGGTTGGGGATGCACATTAAGGAGCTTAAATATTTAAAGGAACTTTTTGGGTGTGGTGCCAACTGATCCCACTGTTCCATGCTAAATCTGCTAGTGAATTATTATCATGTGGAACCACCCTATTTAGAAATTGAAGCTTTTAGATGAAGTTATATGGACATGATGTCATTGATGAAAATAATCAAAAATGGACTGACAGAACAACGGTCAAAGAGTATATGCTTAAGGCCAATGGGTGGTGAATTTGACTCACGAGATAGTCCACTTTACGAGCATATGCTTGACTAAGAATGTCACAGACAAATCGACCACGTGAAATGGCCATGAGACATTTTCCAAACAAATTGATCAAGCATGTGAATTGTGATTAAGCCTATATTGACAACCATTATTTCAAAACTATTTAATTCCCACATTCGATTTCCTCAAAATAATGATCATCAAACATGAGCCAAATTTCGTTCAATCATGACAAAAAATATCCTCTGTTTTAAGAGAAAATTTTGAATTTCTTCTTCGTTAATTCCTCTATGTTTCAATTTTATTTCGATTTATCTTCTTTGTCAATTGCATGCGATATTGAGGATACAAAGAACATTAAAACCTCTGTTATGATACTCTATAAACGAATAACTTTCATGTAGTCATAAATCTTTTGTTCCCAAATTGGGCCAATTATAAATAGGAATAAACTCCATACTAGAACAAGTTATAATTTGTGGAAAATTCACAAAACAAGAGTTTTCAAGATTCAATTTTAAATTTCAGATATTAGGTTTCACTTTTCAAAAATCAGATATTTCATTTTTAAATATTAAATATTAATTATACAATTTTCATTCCAAACTAGCAAATATTTTCCCCCTATTCTCTTATCTCTCCTTACTCTCGTATCTCCGTCTTTTCACTCCATCTTCTCTCTGTCACCATCGGAGGCCACACAGCAAACATTGCCGCTACAAACATAGCAGCGAGCGATGACGTCATCCCCCGTCTTCTCTCTCCTCATTCTCTTCTCTCCTTCTTCTCACTTTCTATTATCTCCGTCACCACCAGAGGCGACACTACAAACGCCGTCGCTGCAACCATAGCAGCAAAAGACGGCGTCATCTCCATGTTTGCAGGTCTGAGAGTGGTGGTTTCATCTCCAGCATCACGACGTGACAACTTGGGGTGATTTTCATGTTGTTGTGGTTTTCAGCAGTGGCGGTGTAATAAGTCTACTTTGCGGTGGTTTTCATGCCGCCACCATAGTAATGGTAAGATGCTGCGGTAGTGAGATGCTGACGATGGTGGTGAATCTACTTGTGGTGTGGTGGTAGTATTGTTGGTGATGATGCTGCTTATGGAGGTTTGGGGTGATTTTGGTGTTGTTGGGAGTTTTTGTCGGTCGTGCAGGTGAAAGTGCAAGGCAATGGTGGATCAGGCTGTGGCGGTCGTAAAGGTGGTGATGGTAGTGGCTCTAGGGACCTTGGTAGGGGACACCTATTGGCTGGCTACTAGCGCTGCGGTGGTGGTACAAGTCGTGATGGTGGTGCTATAGGTGATGGGGGATCTGTTGGTGGTGGTACAGTGTTTGGGTGGTGGTACGATGATTGTGGGTGGGTAGTGGTGTTGGTGGTGATGTTGGCTAGGGTATTCGAGACGATGATTTTGTTACTGTGATGTGGTGTTGGTAGTTTGGGTTGTTGCAATAGTGTGTTGGTGGTCACAAATGATTTGGTTGATTGTAACTAATAAATTGGTTGGCGTGTGACCAATAAACAATATGTGACCAATGAAATAGATAAATTGTGACCAATAAATATTGTGTGACCTAAAAATTTATTAATTTGTGACCAATAATTTGATAAATTGTGACTTAAATATAATTTGTGATCAATTAATTTGATTTTTTGTGACCCTAAAATAAGTTGTGACTTATAAAATTTGTGATTTGTGATCAATAAATAATATTTGATTATTGATTTGATAGATTTGTGACCAATGATTAAATTGTGACGTATAAATTTTTGATTTGTGACCGATTAATAAATTGTGACCTATAAAATTTTTGAATTGTGACCGCAAAATAATTTGCGACATATAAAAATATTGATTTGTGATCAATTATATGGAATTTGGGACCAAATTATATGAAATTGCGACATTATTATATTTAATTAATTAATTTATAAATAAAATTTAAAAAAATTGAAATTTTAAACTTAGTTTCTTAAATTTGAAATTGGTGAAACTTATTCTCTTAGTTATGAAATCTTCCCTTTTAATTTTTATAGGTCCTTATTTTAAGGAACTCACTTCCACATAGTAATAATTATATGTATATTAAAACATATTATATGATATGTTATATAAAATGTTTAAGATGAAATAAAATATTTATATTAAAGTTACAAAAAAGATATGCTACGTTGCATTTTAAACGTTTTAAGATGATTTTGCATTTTTTCAATACTAAGTAGATGTAGGTATTATCAATATCCACACCTTGAATTTGACACGTTCTCAATTATTTATTAGGCTAATTAGCCCAAAACGTCCCTATCTTTGAGGTTTATTGTGGAAAACGTCCAAAATTTCATTTTGTGGTGCAAAACGTCCCTACCTTTCACTTTTGTAGCTCTCAACATCCTTTTAGTCTCTTTTTGACGATTTTGCCCCTCATTCAAATAAAATAAAAAGAAAAGAAAAGAAAAACAATCTAACAAATTGCAATGATAGATCCAAACTTTTTTAAAAGTGCAAATGACGATTCCATCAACAATTGAAGTTCCCCCATCGAATTAAGGAGCAATGAAGAATCATCAAAATTGACAAACCCTAATTTTTCGCACAAACCTCCAATGGCAGTGAGTAATCGAATATGATTTTGATGCAATTGATGATGACCCAATACTGGAATAGAGGCGCTAGGTGATGTTGAGCTAAGTCCAAGTGGTCCCCCTCCAGAGTGCACCGGACGGCACCGGAAATCGCGTTTTCCATTAGCTGACTCGCGAGCTCCGTGACAGAACTGTTTTCGATCTGAAATTCAGCCAATTTGACATGTGATATGGGTGAGTTGCCACCATGTTTATGTACGTCTGGATGTAGGGAAGCTGCCAGTAGGGGTCCGCGACCGTGAGTGTGAGCACCGGCACCGGAGTTCGTGTTCTTCTCAGACGAGTTCGCTACAATCGCGACTTTTGTTGATTTTTCTACAAAATTAGCTTGTTGTAAAGCTGTAAGTAGTGAATTGATGGCTTGGATAGCTTCGTCCAGGGTAGTGCAGTCTGCCGGGTGTAAGTTTCGGCCATAGTTGACCGGATTCTTGGAGATTCCGGTAGAATTTTAGTTAGATTTTGGTTGAATTCTTGGTCCAATTTTAGTTTGATTTTGTTGTTTTTTGAGGCTGAAATTTGAATAGGAATGTTAGGGGTTGATGAGAAGATGGCGTTGGTGCAAAAATCCGGTGGCCACTGTGACCTGAAAATGGTCGGCAGGCGGCGATAGGGTGGGGGTGAGTTTTGGGAAGAATGTGAAGTTTGATGGGTTGTTTGCACTTTTAAAAAAGTTTGGGTCTATCATTGCAATTTGTTAGATTGTTTTTCTTTTCTTTTTATTTTATTTGAATGAGGGACAAAATCGTCAAAAAGAGACTAAAAGGACGTTGAGCGCTACAAAAGTGAAAGGTAGGGACGTTTTGCACCACAAAATGAAATTTTGGACGTTTTCCACAATAGACCTCAAAGGTAGGGACCTTTTTTTTGCTAATTAGCCTATTTATTAATATAGTTCTTACTTCTATTCTAATTGCACTAAGATAACTAGGTCAAAACAATATTTCTTATAACTATATACAATTCTATTAAGAAATAACTTCTTCATAATACTTCCTCCGTCCCGTAAAAGTTATCTTTTTTCATTTTTCGTATGTCTCAAATTATAAATTATTTTTCTTATTGATTGCCCTAATATGCCATATTTAATATATTATCCACAAATATGAACTACTCATATTTAAATTATTATTTAATATACATGTATCGTAGAAAAATGTAAAAAAAAAAATAAAATTGTTTACACCTATATTAGTTTTTTTTTTTTTTTTTTAATTTTTTGGGATGGAGGTAGTAATAAATTAGTTTGATCCAAATGGTATGATTGTAATAGAATTTTTACTCCCGTTTGATTCTCATTATTGTAAAATGAAAATGAAAAATATAGCTGTTATTGAACTCTACACAAGAGATAGAAATTCAAAATTGATGGTTTGATGTGATGGATAACGGTCATATTTTTCATTTTTATGGATAAAAAATGAGAAACAAACGAGGACTATAATTATAGAAATGATTAGTTAGGACCTACTTCAAATGTGTTGAGTATATTTATTGCCTATAATTAGTTGTTTTTTCTTCACAATAATTACGATGTCTTCTTTTTAAGGAAATTATTTGATGATTCGCTTTTGTGTATGATATTATATTAAAAAAAGAATAATGTTATTAAAAAATAAATGGCCACATACATTACCATTGATTTTTACTATAAATTTTATTACTCATTGAAAAAGCATGTCAAACAAATTTATAAATCATAGCCCTTGTTTGTTCCCCATTATATTTCATTCTATTACATTAATTTTTTCTCTCTCCTCATCTCAACCATCCATTCATCAAATAAAATAATAATACACACAAATCAAAAACTTTTCAACCACACATCTCCCATCAATCACTATTCTAAAAATTATCTACCCCCCAAAAATTTAAATTAATGGGGGGCAAAACAGGGGCATAATGTTTTCCCCTTTCATGTGAAACTTGATTACCACAAAGAGAAAAAAAAAGATTAAGCCCCCTCCCTCCATTTGGTAGGGATTAAAATTAGAGTTTTTTTTGATAAAAAAATAATGAAATGTATGATTAAGTCCCTGTTTGACCCCTATTTTGTTTGAAAAATAATTTTTGGAATAGTGATTGATGGAAAATTGTGTGATTAAAAAGTAAGGAGAATTTTTTGGGTTTATGTGTAATATTATTTTATTAATAGAATGTGTGGTTGAAATGAAAAAAGAGAAATAGAATGAGAAAAAATGGATGTCAAACAGAGGCTAATTATTGACTTCTAAGCCTCATTTTGACAACCATTATTTTGAGAAAAATGTAATTTTGAATATTAATTTTTTAGAGAATGTATGGTTAAAAAGTAGGAATAAATTTTGAATTTTCGCGTAAAATATTTTATTGTGTAAATGTGTGATTGAAAATAAATATGAAATTAAAGAATTATGAAATAATGATTGTCAAATAGGGGCTAAAATTTGAATTTTAATTTCTACATGTACATCATATTTGTCGTCATTATTTACATTGTGTCACGTGGTAACACGTTATTCTCCAGTTAAAAAAAAAAAACTATTTTCTCGCCAATTTCTTCTTGAAAACACAAAGGATGTCAAACAAGAAAGATCGACATAATTGTATGTGACATTAGATGGTTGGATAAAAATGTTTATTATATTTTAAACTGTTTAATTATAGAATGTTACGTGACATTGTGTCAAACTTTATGTCAACCTTATGGTCATATAACATGAGTTTAAAAAAATTAGGCCCCTGTTTGGCTCCTATTAAAATTATAATTTATTTTTTTCTCTTCTTATTGACCACATTTTTTTTAATAAAATAATATTACACGTAAATTCAAAACAATTTTTTTTATCTAATCACACAACTTTTTTATTAAAAAAAAATACTATTTAAAAAATTATAACTACTACAAATAATGGGGCTAAAAGACAAATGTAATAATGCCCATTTTCTCTCCCACTCTCACTCATTACACGCGCCAAAAACTCTCTCTCCCATTCATTTTCATTCCCTCTCTCTCTAGACATCACCGGTACAGCCACAGCCTCCATCTTGTCCACTCGTCTCTTTCTTTCTATCTATCTATCTGTCTGTCTATATATTAATATATCTTTCTCGTAAACACAGCAAAAAAACAAAAAAAAATTACAGTATTGTATTGAACTGTACACCATATTTCCCTGGCCGAAGTAGAGATACAATTTCCAAAAATAACTAGTATTATTACATATTTATGATGGCGGAGCTGGCTGCGCCTGAAGTTTACGCGCCACGGACAATACAACTTTGGAGGACACTCTTGAACTGGTTGGCCTTTTTCTTCCAGATCTTCGCTCAGATCCTCAGGGGAACTCCTTCGTTCACTCAGGTCCTCTCGTATGTTGGCCTGCGTCACGGCTCCTTCCTTTCTTCTTCTTCTCACGCTCCGCCGCATTTTAAGCCTTTGCCGGTAGTTGAGCTGTCGGAGTTTGGAGAAGACCCACCTTCGCCGCCTACTCATCCACCCCTGCCCGCCTCTGTTCCAATCGCCGGTGCAGGGAGTGTGCTAGAGGCTTCGTCTTTGGAGAAGCTAACGGTATTTTCTTTTAGTTTGAGTTTTGAATTTAAATTGGTTTGGATTTGATTAAAATAGGCATAAAGAAAAAGAAATGAAAATTTTGAGTTA
This sequence comes from Fraxinus americana, assembly GCA_035079005.1. Classification (NCBI taxonomy): domain Eukaryota; kingdom Viridiplantae; phylum Streptophyta; class Magnoliopsida; order Lamiales; family Oleaceae; genus Fraxinus; species Fraxinus americana. Next base: position 19,368,984 of record CM068710.1, on the reverse strand, counting down.
GTTATTGTCATAAATCTGACTAATACATAGCGAATCTCATATTTAATGGATTGTGATCTATTACTATAATCAAGGGATTCTGAAATCCCTAAGCTTAACATTCCCAGAAGCCAACTTGAGTTCAGAATTGAATTAGTTGGAATCTAGATTCATTGAATCTAGAAATAGAATAGCAATATCTAGGTTAAAAAGCTTGCTCTTGGTTCTTGGTGTCAAACTAAAGGCTGCTTCAAACAAAACCACCAAGGAAATTTGCCCCTTCAAAATCTAAGACAAGGACCAATGTCGTTGCTGCCAATACTAATTGTCCTGAAGACGGTTGCTAAGGTTGGACATGGTGAAGAAGATGGTGTTTATAATTAATAAAGCTTTGGGAAAGAGGTGTCAATGACTTTGAGGAAGTTAGCATCTAAGGCTAATAAGGTGTGACTCAGAGTGTGAAGTCCACTAGTAAAAGAACTAGAATGGATGGATAAATAAGCAAATTCTTATGCTGCCAACAGGCTGGAGAAAGCGAGTGAGTGCAGACAAAGCCAAGAGTAAAAGGGACTAAAATTGGCATAAAATAAAGTTGCCAAATCACACTGAGAAGAGAACAAAGGCGACCACTTGGTTGAGCATCAAGAATTATAGTGGTGACTGTGGTCCAGTGGTCAATGCATAGGGAGAGAAGGGAATACCATCCGCTAACTGACAGGAAAGCAAATATAAAGCATAATATTCTTATAAATAATATTGAAATTGATGGCAAGCTAATTCAACATGAATTAAAGCTTCTATGTCACCATATTAGATGAAGAAAGATAGGAATTTATCTTATTTTATTTTATATTTTATATACTACTATGACCAATATTTACACTTGAGCAAGAAAGCTATATAAAAAAATCAATTGATATTTTATAGGATTATGTACAATTGCTACAATCAAAGGTTCATTAAATGCATATATCTAATAATGGAAATATTAAGGCCCTGTTTGTTTCTGATTCTCAAATCAATTCTCATTTTCAACCACACATTCTTCAATAAAATAATATTTTCCATCACATCAATACTTTTTTCTTCTTTTTCAACCACACATTTCCCATCATATCACTATTCAAATCAATTCTTCCCCCAAAAATCCCTACCAAACAGGCTCTAAGTATATGATTGACTTTACGAAGTGCTTGAGTTGATTTTTAGCCTTTTGATTCAATTTATTTCATTAACAACGTAGAATGTAATTTCTGTGATATGAAAGTAACATGGCATATTTTCAAAAATTTTACACGCCATTTAATTGCAACTGATCCATTGAATTTGATTCTCTTTTTGTTGACCAGTGACTCCAAGAAATAATGTGATGTACTTGAGGTGGCTGGAGACCAGAATAAATGGAAACATAAAGAAATTTTTTTTATATAATAGTCACACATATTGGGGATATGGCCTTATGAAATCAATCAAATGCAAGAATACCGTCTTCTTTCTCCCGTGTGCGGGGGGATTAGGGATTGGAGGATTTGATCAAGGATTAGAGTTTCTTGTCAAATAAAATAGGGAAAGGTAGACCAGAGGATGGATTACTAAATCTAGAGTGAGTCATAATGAAGACTGTTGGTGTGCTGTCGTAGGCACCCAAAAATAGTCCTTAAACCCCTAAAACTAATGTAGTAATGGAAGTAAGGGTCGATCCCACGAAGAGTGTGCAATTAACGATTTATGCTTCGTATAACGATTGGGGGGTTCTGTTTATAACGAAATCAATCTTATAACAAATAACAATGTAAATTAACGAGTTGTATTAAATCAATGAAACGAATCTTGATCAAAGTCCACTTCCACCATTGGAGATTTATAACCATTAATCAATCCACAAAGAATAATCAATCCATATTCACAATATTCATCGTTGGAATAAATTCCTATTTCTCCCTAATTTTAGTTAATCAGAAACCAGCGTTCTAATTAACCCTAATTATCAAATAATCTCAGACCAGCGCTAAAGATTCAATTTAATAACAGCTTTAAACAATAAAGAAATCGATGAACTAGATAATACAAACACCAACGGTTGCATTCAATCTATTTAAGCATTCTTCTTAAAATTCAATAACCTCTATCGCAGAAAATTATCAAATCCTAGTGCTTCACAAGTTAAATGATTCAAACAATTACGGATTTGAGATTTAACTTAGCTATAGATTGCAATATATGAAAAACTAATAGGCCTCTTAGCAATCAAACATGACAATCATAAAATTATGCATAGAAGAATATTCAATACTGAAAATATAAATTAAACAATGAAAATAGGTGGATCTCACAGTTATAATGTATTCCAAGGTTTCGGTATCCTTCAATCAAGCACCAAGAGTTAGTTACACATGATAGATCTAAGAAAAATAGATAGAAAATAGGTTGGAGGCGTTCTGGTATGTTTTGGGATGTTTTTAGGGTTGAAAAGTCGTGTAAGATATGTTGCCAAAGGAGTTTGAATCAATTTAGGAAACTTGAGATTCGGCATCAGGAAACAACCATGCGATCGCAAGGTATTAAGTCATGCTGTCGCAAGGAACAAATAAATTCAACCTTCAGACTCTCGGTAATGGTCTGTGCGATCGCGAGGAATTAAAGCCATGCGATCGCAAGACTTTACAAAACTTCCTCCGGACAGCCTTCAGTATTTTGGTCGTAACTTTCTCTCCAAATGTCCGATTGAGGTGATTCAAGATGCATTGGAAAGCTAACTCAAAGGGCTACAACTTTTATTCAGATGACATCTTCGAATTCGATCGTTTGATATGTCAAAAACTGGTCTTAATATGAGGCTGAAAACCGGTGCAAAACTTTTCAGTTTGAAAGTTGATATGTGATAATGTCTTGGCTATATTTCACCCCTTTGACTTCTTTCTTCATCCAATTGGCCACTAGCACTCTCAAGTATTCATCGTGAGGTTCGATATAACTTTTGAATATTTGCACTTTGGTTCCCGAACTTTCGCTTTCTTTCATTTTGGTCCTTTTCCCCTCATTTCTTCCAACTTATGCCATATCCATCGAATTGCCACCTAAACCAAAATATGAGAATACTAAGTACATTTAGGCATAAAATAGTCATATGAGCGCATTAAATAAAGATGTAAAATGTGTATTTTACATTCCTATCAACTGTGTAAACTTTCCTCCTGATATAAGATAAACAACTAAATAATCCTGCAGAAACATTGTTCATCTTGATTATTGTTATTAGACTGACAGTTTTTCTGTATAAAGATGCTTACTTGCCAAATAAAATTACTTATCCATTCTCACCCATTTACCGTGTGCAGGTGGTTCTTGACTTGGACGAAACTCTGGTCTGTGCATATGAGGCGTCAAGTTTGCCTACTACGGTACGATCTCAGGCCACTGAAGCTGGTTTGAAATGGTTTGAACTAGAATGCGTCTCATCTGATAAGGTTTGTTACATATCTCAGATATCTGTTAACATTAATCATAAAGTAGAAAATTTTACAGTCAATCTTAACATTTCATATTTCTTTCGCCTTTTCTCCATGGGGCTTCAAGGAATTTGAAGGCAAACCTTCGATCAACTATGTGACAGTGTTTGAACGTCCTGGATTGAATGACTTTCTAAAACAACTAAGCGAATTTGCTGATCTTGTGTTATTTACTGCTGGACTTGAAGGTTTTTCAATTTTCCTCGACATCTGAATTTTCTTTACTCCTATCATTATACACGTTCTTTAAATATTTTATTTATTATATTCTTGCAGGCTATGCTAGACCACTTGTTGACAGAATCGATGCTGAAAATCGATTCAGTCGTAGGCTGTATCGGCCTTCGACAATTAGCACGTAAGTTTAGAAGCTTCTGTACTGTGGTCAATTTGTAACAGTTCTCATGCCATTTTTGCTTGTTCATATGGCTTAATGTCTTTGATGTATACAATTGCAAAGCTTGTCCTATATTCTTTTCTTTATACAAGACTTGTTAATCATTAACAAGATATCTTTATGTATTGCTAAGATGTATTTAAATTTGACTAAAGTGAAAGAGAAAAGAGAATGAAATATAAGTACAGAAGTCATGGGATGCACTAAAGCATCTACTATTATTTACGCTGGTATATATGTCTTTCAGGGTTATAATAACATCAAAGACATGAAGGGCATGTTAACTTTAGCATTTATACCCCTCTCATTAGTCATAAACAAATATTAGAGTGATTGGGATTGCTTATAAGCATTTTAAGGGGTTAATTTCAATGCATATAAGCAGAAAATGTTGATATTGCTTATAAACGCTAAAATGCTTATATTTATAGGAAATTCTTTTTGACAAATTAGTCTAGCCTCGCAAAAATATTTTTGGACATTTTATTCGATTGTTTCTTCCAGTGCCAAAAAGCAGTTGGGAGAACTAAACATATATTATTTTTATGGAAGCTTTTCTTAATTTTGTATCTTCTTTTGTAATGATAGTTTTTGAACTGAGTTTCTCTTCTTTTTGTACTCTGCTTATTGCACAATTAGATAATTTTATTCGAGTTTTCAATGGTAGGCGTTAGCTTTGGACCCCTAGCAATAAAATTCAAATAAACATAAGATTGACTCATCCTTCCTTTTTTTTTTCCTGTGTTGTGTCTTGGAAGTTAGATTTCCATGCATTAAGTCACACCATACTATGTTTATACGTTGAATGATGTTATGTTGTCATGATTGGCTCTTGGTAGAAGTCTTCAACCTCCCTTTCTTCCCCTCAAAATGGTTTCACATAAATAGGGCCATTCATTTGAGTTCAAGAAAGGGGAAGCTTGAATAAAATTACTGTGTTCATAAATTATGTCAACCGTTGCATGTGGCCTTTCAAGACTTCAAGTGAATTTCTGAGTCTGGTGCAGTGTTCTGAGAATTATTTTCTTGTTTAGTCCTATAGCATTCAAGGGCATGTTAGAAAAACAATGAATTCTTTGTTTTCTAAATTTCTGGAATAGGAGAATACAAACGGTCTTAATTTGGGTAGAGTTTCAATTTTGTTTGCTTTAGACTAACTAGATTCAGTTTGATAGCAATTATTTCAATTTCCAAAGTGGAAGTTGGATTGCTAATAGAATTTGACGAGTCTAAGTTGAAATCTGACTTCCATTGTTATTTACAAACAATTAAGGCCCCGTTCGGGAGGGATTAAAAGCCAATTAAAATTGAAAATATGGCCGTTATTGGGCCCCACTCGTCTAATAAAAGTCAACAATAACGGCTATATTTTCAATTTTAATCTGATTTTAATCCCTCCCACACAAGCCCTAAATTTTGTTATATTTTTCCTCTTGCATTGCATGATGCATTTTGACACTGCACCATGCTTATGTATTCTAGGAATGATTCTATGAAAATCAATTTCTTCCTAATCTTCTTTTCATATTTTCCTCGAGTCAAAATCTCTAAACCGAATCAATCTGAATGGAATTTGGGTAGAGTTTCAATTTTGTTTGCTTTAGACTAACTAGATTCAGTTTGATAGCAATTATTTTCAATTTCCAAATTCGAAGTTGGATTGCTAATAGAATTTGGCGAGTCTAAGTTGAAATCTGACTTCCATTTTTATTTACAAACAATTAAATTTTGTTATTTTTTTCCTCTTGCATTGCATGATGCATTTTGTCACTGCACCATGCTATGTATTCTAGGAATGATTCTATGAAAATCAATTTCTTCCTAATCTTCTTTTCATATTTTGCTCGAGTCAAAATCTCTAAACCGAATCAATCTGAATGGAATTTTGAAGTGCACAAGCATCCAATAACCACATTAAGACCATTAAACTGTTACTTTGATCTATATTTTCTGCAGAAGTACGACACTATCCTGATATGTCATAAGGAAGGGCCACAGCATGAATATTCATGCAATTTTTACTACTCCTTCCTTTCCAAATTGATGGTCTTCTAATCCTGTTAGTCTGTCTCAAAATTATGCCAACTTACCATTTTTTTACTACTGGATCAGCATAATGTTCCTCATATCTTTTCCAGAAAAAATGTCTCCTGTAACTCCCACCCTGTAATCAATTGCAAAGCAGAATTACCTCTTCTGATCATTTGCACACCCCATACCACCAGGCAGCATAAAGGAAGTTTTTTTTTTTTTAATGCTTCCACAACCAACTCCATCAGCATAGTAGCTGACAACTGAACCACCATAGCTAACGGAACTTCCCCAAAATATCAAGGGCCTCTCTGCAATCAGTGTCTTGCAGAGTCCACCACGAAATATAATTTTTATTATTATTAATTTTTTTGAAAAAGGAGAAAAAAAAATTGTTTTGGGATATGCTTACTTCTTGAGGCATCTTTTAGGTTTTTCAGTTCTGGAATGGAAGAAGGTTTTGAATTGTTTGTCAAGTTACACTTTTTGTGGTAGTGTCATCACAGTACGGTGATAGTCTTGGCATTGATTTATGTTAATGTATTGGTCGACTTGAGTAAGAGAACAACAAGAGGCAGCTAAGCATTATTCTCATGAACTTGAAGTCAGCTAACCATTTATTTCTATTGAATAGATTAATGAAATTAAGCCCCCATTTGATCTCTGTTCTTTAAAAACTCATTTTCAACCACACATTCTTCCAGTGAAATAATTTTATACGTAAACCAAAAATATTTTCCTACTTTTTAACCACTCATTGTCCAAAAAAGAAATCATTATTCCTAAATATATTATCTAAAACATAGGGCTGAAACAAACCCTAAATGTGAGTGTAACTGCATCCATGTTAGTTGTGGTATATGTGTTTCTCTTTTGACGTATTCAACTCGAATCGCATGACTCTTGGGAATAGTAAACTTGAACTAGATTTAAAGCTTCACTTTGAAAAGTCTAAGTAAAACCAAGTAGTTCAATTTGGAACTAGAGGAATAATATTTTGATCATAATAATGAAGGGCTTTATGAGATGAAAATGCTTTCTTCATGGGAGAATGAGAAGTTATATGAAGTCCCTATTTGAGCCATATTAAAATTTTTATCATCATTATTTTACTCATTTTCAACCATACATTCTTCAATAAATTAATATTTTCTATCACATCAATAACTTTTCATTCTTTTTCAACTACACATTTTTCATCAATCTACTATTCCAAAATACATTTTTCCAAAATAATGTGGCTCAAATACACCCGAAATAACTTGCCTTCATAACTTTTGTTTGAGTTTCATGCTCTAAAAATTCATTTTCAACTCCACATTCTCTCAATAAAATAATTTGTGCACATAAATCCAAATTTTTTCCTTACTTTTTAACCACACATTTAAAAAAAAAAAAAACACTATTACAAAATTCATTTTAATGTAAAATGGGGCTCAAACGGAGCCATAGTGTTTTAACACCGGAAACCTTTTTTAATGCACTGAACATACTTGAAAGCACTGAATGAGTGATGTGCAAATCCTATTTGGCTATTCATTATCGAGAACTGTGCCATTTTGAGATATGTGACTTCTTAGCCTTGAAGAAAACGTAATTTAGAGCCCGTTTGGTGCACATTAAAAATGAAAGAATGCATTTTTTTGAAGTATGTGTTGGGGAATATGTGATTGAAAAAGAAGGAAAAGTTATTGATGTGATGGAAAATATTATTTTATTGAAAAATGTGTGGTTGAAAATGAGTAGAAGAATGAGAATGAAAAAAATAATGTGGATCAAACAGGGGCTTAATAATAATGTCTTTTATTTCGTGACTTCCAGTAGAGCGTTGAGGACAAGGACCTTCAGGATTTCTGAATACGATAGTTAAATTCAACAAGATTCAAGGAAGTCACATTTTAAACTTATGCTTCTCTGAACCATTCTTATGTGAAATATTTGTTGTCACGATTAAGTATGTATGAATGCAGGAAATTTATGTATTTAATTATGCATATAGAATTTTACCTGCATAGATGATTATCAACCTTTAAAATGTAGACTACACAAGATTTCAAGGCCTCTGCTTATAGCTATGGATCTTAAAGAAATATTCAATAAAAATGAAGATTTCAAAGGCCAACAGAAAGCTGTAGCTTTATTTTTATTATTATTATTTTTTTCCTTTCTTTTGGGGTACAGGAATTGATTACTGTTGTACCTTACTGCCTATGACCCCTTACTCAAGAACACCAAAGCACCAGAACAACAACATAGCCTTTCTCCCAATAAATTTGTGGTTGGTTACATTATTTTTTTTTTGCCTTTCCATTTGGTGCATTGCTAGATTTACTGGAAGATTTGAAAGGATATTGATGTAGTACATCACAACTACAATTGATAGTTTCACTTTATCTAGGAGTTTGTCTTTTTTTAAATTATCTTTTCTAATTTTCTTTTCTAATTGTAATATGTTTATTCTTAAATTTTATTTAGATTAGGATTAGTTTATTTCCTTTTAGAATTTAGTTTCCTTTTATTAATAGGATTAGGGATAATTTGGCCTATAAATATAGGGGTATTGTACACTTTTTAATCAATCAATCATATATCAATACAAAATAAGATTATTCTAATATAATTCTTATTACAAGAATTTCTAAACGCTTCCGCACCAAAATTGGTATCAAAGCAAGGAATTCACCTCAATCAGATGGCTGAGGACGGTTTGACTGGCAAACAAACCACCGACAACGAACGGAGGTTTGAAAAAATTGAGCAACGACTAGAAGGGATGGATGAAGCTCTTCGCAATATCACGCAGATGCTAACTGCGATGACTATTGAGAAGCATCATGCACCCAGGGCAGAACAGACGGATGGGCAGAAATATGTACAGAGAGATATCAACTCAGTTTTCGACGATGAGGAAGAAGATGCTAATTTGAATGTAAGAAATCATGGAGTTCCAGCAAGAAGGGAGACGCGCCCTATTACCCAGCCCTACGTCGACCCAAGTGTGGGGGAAGATTCCGGCCCTTTGCAGATAATCGACTTCGACAGGAGAACCCATAAATTCACGATCGAGTTGTCTGGCACACGAACCCAATCGCGAATCGTGACCCTTGCGAGGCTGCCCCTCTACGATTCTACAAGCGAAGAAACAAGCAAGATGAAGGTAACCTCCGGCGAAGGGTTCCAATCGGCGGCGAAGAGGAGCTCAGTGACCGACCGCGAGCTCCGACGAAAAATCTTGAGCGAGAGGCAGAGACGCTATTTGATTTCAGGGAAGGAATCAATTTTGACCCACACAATTTTAACCATGTTTACAATGTTGACCGAGGAGTTAATTTTGATCGAGGTCCTAATTTTCAGCCGAGGGATAGAGGCTTTCAACAAAGAAGGCCAAGGGGTTTCGATTATTCATCCGAAGAAGAAGATAATTTTCGACCAAAGGCTAATAATCGGGGTACAAATGTTCAAGAATTTAAGATGAAGATGGACTTACCAAGTTTTGATGGCCAATTAAATATTGAAGATTTTTTGGAATGGATCCATACCATCGAAATTTTTTTCGACTATTTGAATATCTCGGAACAAAGCCAAGTTAAGCTCGTGGTGTATAAATTAAAGGGTGGAGCTTCGGCATGGTGGGGACAACTTCAATTTAATCATCAACGACAAGGAAAATAACGTGTGCAAACTTGGTTCAAGATGAAACGGTTATTGCAAAGACGATTTCTCCTCCCATGAGCAAATTTTGTACCAGCAATATCAGAATTGTTGACAGAACAATCGAACAGTAAACGAGTACACAGAGGAATTCTAGCGTTTAAATGCCCGAGTTAATTTGTCTCAAACAGAAGCTCAATTAATTGCTCGATATATAGAAGGCCCAAAATTAGTCCTTCAAGATCGATTAGCTCTTCAAGAGGTTTGGACCATGAAAGATGCAGCCAATTTAGCAATGAAAGTGGAAAAATCAGATGAATAGGACCACAGCCCGTACTCAAGGCAATTTTCGACGACCACTTCAAGAAACTTATTTTACTCCAAAGGGTGCAACGACATCAGGCAACAATAATAATAACAGCAAGGGTACCACGCCAATTCAGAATTCGGCACAGAATCAAAGTGGAACTTCAGCTCCTGTTCAATCTAACATCCAAAGCAGAAACCAAGCACAGCAACGAACAAACAATGACCCTTATGCGCGTCCTAATCTTGGAAAGTGCTATTGGTGTAACCAACCAGGACATCTTTCAAATAGCTGTCCAAATAGGCGATCCATTAACATTGTAGAAGAGGGCGAAAGTGATGAAGAACAAAATTTTGAAGACGGTGAATATGAGGGTGGTAATGTTGCAGATGCAAATACTGGGGAAGAGTTGACGTACATTGTCCAACGCCTTTTACTTGCACCCAAAAAGCTTGATAACTCACAACGACACAAAATCTTTCGGACTCGGTGCACTATTCGTAGTAAGGTATGCAACGTAATCATTGACAGCGGTAGTAGTGAGAACGTAGTTTCCAAAGCAGTGGTAAAAGCTCTAAATTTGAAGACTGAGAGACACCATTCTCCATACAAGATTGCATGGATTAAAAAAGGCCCCGAAGTTCAAGTTCTAGAAATCTGTAAGGTTCCTTTGTCGATTGGGAAATATTACAAAGATGAGATCATGTGCGATGTGGTGGATATGGATGCTTGTTATATATTATTGGGCCGTCCAAGGCACTATGACGTTGATGCCACTTATAAGGGGCGAGATAACACTTTCATATTTTGGTGGTTTGATAAGAAGATCGTTTTAGTACCACAATCTCAACCTTTGGAAAATAATCTTGCCATCAAGGAAGATAAACCACTTTTTATCAACATATCAGGCCCAGAATTCTTCGACCAAGTAAAAGAGTCGTGCACTATATTAGCATTAATAGTTAAAGGTCACTTGGAAGCGATTATACAGATTCCAGCCAAAGTTCAAAAGTTAATTGTTGATTTTGCTGATATAGCACCTGATGAGTTATCAAGCGAGTTGCCCCCTATGCGAAACATTCAATATCATATTGATTTGGCCCCTGGAGCTAGTTTGCCTAGCTTACCACATTATCGAATGAGCCCAGTTGAACATGAAGAGTTGTGGCGACAGGTTAATGAGTTACTTGATAAAGGATTGATCCGTGAGAGCATGAGTCCTTGTGCAGTTCCCGCTTTACTCACTCCAAAGAAGGATGGCAGTTGACGAATGTGTATAGACAGTCGTGCTATTAATAAAATAACAATCAAGTATTGATTTCCCATCCCGCGTCTTAATAATATGCTCGACAGATTACAAGGGGCAGTGGTATTCACCAAACTTGATTTAAGGAGTGGCTATCATCAAATCCGTATTTGAACTGACGAGTGGAAGACAGCTTTCAAAACCAAGGATGGTCTCTACGAGTGGTTAGTGATGCCATTTGGGCTGTCGAACGCACCAAGGACATTCATGCGATTAATGAACCAAGTTCTTCGTCCTTTTGTAGGAAAATTTGTGGTGGCTTATTTTGATGATATTCTTATCTACAGCAAGAATGAAGATGAGCACTTGTCACATCTTAAAGAAGTTCTCTCCGTCCTGCGAGATAATAAATTGTATATCAATCTCAAAAAATGCATATTTATGACTGATCAAGTTTTATTTCCTGGCTTTATGGTGGGAAAAAATGGTATCCAGATTGATGAAATCATGAAACAAAGGTGAAAGCAATATGGGAATGGCCAGCTCCTAAAACCGTGAGAGAAGTTCTAAGCTTTCATGGACTAGCAACTTTTTACAGGCGTTTCATTCGAGGATTCAGTGCAATCATGGCACCTATTACCGATTGCTTGAAAAAGGGTCAATTTCAACGGGGTAACGTCAAGAAAATAGTTTTAAGGCAATAAAAATCAAGTTATGCATTACACCGGTGTTGGCACTACCTAATTTCGAAAAAGTATTTGGAGTTGATTGTGATGCTTCAGTTATGGGAATTGGAGCAATATTATCTCAAGAAGTTTGCCTGTCGAATTTTTCAGTGAAAAGGTTAGTGAGTCGGCAAAAGTGGACTACTTATGAGTTAGAATTTTATGCCGTTATTAGGGCTTTAAAGCATTGGGAACATTACTTGATACAACGAGAATTTGTATTATTTACAGATCATCAAACTTTGAAATTTATTAATTCTCAAAAAACAATGAATCGAATGCACGCTCGGTGGATCACCTTTTTACAGAAATTCACTTTTGCTGTAAAGCATAAATCAGGCCAACAGAATAAAGTAGCAGACGCTTTAAGTCGACAAGCATCTCTTTTAGCTACAATTAGTACAGAAGTAGTTGTGTTCAATTGCTTAAAGGAACTTTATGCAACTGATAAGAATTTTGGCGATATATGGACTCGATGCAGTAATAGAGAATTTATACCCGATTACCTACTTCAAGAAAGATTTTATTGGCCCCAACTAAAAAGAAACATTGGTTGTTTTGTTCAGCGTTGTCCAATATGTCAAAAAGCTAAGGGACAAGCTCAAAATACTGGATTCTATACCCCATTACCTGTTCCAGAAATAATATGACAAGACCTCACTATGGTTTTTGTTCTCGGTCTTCCACGAACTCAACGAGGAGTTGATTCTGTTTTGGTTGTAATTGATCGATTTTCGAAAATGGCTTACTTCCTTCCTTGTAAGAAAACTGCAGATGCTTCTTACGTGGTGGCTAATTTATTTTTTCGTCAGATCGTTCGCCTACACGGCATTCCTCGTTCTATAACTTTTGATAGAGATATCAAGTTTCTAAGTCACTTTTGGAGGATATTGTGGAGAATATGACACTTCTTTAAAGTTTAGTAGCGCGAGTCATTCACAAACGGATGGACAAACATAGGTGACTAATCGAACTCTTTGCAATATGATTCGAGCAGTCAGTGGACATAAACCAAAGCAGTGGGATGTTGCCCTTCCACAGATTGAATTTGCTTTTAATAGTATGCTTAATCGATCTACCAAGAAGACTTAACTTGAAGTCGTTTACACTAGTGTTCCAAGACATACAATAGATTTGATTCGACTTCCGAATGTCAATTCTAATGCAGAAGAGTTTGCTGAACGTATTCAAAGAATTCATCACGAAGTAAAACAAAATTTATAAGATGCTAATATTCGTTACAAGACTGTTGCAGATCAACATCGACGGTTTAAGCTGTTCAACGAAGGTGATTTGGTGATGATCTATCTCCGCAAAAATCGTTTTCCTGTTGACACTTACAATAAGTTTAATGATAAGAAGATTGGTTCTTTTCGCATTCTTCAAAAGATTGGTGATAATGCTTACACAGTTGACATTTCCGCTGATATGAACATTTCTAATACTTTCAATGTTGCTGATATCTTCGAATACTTTCCTTCAGATGAGTTTTCCTTACACCCACAAAACTCGAGGGCGAGTTTTATTCAAGTAAAGGGGATTGATGTAGTACATCACAACTACAATTGATAGTTTCACTTTATCTAGGAGTTTGTCTTTTTTTAAATTATCTTTTCTAATTATCTTTTCTAATTGTAATATGTTTATTCTTAAATTTTATTTAGATTAGGATTAGTTTATTTTCTTTTAGAATTTAATTTCCTTATTTTAATTTTCTTTTATTAATATGATTATAGATAATTTGGCCTATAAATATAGGGGTATTGTACACTTTTTAATCAATCAATCATATATCAATACAAAACAAGATTATTCCAATATAATTCTTATTTTCAATTCTTATTACAAGAATTTCTAAACGCTTCCGCACCAGATATCCTTAGCGTCTACCCTCCCCTTCTGTTATGTTCCACCGCGATTGTTTCACGCTGGTGAACGGGGACCTTTTTGTTCTAGGTAAAACACGTCTCTACAGCCCAAGTCATCCTCGTGTGATGCTTAACATATTGGCATCAAAATTTATTTTTTTGCTACTGAAATGTCTTTTTCCTTTAAATGTGCTAATACATACATCATACACGACCATTTAGACATGTATCTATAATATGTTTTAAGATGATAACCTCATTTGTTTGCATACATAACAGAGAATATCGTGAACATGTGAAGGATCTATCGTGCTTATCAAAGGATTTATGCCGAACTGTCATTGTTGATAACAACCCTTTCAGTTTCTTGTTGCAACCTTTGAATGGAATTCCATGCGTTCCATTTTCTGCTGGACAACCACATGATGAACAGGTACTTACATTTTACTCAACCGAAATGTATGTTGTTGCTCACAATTATCCTGCCTACCTTTACGACTAACTTTTATCATTACGTGCTGAACAGCTTTTGGAAGTTATTCTTCCTCTTCTGAAGCACCTCTATCTGCAAAAAGATGTAAGGCCTGTTCTGTATGAAAGATTCCATATGCCCGAATGGTTTCTAAAGCACGGCATCCCTGCTTCAGAAAAGACAAACATAGTTAAAATCGAAGGTGTGTAGGGTATTATTCTTTTCACAAGGCAGTGTGTCCTAGCCAGAGCCCCAAATTTTTGTATAGAATCGTTCAGCACAGGGAGCAGCCACTACCGAAACTCAGAAATGTTTAAATTCTTGTCAGATAAGTTTCTCTGCTTCACTATCGGACATTTGCACGCGATTGTGAAAAGTAAGATTCTTGTGTAGTGTAACATTGTTTATAGGATTGAATTCTTTGTATTTTCCAAGTGTTGTATACAGTCAATGCCAATAAATTATTTGCAGTTGAACAGAATTCTTAGTTATGTCACTTGAAAGAGATTGATGTTATATTAGAATGAAGTATTTCTGTACATATCTTATCAAATTGTTGGGTTGTGTGTTGAGGAATGTTTTTCTGGTTGGGTCAACAAATTATGCATAATTGGTCCCTAACCTATGACTCTTGTAGCTATTTGTGTATTACTTGTAAGGGTTGCATAGTCATTTTGCTTGTGAGACGGTGTAAACTGTAAAACCTCTCATCTCTCTGTAGTTTAGTTGCTATCTGTAAGAACCTTAGCGCCCATTATCTTCTCTGTTTTCCATTTTAACTTTTGTATTACATTCAGAATAGAAAAATGCTATTCATCCCCAATCTATGTGGATGTAAATGATTGGTTAAATGATAGGTGAAGTTAAATGACTTATTTAATTTAACCTTTCATTTAATGCCACATTAACGCCATATAGACTGGGGATGAATAGCATTTCTCTTCAGAATAGCACTATTATTTTGACAGCACTATTTCTAACATTGTTATCTCATTATCTCTACCTCTTTTCTTTTGTTCTCCTCTAATAATGTGTTATTTACTAGTTTACATGTAATTGTTGTTTTGTAAAATAGTTGTTATTGCCTTATTATATATTTCAAAATATTAAGGATAGATAAAACCAGATTTGACCCGGGTGGTTCAACTGACGACCCGATAGTTGAACCAATGACCCGATGATTGAGCTTTTAATCCGAGTCATGCCTTGGTCAATTGTTATAACTGCATAAATAGAGAAACAAACCAAACGTGTATCAATTGTTATAAATCCGAGTTTTACTTTAGATGTCTGACCACGACGCACACCTCCTGCACTTGATCCAACTGAATATAGCGATTTGTATTGGCATTTCGGGTACTCTGTTCATATCCAGTCAAACATACCAAACGTGCCAAAATAGGTTAAAAACAATACGATATTGAGATACCAATCTCACTAAATTCGAATGGAACACCGAAACATCTTCAGGCCTACACTGGATAATAATTTGGCAGCAAAGTACATATCAGAACTGTTGATATGCGGATGAGATATCTCTGGCTATTGTAGTTGTACTTGAAAACTGATCTTCTGGTATCAGTTTCATAATTCTTGAATCAGCAAGCAATGCACAGCATATTCATGGCATTTTTAGATTTCCATCGATTATTTTCCCACCAAAACAATGTTTAATACTCTTTCCTCAAGTCAAAACCTTCTTCTTTTAGCTCTGGAGAGTTCATCATCGTCCAACAACCGATCACAAGGTATGTAGTTTCCATCCCTCTCTTCAACATTTCTCATTCGTGGTCGATGCTTAATGCCCCCATCAGTTATTTCCCATCCAAAACCATGTGTGATATTCTTTCCTTGAGTCAAAATCTTCTTCTTTTTGCTACATAGACATCATCAAGTTCATTATCGTTCCACACCCGGTCACCGGGTCTGTAGTTTCATCCTGCTCTTCAATATTTCTCACTCGTGGTCGATGCTTAATGGCCCCCATCAAAGTCGCTTTTTTGTTTCTGCACAAAACCTAAACAACCTGGGGCCATCATTTCCACGGAAAAACGAAAATCATCACCATCATAAGTATAAGTAGATCTTAAAGAACGATGAGGTCCCTGTCTCTCTCCAAACTTTCATCCCTCATCGCTACTTCCACCCCCATGAGGCCCATGAGATTTACAAATCTCAATTATAGTTAGCATCCAAAACTCCGTTAAATCGTCATTTGAGCCTTACAAAAATATGCATCATTTCAAAATTCTAGCCACCGTCTCAAGTTGGGAAACAAAATTTAGCTTTATAAAGTTAGACATGGGAGGGTCACGTGATGATTTAATAGAGGTTTGGGTTGCTTTCCTCGCCGACTCTGCAACTTGACCAATTAGATTCTTTTCAAAGGTTGGGGGACCAACACAGTGCTCAGTGCAATTTTCCCTAATTTTTATAGGTATAATCCTACAAATAGTTTTATAATTTCAATTATAATAGTTACTGGCGATTGCAAGGTAAAACTGCTGAGAAAAGAATAAATACAGGGGTGATTAAACCAACTGAGCATGCATGCTAATTAGCTTTAGTACTATTGATCTTTCACAAAGTGGAATTTCAAATAAAATTATTTGGAAATGGATCCACGTGTTAATAATTAAAATGTTTGTGAAAATTTAATATCCTTCGCTCCCTCATGGGTTGCATCGAAATGTCTGGTAGAAAAGTTTTGAGCCCTTCAGTTACGGTACAAAATTGGTAGATTTAAAGTGAGATAGATATATAAAAGTGACGTGGATATATATTGCTCAAACGGATGAATTTAGCCCCGATTTGTCATCAATTTTCTCTAAATTCTTTTTTTCTCAAACTCATTTTCAACTACGCATTCACACAGTAAAATGTTTTACACGTACATCCAAAACTTTTTCTATTTTTAACCACACATTTTCCAAAAAATCAATATTCCAAAACTCAATTTTCCCCAAAAAACACTATTTTGAATGTTTGTCAAACAGGGGCTTAATAAGTATAATGTTGGAATATAACGTGGATGAATATAATACTTTCTTAAAAATTAAAATTTTTAATAGTGATAGATTTAGAGTGACATAGATATATATAATATTGATGGATGAAAATAGCGGTACCTGTTATTCAATGGTAGGAGTTAATTGTTTCAACGGTCACTGAACTTTACAAAGTGTCACGTTTCACTAACTGAACTTTAAGTTGCATCTCATCACTCATTGAACTTAGTAAAGTTGCACTCCATCCATCACCAGGCTAATTCCGTCAAAATCGGTTGCCGACGTGGATGACGGTTTGCACATGTGGTCGTTAAATAAATCCAGTTGGCCGAGTTAATTGTTTCAACGGTCATTGAACTTTACAAAGTGTCATGTTTCACTAACTGAACTTTAAATTGCATCCCATCACTCACTGAACTTAGTAAAGTTGCACTCCATCCATCACTAGGTTAATTCCGTTAAAATCGGTTGCCTACGTAGATGACGGTTTGCACACGTGGTCGTTAAATTAATCTAGCGGCCATTAATCAGCCATGTCATAAATTCTCAACACCCAAACATGACTCACCCAATTTGATCTCTGAAATCAGCCTTCTCGGTCGTCGCCTCCGTCACAGGTGGAGCTGGAGCCGACATCTTGAATTCGACATCATGGACCATGAATTCGAGTTTCTCATCCCATTGAGGGTTGAGATCCTAAAAAATGATCTTGGTAAGTCTTCGTTGGCTTTCGAAATCCACAATCACATATGCACTAGTCGTGCCTTGGCCGTCTTTAGACATGAAATCAAATTGGGTGAGCCGTATTTGAGTGTTAAGCATTTATGGCATAGCTGATTAATGGTCAATTCGAGTAATTTAATGGCCATATGTGCAAACCGTCATCCACGTAGGCATGGGCGAATCTAGGGGGGTCCTAGGGAAATCTAAATTTTAATTTAAATCAAAGTTAACAAATAATTTTAATAGCATATTTCATGAAATTCATAACTGTTTAACTTTTATCAAAATTTACTAAAAAAATGATTTTAACATCCACCGAACATAGGCAAAATCACAATAAATTTAAATTTCGAAAACATGCTAGTTTTTAAAATTATTCGACGATCGTACGCCAATCGAATCTACAAATTGCTTATATCATCTCAAAAGTTATTTCGAGAACTACATTGTTGGCATATCGAATACTCTAAACAGATATCGAAAATAGTTAAAAATATGTTAAACACGAGTCTTAAAAAAAGACGTCTAACTCGTTTTTTTTTTTTTAAATTCAATTATTTCATTAAAATTTATTATTTTTGCGATACAAATTTCTCAATATAATTTTCATCATTTTATTAGGAAATTTTATATGGAATATGATATAATTCTTTTTCGAAATTTTACATCTTAAAAAGTCATATCGTATGTAAATTTTTGGATGTAAAATTACATGGGGTATGATTTTTTTGGACATAAATTTTCAATTGTAAAATTTCTTCCGAGTTCTTTGCAAATTCGATTGTGACACTCTAACTTTTAAGATCTGTGTCCGCCCCTGCACATAGGCAACCTGTTTTGACGGAATTAGCCCAGTGATGGATGGAGTGCGACTTTACTAAGTTCAGTGAGTGATGGGATGCAACTTAAAGTTCAGTTAGTGAAACGTGACACTTTGTAAAGTTCAGTGACCGTTGAAACAATTAACTCGGCCACCTGGATTAATTTAACGGCCACGTGTGCAAACCGTTATCCAAGTAGGCAACCGATTTTGACGGAATTAGTCCGATGATGGATGGAGGGCAACTTTACTAAGTTCAGTTAGTGATGGGATGCAACTTAAAGTTCAGTTAGTGAAACATGACACTTTGTAAAGTTCAGTGACCGTTGAAACAATTAACTCCAATGGTAGGGCAGTTTTGGCGTGGGTTTGAGGAGGGGTTTAGGTGAGTGGTAGGGCAGTGGTGATGGCAGTGGTGATGGCAGCTGGCTGGTGATGGTTTGGTTGGCATTGTGGGCAATGTGGGGTGAATTAGGTTGAGGAATGGACTGGTTGGTGAAGAAGATTTATTTGTTCATGTTGAAAAGATTTTAAACTTTCGTTACAATTTTTCTTTTATCCTTTTTATTTAGTTTCTTTCTTTTTACTTGATTTAACAGCTAAATTGGATGGAATGACGAGTTCTATATGTTTTCGAAAGAATAAGTATGTGGTGATAAAAAAAAAGTTAATTAATTGTGTTTGATTGCAAGAGTGGAATTTGTGTGAAAAGAAAATGAATTTCGGGGAATTAAATTGCCTAGAATTGTTTTTTTGAAAATTGTCAATTAATTGTGTTTGATTGTTATAATTTTCCACTTGAAAAATGTTGAAATATTGGATCTTTTGGTATTCGTTTGACTTTGCTTTTCATGAAAATTGTCCATTAAAGAGAAAAAACTTCACAATTGTTCATGGAATTTGTTTTCATTGCCCAAAAAAATTTAAAAAAAAAAATTAAAAAAAGGGTGGGAAATGGTTTTCCTCAACCGCCAAGAAAACCCACCGCGTGAGCATCAGCAAGAAAATCAAATGTCAAGAAAATATTGTGCATCATACAACACATTTGTGGAAAATCCATGGAAAATGTTGATAAATCAAACAGGCCGTTAGTGCCATATTACAAAGGTTGGAGATGAAAGGTTCCAATTTTACTTTGAACTATTTATAATTATTTGCCATAGATGCACAATAAAGATCCATTGATGAGATATTTACTTTTAATTTATTTATTTGTACATCATAATTTTCAAGAATTTAGCCCAACTCCGACATGATTCCACAAATAGGCAGCTCATAAGACGACGATTCATAGCAGGTTCAATCCACTTTATGATTTTAATTTAGACAAGACAGTGGGAAACAAATAAGTTAGTTACTATGAATAACATTATTCTTAGTTCACAAATATTATTATCTGGTGGATATAATGATAATTCAACTACATGCTTAATTGTTGATATTGATTGCTTAACAATTAATGCACGTCATCGGTTAACAATTTTAAACAAGAATTATAAAATTTTATAATATCTCATAATCCATTTCATTGCCATCCTTCATGTTGTCAAATTATAGTGCTATTAATCTACATCATCATCCGTCTAAGTAATCGAGAACCTCTTAATTCATTAAAATGCATCACAATTTCATTGGACAATGAATCAAGGAACTATAACCACATAGATCAATGATGATATCCACGAATGATAAATAAACATTATTCAAAGAACAAGTACATATGCTTTGCAGGGTAGTTAAAGACAATTTGCTTTATGTTTACTCAATTTGAGATTAGGTACATGAAGTTTTTATCACCACTCATTATTGTTCATTGATATGTCAACTGAATTCTTAATAGACTATAATAGCTTGATCAAATATGGAGTACAACAACTTGTAGTTTCTTCCTTTATCTGAACTTTTCTCACATAATCTGGACAAAACCAACGGGACAACTTGATCCTGTAATCGGATCCATTATCAGCGCACAGCAAGCAAGTTTTTTTGCAAATTCTTTTGCATTTGCACCTTAAGAAATTGTGCCAATTGAGTATTTGCAAAACATGCCATAATATTAGTACATACAAATTTGAAGACTGAATTTAGCATTTAAAAAAAAAAAAGAGGAAGTGAACATTGATTTTAATGTCCCCGAGATAAGGGTTTACATGTTCATAACAAACAACAAGCTGGAAGAAGGTTTAGCATATGAACCAAGTTTCTAATAATGACACAAAGATTTCAATTTATACATCTAACTCGTGAATTCGAATATAACTAACCTTCTATAGTGGAGAATGATTGTCTATCAATTGTCAATTTGATTCTAACCAGAAGTTCAGAATAGAAGTCAACAGTTAATACATGTATATTATGGCATCGACAATCATCTCCTGCTCCGTATGCTGGCAGGAGATCGGGGACGCTTATCACTGCTAACATCGTCATCCCCTTCACTTCCATCCACGCAAAGAGCATTGTTATTGACGCTCACTTCAGAACTAGCACTGCTTGTACCAAGTGCAGAATCAGACATACTAACTGTCCTGCTTTTGGTATGCCCTGATCTCACACTATAAACGGAGGAAGCTGGGATATTAGTCATTAGTGGGCGTAAATTGCCTGGAACAGTTCGCCTTATGCCCTGGACCAGAAAAATTGAAAATTAATTCTCCAAAAAGGGGACCTTGCATAAATTTATATTAAGTACCACATATTGATTTAGTTGCACGATTTCACTAAATGATAAACCACCAACTTCAACACAATTACAAGTAATTATAGCATCACTTGAATATAAAAAGATGAGATTAGTGTACACACCATATGCCTTATTGCCATGTCTAACGATTTCTTTGACAGCGTTCTCCCAAAGCCTGAACTGTCGGGTGATGAGGACTTTCCAGATAAGTTGCTAATTGGTGAATGTTTGTCATCTTGCTTGGGTGGAGCCAGTTTCCGCATATTTATTACCCTCTCAACCATTTTAGTTCCATATAGAACAGGGCTCACGTTGTCATTAGCCTTCGCATGCAATCGATTTACAGCAGGCACGGGGACAGAGCTTCCACTGCTACGAGTAATGCCATTGGGAGGCCGTCCTCTTGCTGGAGAACATGACTGTCGTCTAACCCTTCCATTTGAAATGGGTTCGACAGATGAAGATCGAGAACTCGGTCCTCCAGGTCTACCCCTTGTGACAGAAGGCGGCCTATCAGAGAGAGATGTCCGCAGATTTGGTGGAGCATCAAGGGAGAATCCAGGCATGTCCGAGGGTTTCCATGGTTTGGGCCTCATAGTTGGAGAATTAGACACTGCCGACACTGGATTTTTTGCTGTAGATTTAGCAGGCTTTATAACTGAAGAAGAGGTTGGGGACTTAACTGGGGCACTTGACACTGAGGTCCTACGAGTCGGGGTTGCTGCCCTTGACATGGATTTTGGTGCAGGTAAAGATTGTCTGGCTGTAGGTGTCGAGGATCTTATGGTAGACCTCGAGGGAGGTGTAGAAGATCTCGGCGGAACTATGGGCTTAGCTGAAGGCAAGGTGGCACGGAAAGTAGGTGTTGCAGATCTCGAAGGTTTAGATGATGTGGTCGATATTGCTTTAGATGACGTGGCAGAGGTTAATTTAGAAGAAGTGGACAATGTAGGTTTATCAGATGCTGAAGTCGAGGTGGATCTAGATGTTGAGCTCAATGTTGGGCGCCCAGTTGGTGTTGCAGGTCTTGATCCAGGACCCCCAGATGAAGAGGGCCTACGGAGTCCTCCAGTTGAAGTATTTAATCCAAGAGATGAAGTTGGCTGTCTAGATAATAAATTGCTCCTACTAGCCTGCTCAGGCTGGGAGTTTGCTAGCTTCAACCATAGAAACAAGATGCAGAAAAAAATTATTTAATAATTCTTGCAGATAATTCTCCATACACCCTAAAAAAATATGCTAAATTAGAATAGACGCTCAAGGGCTTCTGTTGCTCCTAGTGTAAGTAAAGGTGAATTTATCAAACAGCACTATTAGTTCTGGAGAGGATTATAGACTATAACTATGCAGCTGATTTTAACGAAATTAGATATAAATAAATGTAATATAAGAATATTTATTCCCTTTGCCGTTTTAGAGGCTGATTTCCTAAAATCTGTTTGCTTCTTTCACGTAGTGAATCAAATTTTATAGAACATGTTGGCCACGTGATCTTTGTCAATTCACACTACATATTTGCTTTGCACATATCGGTAACTATGCACTTTAAGCTATGAACTTTCAGGGGACAGCCCTTGAATTTTAGGAGGTGTTGGCACCTCTTATGCATAAGGAATGACCAAACTCCTATCCTATAGAAACATGAAGAACAACTAATTTTGCATTCCAACTATTAATTTAACAATGATACTATATTTAGCTTACTCTAGATTTCAGCGCTGTGGGGCGAACTTTCAGAGTTTCCAGGTGGTTCCTAACAGTTTTCTGCGATTCCATCTCCAGTGAAGGAAAAAGAGGAGTGCCTGGAGGTGTCAAAAGCCTGAAAACACAAGAGAACTTTTATGAGTGCCATTGAATGACTTTATTGAAATCAAAGTGAAACTTTACATTCAATCAAGAAAATCAAGTCCTAGCCGGCAAAGACACATCTGAAAGCAGAAAATATAAATTTGGGACACTCAATTTTTTGTTTCTAAATTAACAAAGCCCAAATTATTTCCAAAGTACATAATCAATATCAGCAATATGTAATGATATGTATAGATAACATGTATTTATCTGAGCTTATGTAAAATCATGAAGACAATACATCTTTAAACCAAGAAAAATTACTATTGGTAACAATTCAGATTTATCAACTTATAGAGATGAACTTGAGGAAAAGAAACGAACTTCACCAGCAGCCTTTTCTAGTGTAGTTTAAGCTTTCTATTATGGAGCTACATTTCATATTCTAGTTTTGCTCATTGGTAAAGAAGACTTGCAGAGCTTTAATATCATAATTGTGTGTGTATTATAAATATATATTCATTTCCTTACATCTCACCCTGCTATGCTAATAATAAAGCGGAAAATTAATTATCTAGATTATTCAGCAGTATTTGACTAAATTACTCAAGGATAAAGAATAAAGTAAATTATTGTTTTGGATAATTCACTAAGTTACTCCATGTACTAATATTCTTAAGGCACTCAAGTATGCAGGTACAGACACATCCATTCCAAGCTAATAATAAGTAGCAAGTATGATGTATACAAAATTGAAAACCTTCCACATAAAAATTCTTTTATGGTGTTGGACTGAGAAGCGAACTATATGGAACTTGTGAACATCGTTGTGTGTCAACCCTAAGAAATAACAGTTATCTTATAGAAAAGGCCACTATTATTAAGCTGAAATTTATCCTATAGATGGTCTGTGGAGGTCAGTTTGAAATGTGAAAACCATCAGATTGATTCTTATGGGAAGGAGAAAGTCAACAAAAGATACTGCCTTTCAAAAGTATAAATAGGTGTTTTAAGTACAATAAAAGCACTTCATGAAGATAAATTAAATTAATTTATTTCCTATTGAAGGACGTCAACACTACAAAAGTTTAAAAAAATTCACAATCAGCACACAAGTTTAGAAGATATAAAAATAAAAGCTGTGGAGATATAAAAAATTACCACTCATAGTCATTTTTTTCACCATCAGAATTAAGAAATTCATCAGCACCAGTCTTCCGCACAGGTGCAGGTGTAGTTGCAGTTATATTACCGATTTTTGTTCCTGCATACAGAGTCATAATTAAAAGAAAAATAAATACTTGAATAATAAAATTAATTCGCTATATAATCAAAAGCTTCAGACAAGGTAAATTTCAAGGATATTACTATCATTTTTTTTACTTCAAATGAGTATTTCACAATATCATGTAAGAATCCAAAGTCAGTGTCAGTCACCAAACAAAAAAAAACTTTAATCATTTTTTAAGAGCAACAGCACATCAGATTACGTCAAAAAGTTACATAAATTTGAAACCAAAATCCACCAAATAGATTCATCATACAATTAATTAACAACTAATTGAGACCTCATCACATAACACCAAAACTGCCATATAAAATAATAGAACAATTTTCAACAAAAATTTCAAAAAAATTAATTTTTTTAATACCATGTGGAACGTCAAACTCGTCGGAGTTGTAAAGAAGAAGAAGATTATTCCGTTCCTTTTCGCGTTTACGCATTTCTTGAAACAATGCCAGCTCCTCGTCCTTGTTTTCCTTCAGCCTCAGATTCCCCATTTGTTCCCTCTCCGGTGCCCTAAAACTCCGATTCATCCCAATAAATATAGAAAAAATAACCAAACCCTAAAAAGTAAAAAAAACAATCCTCAACTCTCCATCCTCATTCTGAACCATTCAAGCTCCATAAAACCCTGTATTTCTCCAAACCAATCTCTTGACAAATAAACTGAAAACGCTAACTTCGCAGATCGAGAATCAAGCTAATAATTTGAAACGAAACTCATCTGAAAAAGCAAGCCCCACTCCGCATTCGACATTCCTTTAATTAAAAAATCTTAAACCAGTTAAATGTTGCCAAACCCAGAGAAGAAACATTAATCTGCAAATACTGCGTATTATATATTTGAGTAAATGTAGATGGAGAAAAGAGGGGGAAATGAAGCAGAAATGCAAGGTCTAGTTCGAATAGATTTGAAGATCGGAAGGGAGTGGCAATGAGTGTAAATTTGAAGAGAAGCTTGGGGAATCTCAGGGACGATTCAAGTTTTGGATTTGGATGAGAGAGAGTGGGGTAGCATTAATACAACTAACGGGCTTTTAGTTGATTCTCTCTTAAAAGTTACGAAATCTTGAGAATTGTTCTATTGGCTACGGATAATTACGAATGTGACCCTAGACTCATTCTCCTGTTACAAATACAATAATGCTATGAACACTGTTCGTGTTAAGAGTACTATGGTTTATTCAATTTGTAGCAAATTTTATATCGTTATAAGTGTATGCTAATATCATAGCAATTGCAATTATTGACCGGATAAGGTAGAATGGCATACCTACTCATTTAACATTCAATTCATTATTCTTGAGGGAATGCCAGTTTTGATAATTTATTTCTGATGTAGTCAAATAATTGCGACAGCAATGAGACCCATGTTTACTTGCTAACAAGCAAAAATTTGTTCAAATGGGACAAAAATGGCTCCCAAATAGGGGTTTAATGTCATTTAGTTATCATTTAAACTGGTAATGAGCACAACGTGAGACTGAATATCATCACTCTAACAAATATAAGTGGAGGTAGGACCCACGTGGGGTTGGGGTAGGACTTGAGACGATGGGTATTGGTTTTGAAATTGGGACGAGCAATCTCGATTATATAAAAGTAGTTTATGTCATTGTAGACATCGAACACATTCAAGTTAGAAGGTCTTAGAGTCAAATTAAAGGAATGTTTGGTACAGATTGTCGATTCATATTTAGCGATTTGTGGAAGCACCTATGCGAATGAGGGAGACTTCATCAAAATGTAGAAAAATTCATGATAATGTATGAATCTTTTCAACGTCAATGAATGATAAATCATATATCGAACCCTCCATTTCTTTCCAAAAAAGAAAGGAGAAGGATCTTCTTCGATGGATCTTTCTTATTCCTATAGATACTACTATTAGAATTATAATGTGTGATGCATGACGTCATCTAAAATATCAAAACATGACAATTCACCTTCTGTGGATAAAAAGTCTTTATGAATTAAATTGATAGTCCAGATATCAAAATAGAATCTACCATCCTTTTAGTTGAGCATTCATGTCAACCATAGTTAAAAAAATGGGTAAATTATGGCTTGGGCTCTCCAACATTTCACTTAGTATGATTTTGGATCCATAGCCTATTTGAATTTGAGAATTAAGTTTCTCATATGACAGAAATAGTCATATTAGATGTTAAAATCACATGCTGCTTTCAAGTGAATTGAAATAAATGTTAAGTAGTTCGACAATTTTGCCTTCTAACCGCGAATCATGTAAAAATATGTACACTTTAAAGGCATATAATCACACAACTTGAAAAGGTTGGTTAATTCAACCCTAATTTACCTTCAAAAGTTGGGTTGCTCATAAACATATAGGAATTTTGAAAAGGCATTAATTAAAATTTTTTGATTAGGCAAACATTCTTTTTATTGTTAATCAATCCAATACCAGTTTTTTACATGACATAACCCACACATAAAAAGTAGTTGACTTTTCTGAGTTTCTCTTGATGTCAAATTTGCTACATATTTATCAAAGAACAATACTTGGTCTACAATAATTAAAAAAAAAAAAAAACAATTTATCATTTCAATCAATACTTTTTTGCGACAATCAACATTGTCAACAATGTTGTACAAATATCATAATTCTTTATCAAAAGGTCATGCCATCATTAAAATAAATTACTTGAATATTTACAAAAAGTATGCTCTGCTATTACTCCTTTCAAGGATCCTTGGCATAAAAAATTATACTACGAACCCCGACAATCCACCGGGAAGATTTGCTATCCTGAGAGTACAACCCTTGTTTTGATGGCTTGGATTGATTGATTGTCTGTGGACTAGAATACCTTGATATCTAAAATTATTCCAAAACTAAAATATAACTACGCAACAAACTAACATTCCAAATCAACCAAAAATACAATCGACTTACAAAAGATAAGTTAATATTCAAATACTATAAATAATCCTCTTCAATCGAACCCGCTTTACACATTGCTGTTTTCAGCATTTCGCCTATTAGTTCCCATTTTGCTACAAAAGCAAAACAATCCCAGGCCTCTTCCATCTAGTGCTCTTACTCCTGAATCAACTTTGTCATCGAAAGAACACGAAGATAGATGACAATGATCAAATCCCAGTTAGTCAACTATGAGCACAAAAAGGATGCTTGCAACAGCCATGTGCATTTTACCCACCACACAAATTAGGTAACTATGACTTACGCTACTAATGTAGAGAGTATTCTGAAGCAGACAAGCTCATGAAGTACATGTAGCTCAAGCGATAAAACTTGCCCATAGTACAATAAAATGGACAATATTTCAACCTTTTTTTTCCTTTTCATTCGTAGTGTACATTACTGTGTAGTCCACCTTAACTGCCTGCTGGATTGATAAATTTTCAGAGGGACTCCTAGCAATACCATCTCCTGCAGATCCCAAACTAGTCTCATATCAATGATAAAATCAAGAGAAAAAGGGAAGGTGAAAATAATGGATCTGGAAATGAACAGACTAAAAATAACAGAGGACTGAAACTTTCAAGAACTAAAATAGAGGACAGAAAAACGGGATATGGACTCGTCAGAATACAAAGCAGGAAGAAGATTAAATTGTATTCATCTTGCTTAAGGAAAATATATTGTAAACTAATCTATTTATAGAGAAAATACTAACCAATTATCTAACAAATCTAACAATCTAACTAACATAAGAAGATACTAGAATATGCTAGAATCTGAAGCTGGAAGAAGAGGTGCTGAACTGGTGAACGTGCTGATGTGGTTAACTGGAGAGAATGCTTTGTTAGTGAACTGGAGACATACTGAAGAAGGAGCTGAATTCGAACTGATCAGTTGGTGAACTGGAGTGCTGGTAAACTTGGGCTGGAGAATCTGATTTGGGCTGGAGAATGTGGGCTATTGGGCTGATGGTGTTGGGCTGATTTGGGCTTGATTTATATTCCAACACTCCCCCCTCAAGATGGAATATCATGAACCGTAGAGAAGGAGAGTAGAGATGGAATCAAGGAGACCGGCAGTTCAAAAAAGGAAACACCAGCTGCCTGGTTCGTTTAATAGTAATGGAAATGGAGAGGACTCTGCTGTTGATGCTACTAAATGTTTTGCAAGATCTTCTCAAAATGCTGAGCCATTAAAGGAACTAGAATTGTCAAATGTTTCTTCTGGATGTTCTGCTCCTGTTTTACTTGGGTGTCCATTGAGGTTAACAAGAGAGATTCCTCTATTAATAGTGAACGAAGTGCTGACTTCTTTGGCTCTGCTCCTAGAAGAGATCTTCTCTTAGTCTCGTTGAAGAGCTTAGAGTCCGGGATTCACTACGACTCTGGTCAGTCTTCCAATAATGCATCTTCAAAATGCACTGAGGATGTTGTGCAGAACTCCAATTCAGCCTGGAATATGCAGGTGCCTCTTGGACGTGAACAAAAAAAGTCCCAACAATTGTGCATGTTCTGTTGAACCAAGTATTAAGCGGAGGAGGTCAGATGGCCTTCCTCCAATTCAGTCTCCAACCATGGTACTTGTGAATCTCCATTTACTAGAGTGTAACATGTGCTTAATCAAAGAGCATCTAGTTTCATTTCAAATTCATTTTTGATTCCCTATTTGGGAATAAATCATCCATCCTCACAGACATTTCGTCTGCCTTCAATTTCGTTTAATCTTCCTTCTCCTCTTGAGAAGGAATATCTTCAAAAATTCCTTCAAAATCTTCATCATCATAGACATTTCGTCTACCTTTTCGGTTTATCTTCCTTCTCCCCTTGAGAAGGAATATTTTCAGAAAAATCTTCAGAGAAGCCTGCCATTCCACAGGTTCTATCTTCCATTTCATTTCAATTTCGATGAAGAGGGACAACATCTCTTCAATTTTCATTCATTCCGACATTTCGTCGAACATCTAGTGAGCAAAGCCACTATTCTGATTTCTGGTAATCTGTTTTGCTGGTTCCTGAATTTTTCGGTTTTTTTTTTTTTAGATTCAACATAGAAAAGATAAAGAAGAAGATGAGTTGCAGATCAAAGGATCTGAAACCTGCTCTGATACCATGATAAAATCTAGGAAGAAGAACAGAGATTGAAGCTGAAAATAAAGGAACTAAAACAGAGAACGAAAACAGAGGATAAACCTGCTGAAGTAGGAAAGCAGATGACCTTTATTCAATCAAACTTGCTTTAGAATTACAATGCATAAGAACTCTATATATAGAGAGAAAAGCTAACCAATTATCTAACAATCTAACTAACATAAGAAGATACTAGAATATGCTAGAATCTGAAGCTGGAAGAAGAGGTACTGAACTGGTGAACGTGCTGATGTGGTTAACTGGAGAGAATGCTTTGTTAGTGAACTGGAGACATACTGAAGAAGGAGCTGAATTCGAACTGATCAGCTGGTGAACTGGAGTGCTGGTAAACTTGGGCTGGAGAATCTGATTTGGGCTGGAGAATGTGGGCTGGTGATCTTGCTGTTGGGCTGATGGTGTTGGGCTGATTTGGGCTTGATTTATATTCCAACAATCAACTACTCCGCATCTAAATGCACGAAAACTGGATTAACATTTTTAATATTTGATTGCATCTACCAAACTCTAATGTGATCTCATCAATAGCTGATATCACGGTTTTTCAGTGCCGACTCAACAAGTTTAACCTTCTGTGTGTTCTCACTGTTCAGAAGTGACAGTTTGGCAAGAGAAGATTTAAGTTGGGATACTTCATCTTCTTGAACTCGACTTTCCATTCTCCTTGACTTTTGTCTTTGTTGATTAGAGAAATTGGTCTGTGGAGACTGTAGGTATCTTCTCAACCGTGCATTAAGAGATTCAATGGAAGAGTGCAAAGCATCCATCTCCACTCCAGTAAATCTATCTGCATTGTTATCAAAAAGTTGAAGCAGGAAGATTATTCTCAGATGTATATTCGAGTTTCGGGGATTGGTTAGAGGGATATGGGGCTATTCTTCTTTTCTCGGAATGAATAACAAAGCATAACATCTATATGAAAAGAAATTAAGGGCCCGTTTGGTACAATTTTTGAAAAGTCAAAAAAAGAGCTTTTGAGACCCAAAAGCTGCTTTTGAGCCCGTTTGGCTAATTTTATAAAAGTATTTATTCTAGTTAAAAGAGATTTTAAAAGAAGTTTGTCGAATATGACTTTCTTTAAAAGTACTTCCGGAATAGGAAACTCTTTTAAAAATTAGCTTCCAAACAAAAATTAAGGTAACGTCCTTCAAAAGTTTCTCTACAAGAAGCAAAAGCAAAAGCAAAAGTAGAAGTCATGCTAAACGGGCCTCAAATCAAACTCGAGGTATTTTCACTCACATATTATTCATAGAAAACTTGTGTAAGTATATATACAAATAACTAATACTATTTTAGGATAGAAATTAGGGCTAAATCTATTTACTTTACTATTCTAGGAAATAGTTTCTAACACTCCCCCCTCAAGTTGGAGTATAGATGTTTATCATGCCTAACTTGTTACAAAGATAATTCACCCAAACCCCATTTAGAGCTTTTGTGAAGATATCTCCTAATTATTCTTCTGTTTTCACATACACTGTAGAAACCAAACCTTGGTGAATCTTCCCACGAACGAAATGACAATCAATCTCAATGTGTTTCGTTCATTCATGAAAGACTGGATTAGATGCAATATGAATTGCAGCTTGGTTATCACTCCATAACTTAGCCGGTACTGAGGTCTTGAGGCCCACTTCGGTGAGAAGCTGATGTATCCACATTATCTCACACACAGACTTAGCCATAGCCCTATATTCTGATTCTGCACTCGAACGTGAAACTACACTCTGCTTCTTGCTTTTCCATAAAACCAAATTTCCTCCAACAAATACACAGTAGCCGGATGTAGATCTTTGATCTTCCTTGGATCCTGCCTAATCAGCATATGAAAAACATTCAACCCTGGCATGACCATGATTGCCATACAGAATTCCTCTCCCAAGTGCTCCTTTTAAGTAGCATAAAACTTGTTCTACAGCTCTCCAATGATCAACAGTTGAGGAAGATATATACTGACTTACCACACTAACTGAATAAGCAATATCTGGACAAATCACAGTAAAATAGTTCAACTTCCCAACCAATTTTCTATATCGTTCAGGATATTCAAATAATTTGCCATCTTTTGTAAGCTGTAAATTTTAAACCATTGGAGTGCTATATGGTTTAACCCCCAATTTTCCAGTTTCAGTCAACAAGTCAAGCACATACTTTTTTTGAGATAAGATGATCACTTTCTTACTTATCGTCACCTCAACTCTCAAGAAATACTTTAGTGTTCCTAAATCATTTATGTGAAACAAACTGGGGAGAAAAGATTTGAGAGATGAAATACCACTAGAATCACTCTCAATAATAACAATGTCATCAATATAGACGACTAATAGGATGATACCAACTGCAGACTGCTTATAGAAAACAGATTTATCGGACTTACTCTTCTTCATGCCAAACTTTTCAATAGCCTGACTAAACTTTCCAAACTAGGCCTGGGGACTTTGTTTCAAGCCATACAAGAATTTACGAAGATGACACACTTTTCCATACTTCCCTTGAGCAACAAAACCAGATGGTTGCTCTATATACACTTCCTCTTGAAGATCACCCTGAAGGAATGCATTCTTAATGTCTAACTGATGTAGAGGCCAATGATACGTGGCTGCTATAGAAATAAATAACCTGACCGACGTAAGTTTAGCAACTGGAGAGAAGGTGTCAGAGTAATCCATCCCATATGTTTGAGCATATCCTTAGCAACAAGCCAAGCATTTAATCTAGTAATAGTCCCATCCAGATCGACTTTCACTCCAAACACCCATTTACATCCAATAGCCTTTTTACTTGCAGGTAAGTGTACCAAGGCCCAAGTACCATTGTCATCTAAAACATCCATCTCCTCAACCATAACATTACGCATCATGAACAGTCTTAGGTGATAAATGGTTATATGACACAAAAGAAAATACTGGATAAGTACATTGACGTTTATCTTTGCGAAGTGCAATAGGAAGATCATCGCTCGAACTAAGACCTAGATCTGATGATGAAGGAATTGGTGCAGGACATGAAGCGAGTGGTGGAGGAACAGGAGTCGGGTCAGGAGTAGTAAGTTGTTGGCAGCGAGAGTAAACCTGTGTTATATAAGGCTTAGCAGCAACAGGTGAAGGAAGATCAGAACTAGGGGATGTACAAGTGTAGATTAATATATCATCATCCTCCCACAGACTGATAGAACTTGAGGATGAAGCAAATGGTGTTTTTCTAGAAATGTGACATCAGCTTACACAAGGTACCCGTCAAGAAATATACACTTTAGAGATTTGGGGTCAAGTTTTGTAACATTAGGTCGAACATACCGAATAAAACAAGTACAACCAAATGTTCTGGGTTCAACAGGAAATAAGGACTTGTGAGGAAAAAGGACATGAAAGGGAGTCTCACCAGATAGGACGGTAGAAGGCATACAGTTAATCAGAAAACGGGCAATAGAAATGGCATCAGCCCAAAAATGTTTAGGGCTTTGGCAATTTCAAGATGTCTATTTTTCCTTTCAGCAACTCCATTCTGAGATGGTGTATCGACATAAGAAGTTTGATGGATAATTCCATATTGAACCATATAATTATGGAAGTGTTTAGACAAATATTCCTTAACGACGTGACGCGACGCGACGCCATATATGCATTTCGTTAACTACTTTACTAATTGTGTTAAAGGTTATTTCGTTAGCCACATTATTAATTCCGTTAAAGGTTTGTTATAGATGTTATGTTGGTGAGTGATGCTCAACATTTGAATAGGTTTAATAGCCAAAACTCCACATTGTAAAGCTCAGTGAGCATACTACCTTCATTTACCATAATACTGGCACTTTATATGCATTAAAAGAAGTAGCACCCCAAATGCTGTTGGAAAAGTTGGTTTTAATTAGTTGGTTTGGCCAACTTTTGACCAATTATTTTAGTGGGTCCAGTTAGTTGGACAAAAGATTTCTTTGATCGATTGTGTTATACTCCATGAGTATATTAATGTAATGTATTTATTTTCTCAAAATCAATTTAGGGTGAATGAGAAATTATGGTCAAAAGATGACCACTTGAAGTTGAAATAAATTAGGAATAAAAATTGGTGGGAAACAGGAAAATGACAATCCCATATAGGAAAACTAGAAGAATATAAACTACTTTATATTGCTCAAATTTGATACTTGGATTTGAGCCCCATGTGTACCAATACTCTTTGAATGGGAGAAAATCAGCATGCTAGTAGTTTGAGCCAAAGTCCATATGCACGCCGTTGTCGTCTGATCAGCTCGCTCAGCACGGGTCGTGCACTACACCAAAAAACACCTTTTGTAGCGGCCAAAAAAAGCTACAGTAGACCTTTTGCAGCATTTTAGCGTGTTGTGGGAGTCGGTGTTACCGTTGAAGGAAGCCTTTTTGTAGTGTTTATTCACCGTTGTTAAACATTCTTTTGCAACGTTTCCCCAATGTTGCGGTAGACCCTTTTGCAACGTTTTTTCAACCTCGCAGTAGGCCATTTTGCAACATTTTCCCAACGTTGCGGTAGATCCTTTTGCAAATAATTTTCAACGTCACGGTAGATCATTTTGCAACGTTCTCATGGTAGACCCTTTTGCAACGTTTTTCCACCGTTGTGAATTCTCATCTTTTGGTTTTAGCAATGATTTTAATATTTTTTTAAAATTAATTTGCTTTTTTTATATATGCTTACTACACTAAACGTTGTCAATGGTGATTTTAATACTTTTTTAAAATTAATTCGCATTTTTTATATATATTTACTACGCTGCCAAAAATCCTTTTCTTTGATCAAACAATTCGAATAATAAACTAACAATTCGTATAATGAACTTGTAAAATGTCCTACACATTCAACCTAATACAAGATGAGACGAAATTGCTATTTTAAGTATATGGTGCACCTTAAGTAAAATTCAACCGGGAGACTATATAGATTTTGCACTTTTTACCATAAACAGAATATCTAATAAATACAGAGATGTGACAAGACATCAAAAAATATAAGAAATCATAATTAAAATGGAAAAATATGCTCTTACATTGAAACTAATTAAACTATGCGAGTGTATATACATAGTGCAATATTCAAAATAATTTCATTATACATGTTTCCAATTTAAAATATCAACCCAGCATCAAAAACATCTTTTCCATCATTCTGATAAGTACAAAAGGTGCAATAGTTCATACTAGATTTTTTTCCTAGTGCTCAGCAAGTTTGGATTGATATTCTATAGCATCAAAAAAAGGAGTTGCTGGTGCCAACACGAAATTTAGCCCATGTTTGAGCTCCATGGGAATCAAGTGCCTCGCACAGCCACACCATCCACTCCATCCCCCTTTTGAAGGAGTAGAGGGAACATGAGAGGAACCCCAAACATGAGTATGAAGGAATTTAGCACAATAAGATGATAAAGGAAAACAAATATGAGTCAATTTACTAAACTGACAAGCATCACAGAACGAAACACTTCTATGCACATTAATATAATAGTCCATAGAGGTAAGCACAGATTGCAATACATGCTTAAAAGGGTGTCTCAACCTTTGATACTACCAATTGGCATCAACAGGCTTTAAGTAGGTACAACCAAAAGTAGAGACAATGTTTTAAAAAAAATTGGTGTGCGCAAGAGCTAGAAAACAATGATAAGAGGGTTAGGCGAATGACGATTGAACTTAGATACATCCGCTGATAAAATCCATATTTAAGCCAGCTTCGTAGTTTTGTCCTTGAATGCACAAGAGTCAATAATAAACTCAGCAATCAAGTTATTGTCATGCCAAACTTAGACAAACTCATAAGCTTCTTTCTAATAAAGGGAACATGCAAGATCTTTCTAGCAAACAAATTTTTTGAACATATATCATTATTAGAGACAACTTGGATTAAATTTAGAATAAGAATGCGATGAAAAAAGTTAGAAAACAATGTGATAATGAGTGAAGGTTGGGACTTTCAATCAATTAGAAGTGTGATACAGTTGTTAAGAAGTGTAGTGTCAATATATCTATTCTTTAACTATCTCATATTTCAAAAACATAAGACATAAACCTTTGTATTTTTTGTTTTTCAAGCCCCATCCAACATCAATCCCTCTGTTTCTCTCACAATTCTTCCCATTAGAGAGAAGGAGGACAAACTCATCATTCCCACTAACAATTGGACCACCATGAACAGGCTTCCCAAAGCCAAAATCAAGCTCTCCAAATGGAAGTTTCCATCAAGCTGAAACATAAAAATTCCCATTACAAGTTGCTGGAATTCCTTTGTAAACCTCCAACCAGTCTATTATTGATTTTACATAATTATCTGTCACGCTTTCCCTCGCTTCCTTAAAAATATGATTTCAATAACATACCGACATGCAAGCCAATTCAATATAAGTATTTAAATGTCTCCTACTCATGGTAAGAAAGTCGAGTCCTTTTCGTTTCTACTACTCATGGTAAATAAACCATTAAACTTTGAACTTTATCAAGTCAACAAGCTGACCCTTGCACATGACTGAATGTGCACAATTGGGCAATTACTAGACCAAAATTCAATCAGTGCAGTGCTAAAAAATAACTGTGAAAACAGTTCTTGGACTACCTAATTAAACCACTACCGTTAATCTCCAGTTAGGATTAAGAAAATATGAAATCCGACCCAGAATCAATAAAGTTCAATAGCATGGTTTCATTTTTCATTAATTAATATATATATCCCTGTATTTTCCAAAAAAAAAAAAAAGGCTAAAAAAATCTATTTACCTATGAATTGATTATCCCATAAATCAGGGTCAACAATATAATTTATCATGAATATATACCAATCAGAAAGCATAATAAGGCAATAGTGTGCATAATCACATGAACATGTAGACTGAATTGAAGGGTGTTTCGGTTAAGGGTTTATCTGCTTGGTTAAAACTGATTCAATAATGAATAAGTAACTACCTGTCAAAAGACCTTTGGTGGCGCCAGTGAGTTGATGAGAGAGAGAGAGAGAGAGAGAGAGAGAGAGAGAGATAAATGGTTGTAACAGCGGCAAGTCTGAGGGAATGAGAGCGAAATGGAGATGGAAGATAAGGCCCTATTCTCTTTGTCGTTTTCCAGTCATTTTCTATTTTTAGTTTCTCAAAACAACGAAAACGCGTTCTCTATCTTATTTTCCAAAACGCGTTTTGGAAAATGCAAAAAAAAAAATTTCCCTGAAAATAGAAAACAACAAAAACACCGTTTTGTAAATTTAACGCCAGAGAAAGGGAAATATAGAAAACACGCGAAACGGACTCTCACTCTCACCCTCACTCTCATCCTCACTCTTTCTCTCTCTCTCAACTCTCTCGCTCTTCCACCTCCCTGTAAATCGATCTACAGAGGCAAAAACTGAACCAAAATGAAGGCTGAAATCAGGGGACGAAGGGTGCTAGACGACATCTTCCAATTTTGGGGTAGTTCGTTCCGGTTAAGCAGAATCGAAGGCGGAATCGATGAGTTTCAGTTTTAATCAAGATTTCTATTCTCCAAATCAAGGTTTTCTTTCTTTGCTTGTGATAATTTTTAGTTATTTGTTGCTATTGAATTTGTGAGTAGTTGGGTCCGATTTGCGGTATGTTTTGTTATTTGATTCGTTCGAAAATTGAGGCTGGTTGGACAATAGTTGGGGCGGTCGCTGGAGGTGGAGCTGGTGGTGGAGGTGGTGCTGGAGGTGGAGGTTGTGCTGGAGGTAGAGATGGAGCTGGATGTGGAGGTCGAGTCGTATGAATTTTTTCTGGAATTCGAGGTGGTGCTGGAGGTGGAGGTGGAGGTGGAGGTGGTGTTGCAGGTGGAGATGGAGCTGGAGTTGGATGTGGAGGTCGAGTGTGAACGATTTCTGGTGCTGGAAGTGGTGCTGGAGGTGGATTTGCACTAAACACCCAGCAAAATAAATGTGAATGACCCTGTCTTTTGAATACCCTGTTTTCTAAATGGACATCCTGTTTCTCAGTTGCTGTATATTTCTCTATCAATGTTCATCCGTAGATTTGTGCAAAAATGGAATTTCTACTATGAAGTGTTTACTTAACTGTATTCGTATCTAGTGCACTTTAAGATCTCCCGATTGGATTCCTTTTAAACTGAAAATGGAGACAGACAATGGCTTCAAACATATGGGATTTTCGACAGTTTCACAATATAGGCTAACACCTTTTGAAGAACAGGTAAAGCAGGTATCCAAATAGTTAAGGATTCATAATACTAATCTATCTAACTTAGGCAGCAAACATGGGATTGCAGTTGAGAATTCAGCCCATAGACCTACCTGAATCCTATCATTACAGTTTGACTAAATGATAGAATGTAATTTTGTGGTTAGGGATACGATGTCAAAGATGCATTGCACTTACTAAGAAAAAATAAACTTATTAGATGAAGGTTATTTATAGAAACAATCTTGTAGTTTTAGGAATAAATGGGGGAGAACTTTTAAATTTGGCTTTTACAGCAAAATAATAAACAAAATAGGTAAATCTTTGGAAGCATTCTACAATAAATCGGTACTAAATACTTTATTAAGTATTGAATGGATTTGGAGTATACTTTGTCAAATAAATCCAATGAAAGTGAGTTTACTTTGTTTTAGAATCAATGTCTAAACAATCAATGAAACTTTAGAAAGAGGACCAGCATTGTTCTTTTTAATCCTTTTACATGCCAGTGGATATCTATCTTTAATATGTATCGTTTAGACTCTTTCTAATCATAAATTACCTTCACATTTTATTTATGTTGGATATAGAACATGGGTGGTCACAGAGTTAGGAATAAGGAACCAATGTCATGGTCGGATGAGAGTGAACTCACTTTCATTGAAATTCTTTATGAGAGAGTGAAATCAAACGCATTGCAATGTTCTACGTTCACAAGAGACGAATGGGGCAGAATCAATGAAACAATGGTTGCTTCAACGAAGGTGGATTACGGGATAGATACATTAAAGGGAAAGTGGAACCGCTTACGTAAGATTCACAGTATGTTCTCCGAACTGTAGGCACATACAGGGGTCACATGGGATCCAAATACCAACAAAGTTAATGCTGCAGAGGAAGTTTGGCTACACTTTTATACGGTATATTTATTTACTAAATAATATTGTCGTCTTTATTTTTGTAGATATTCAACTTTATATCTTTTCTAATGGGCATTCTTTTGCAACGTAGATTAACAAGTCGGATTACAAGCTGTTAAAAAAGGAAGGCTGTAAGCACTATCACACTCTCGGGGAGATATTTAGCAGAACTACTACTACTGGAGGATTAGGCAATGCCTCCACTCAACTTCCAAACACATCAGAGGAAGAAAGACAGTTAGAAGATGACTTCTTGAACATGGGAGTGCATGTACGTGTGCAAAATGATGATGAAGTGGATGTGGTTTCAAATACTCGTCGGCGTGAGGAAATTGGTACGTCGGGTGGCAGACGTAAAGAACCTAAGATGAGTAAAACTGATAAACTTGAGGCTTGCATGGCACAGTGGTCATCTACAGTTAGTATGAGGAATCAAGAAACTGAAATTAGAACACTGTACTTCAAAGAAAAGCTTGCAAAGATACAAGGAAAATCATGTAATCAATCGGATAGCGAAGTTAGTAGTCAGGAGAATTATTCTAGTGTTTTATGCATGGATATCTTAAACAGTATGGAAGGGTTGTTAAATGAGGTTTATATGAAAGCAATAAAGGCTTTTGAAAGTCACACTTTTTGGGTGTCGTTTGTGAAGATGCCAGACGCGAGGAGATGACCCATCTTGGAACTACTTTTGAGACGATTGTTGTTTTAATTTCGCTACTATCTTATTGTTTTTATTTTGTGATATGCAAGGTTGAACTACTGTTTTCTTTTCGGGACTTCTAGTATGTACGTTTGCAAACTGTCATGGTGATATGTTGTTTTTATGTACGAACTTTGTGCTCTTGTTGGTTATGGAATTACTGTTACTTTTATGCTATTAGTTTTAATGTGAATGAATGAATGCTGGTTGTTATGACTTATGATAATTAATGTGAGTATCTTTTGTTCACAGTATGGATGATAATGTGAATGTTGAGGATTCCATTGCTGAAGATTCTAGTGATGAAGACTTGTTAATAACGGATGAGTTTGACGCAAATTCCATTGACAATTTAATGATGCTTAATATGATTGATATTCACAGAGGAAGTACCGTTGGCAGGATACCTTGTAGGACATCATTGCTTACGGGAAAAATGTACGTGCTAGAAATTCTAAATGGACATCCTGACGTATGTTATCGCAATTTTCGTATGCAGAAACACGTGTTCATGAATTTTTGTGATAGTTTGAGACGAAAAGGGTTGTTAGAAGATGGGAAAAAAGTGAGTGTCGAGGAAGGTGTTGCTATGTTTCTGATGATTATAGGGCACACTACCCGATATAGTATTATTGGCGATAGATTTCAACATTCGAACAACACAATACACAAATGAGTTAAACGAATGATAAGAGCTATTTGTTCATTTGGCACAGAGATAATTCAGCTTACAAATCAAGATGTTGTGCATGAGCGAATTTTGCACAAATATCCTTTATTCAAGGATTGTATAGGCGCAATAGATGGAATACATGTCGCAGCTTGGGCACCTGCATCGAGACAAACATCTTTCCGTGGAAGGAAAATAAATATAACACAAAATGTGATGTTAACATGTGATTTCGATATGAAATTCACTTTTGTGTATTCTGGTTGGGAAGGCACTGCTAATGATTCGCGAGTATTTGTTGATGCAGTCACAAGAAGATCGAACAACTTTCTAATGCCACAGGGAGGTATACGTTTGTACTTCAAATATTTATTGTGAATGTATCTACAGTATTATACTATTGAGTCGTTTTTTTTTTCAGATCACTTTTACCTTGTTGATTCTGGCTACCCAAACATGCCTGGATTTCTTGCCCCTTATCGAGGTCAAAGATATCATCTGCGTGACTATGTTGAACGGGGAAGACTACATGGAAAGGAAGAATTGTTCAACTATCGACACTTCTCGTGCCGTAACATTATTGAACGTTGCATTGGAGTTTTAAAGGCAAGATTTCCTATTTTGAAATTGATGATCAATTATCCTCTTAGTAGACAAAGACAAATCCCTACTGCATGTTGCGTAATACATAACTTTATTCGCCAGGAGCATGCTTTAGATAGGTTGTTCGCTGAGTATAGGGAAGGCAAAAAAGCTCGGCGGCTCGGGCTCGGCTCGGAAAAAGCCCGAGCTGGCCCGGCTCGGGCTCGGTTGCACCGAGCCGAGGCTCGGGCCGAGCCCCATGTGGGGGCTCCGAGCCGAGCCCGGGCCGGCTCGTGTGGCTCGCCGAGCCACGGGCGAGCCGTGTCACGAGGCCAAAATGGCCGTGTTTAAAAAAAAAAATTCAAATTCAAATCTCCCTGCATTTGCAGGCAGATTATCTACTGTAGAAATTGCTACGCTGCACATGCTGACACAGAAGTGTAGCATAGAGGCATTTTCTAGCTGCTTTCTGAGCGACGAAAAGAATCTGCCTGAAATCAGGCAGATTCATCTGTCTGATTTCAGGCAGATTCAAAAAATTTTGAAAATTTGCGTGTTTTCAAAAATTTTGTCTGAAAAATCATATCACAAATAGTTTGTCAGACACATTAGGCGTTAACGTGCACGCAAGATTTTTTCTTGCGTGCACGCAAAATTTTTATTTTTATTTTTTTTAATTTTAAAAATTGAAATTTTTTTTCTGTCTATAAATACGAGAAAATTTTTCTATTTCATATCACTCTTCATTCTTCAATCGCTTAACTCAGTATTATTTTCAATTTACTCATTTTGCTATATTCTTTACTACGATATTCTATATTCTCCATTTCCCCTCTCCTATTTTTTTACATATCATATTCTTAATTCTTTACTACAATTTCCCTCTATTATAAATTTATAATACGTACACATGGATTTTACCAGTGATGAGATTAATCAGTTTAGAGGTAGTTCGAGTACTCCATTGGGGTACAATACATCTCAAAATGTTCCAATTGATTTGGAAGATATCGAAGAGGAGGAAGTAGTCGAGATTAAGAAGTCGAAAAAAGAGTCTGCAGATTGTTGGCAACATATGACTCGAAAAAAAGTTGGGGTTCAAAATGGAGTCGATATTTGGAAAGCATGTTGCAATTATTGCGGTAAAGAACTCAGTTGGAAGCCTAGTTCGAGCACATCGCATTTAAATAGACACATATTAAGAAGTTGCAAAGCGAAACCAGTCGGTCTTGACCCGAAACAGACCGAACTAACATTTACTGGTTCCGGTTCTACTCTTTCCACTTTTGTATATTCACAGGAAAGATTTCGTAAAGGAATGGTTGCATACGTGGCTGCAGAGATGCCGCTAACGATGATCGAGTCAATACACTTTACTCGTCTTGTGCAGAATTATCTCCAACCCAGGTATCATTCTTATTGTAGAAATACTCTTCGTTCTGATGCTATAAAATTATATAACAAAAGAAAACAAACTAATATTGAAAGTTTAAAAACTTTTAATTGTGTTATATCATTTACCTCTGATTTATGGACCGGTGTTAATAAAAAAGGTTATATTGCTGCTACAGCTCATTACATTGATCACCTATGGATTATGCATAAAAGAATTATTGCATTTAGATGTGTAGAATATCCTCATAATGCGACTAACATATACATGGTTTTAAAAGATATTATACAAGAATATGGTATGCAAGAAATGATTCGAAGTTTTACTTTTGATAATGCTAGTGTAAACAAAGTTGTTGTCGATAAATTTATTGATGATTTAAATCCTATATTTGGAGGTTTATTTTTCCATCAACGTTGTGTATGCCACATTATTAATTTGATTGTAAAATCTGGATTAGAACATATAAAAACACAGTTAGATAAAATTAGGCAAGCAATTAATTTTATTACTACATCACCTGCAAGAAAGCAAGCATTTAACAGTTTATGTGCTGAGTATGGCTTAGAAGAGAAATCATTTGTCACTAATGTATCACATAAATGGAATTCTACATATCTTATGTTACACTCGTGTGAAAATTATGATAAAGTTATTACAATTTATTATAATGGTAGGCATACATATGGACCCGAACATAATTTGGAAGATTGGGAATGGAATCTTGCATTTATCGTTAAAACATTTTTAAAACCTTTTTTCAATGCCACAAAGG
This sequence comes from Fraxinus americana, assembly GCA_035079005.1. Lineage (NCBI taxonomy): Eukaryota > Viridiplantae > Streptophyta > Magnoliopsida > Lamiales > Oleaceae > Fraxinus > Fraxinus americana. The sequence continues at coordinate 19,326,197 of CM068710.1, read as the reverse complement.
AATGTAGCGGTATTTATTACCCTACATCTTCACTTGTTTTACAACATTTTTTCTATTTTGCACAAACATTTCAAAGACATAGGAATTTCCCAATTTTTGTTGATGTAGTTTATTCTATGGAGTTAAAGTTTCGTAAATATTGGGAAGAGATACCCTCATTATTTTTATTAGCTTCTGTAATGGACCCTCGACTTAATTTAACTGGCACAAAAGCTATTATAAATGGGATTTCACGTTTCATGGATATACAATTTTCACATACGAATATAGAATCAATGTTATGCGAAATGTATAACTATTACGCTGAAAAAGAAGGTCAGTGTAGTTCTTCCCAAAATAATTTTTCAAAGAACACTTCAACAAATGTAGATAATATATGGAGTTATTTAGAGACCAATACTAGTATTCCCTCATTTAGTTCTAGTTCGTCAATATCTAGAGCAATAGATGTCAGTGGTACAAATCTTGAAATTCCTTCGGAGTTAGCTAGGTATATGTGCGTGGACGTTCGTAGTATGTTACAACCACAAGAATTACAGGATTTTAGTCTTTTATCATGGTGGAGATGTAACGAAAGGCAGTATCCAATTGTATCAAAAATTGCTCGCGATCTACTAACACCGCCGGTGTCTACAGTAGCATCGGAGGCTGCATTTAGTTTAGGTGGTCGAGTTTTAATTGACGAACGATCAAGACTAAAAGAAGATATATTGGAGGCTTTGATATGTTTGAAGGATTGGGAATGTGCGGAATTACGTCTTCAAGAACAAGTTGATAGTATAATGGCCGATGAGTTACAGCAGATTAAAGCATAAGATATTGTAAGTTTTTAAATTGTTTAGTTTCAATTCAATAAGTAATTTTTAATTTTTTTTTTTGTTTCAAAAAAAATTGTACACGAAATATTTTATTCGTGTACAATTTTAACTCCGCCTACGATAATTGTAGCCGGTCCCAAGCCCGGATAAAGGAGGAGGGTTTTATTCTTCAATGATAAATATAATAGTTATTGCCTTGAATTATTGAAATTACGACCCTCAAGGAAATTTCACCATGACATTACAAGAAATAATAGTTACATACTTTAAATAAAAATGAAGTTTTCATAATCTCTTTAATTTATAACACGTATTACGCATAAAATGTACAATTTTTTTTTTAATGTAGATTTTATTTAAAAAAAAAAAAAAGGACCGAGCCGGCTCGGCTCGGCCCGGCCCGCTAAGGCTCGAGCCTAAAGCTCGTGCCGAGCCTAATTTTTTTTGGCCGGGCCAGGCTCGGCTCGGGCCAAAAAAAGCTCGGTCCAAAAAAGCTCGGGCTCGGCCCGAGCTTTTTTTTCCCGGCTCGGGCTCGGCTCGGCTTGGCTCATTGCCACCGCTAGCTGAGTATTCAGAGAAGAATATAGTGTTCGAAGATATACCAGAGTCAAGTCAAGCACAAGAAGCCATATATTTTGATGCCAGTCAAACAGCTCAAATGGGATAAGTTAGGAATCAAATTGCTACACAAATATGGAATGACTACTCAAGACGTCGCACGTGACTCCGTGGATTTATTTTTTATGTAGTTCAGTATCTGATTATTTTGTCATGATACGTAAAATTTTCATCGTATCTTCATCAAATGTAATGTAGGTTGTGTTTTTAATATCGATCCAAATAAATTTTCATTTCACCAATTTTAAATTATATATGTTATTTAATACTATATTAACATTACACAATTAAAATATATATTATACTCATTTTTTTAATAATATATTCTTAAAAAATTCTCAAAATTCAAAGTAAACGCGTTTTCCATTTTTTTGTTTTCGAAAACAGTTTTTCATAATGATAAAGAGAACGCATTTTCAGAAATTTTAAAACAGGCATTCAAAACACAAAACACAAAACAAATTCAAAACTCAAAACACAAAACTGAAATACAAAGAGAACGGCCCCTAAGGGTTTTGTTTCGATCTGTCCTTAGTTTTCATTAATATTTGAATTTTTTTTTTTGCAAAGCTGGTCGAGTTTATGTTTTAATCCAGTTTCATGGGTCAACCCATTACACGAACCCAACTTGAAAATTCTTAACTATTTGGTCTGGGTTGAAAAATCCAAAACCGAACTGAAAAAAGGCCCACAATTAACAAAATTGGCCTAACCCAACTCGCCTTACCCTCCTTATTTTTGGTAATGTTTTTTAGACATTGCGAAAGATCCTTTTTGCAACGTTTAATAAATGTTGCTAAAACTCCGTCTTTTGCAACGCATAAAGAATGCTGCAAAAGAAAATCATTTTCGCAACGTTTAGCCCTTGTTTGACATCCATTTTTTTTATTCTCTTTTTCATTTTTTTCTCTTTCTTTATTTCAATCACACATTCTATCAATAAAATAATATTATATATAAATCCAAATATTCTCCTTACTTTTTAACCACATATCATTCTATCAATCACTATTCCAAATCAAATTTTTCTTCAAAATGGGTGTCAAACAAGAACTTAATGAACGTTGTGAGTGACAAACTTTTCACAACGTTTATTAAACATTGTGAAAAGGGTCTTTCGCAACATTTAATAAATGCCGCAAAAGAAAAACGTTTTAGCAACATTTTATAAATGTTGCAAAAAAAAAAAAAAAAAATCGTAACATGAACTAAACGTTGCGAAAGGCGACATTAGCAACATAGATTTATAAAATGTTGTCAAAGCTCAATTATGTTAACAAATGGCAGCATTCACTTATTAAAATGTTACGATAGACTTCTTTAGCAACGCTTAACTACCGAATGTTGCCATTTATGTATTGCAAATAATCATTTTTTTGTGTAGTGGCGGTCTTGGACTTGGGCCAAATTGGAATATATGTTTTGGTAAAATCATATTTGAATTATATTATTTAAAATAATTTATGAGTTTTTATTTTTATTTTCCCCGAATTTTCTGTACTTAACTTCTAGAAACTGACAGTTGACAGTTGAACTGTCTGTCAAAATGAGTTGTGTCTAGTTAGACACAACTTTTTGATTGTTGTGTCTTTTGGATTCAATTTTTCAATTTCTATATAAATGTCCACATGCCCCAAATTTTATTCATTTCAAAATCAATTCTGATTTTCTATCTTGCAAATTATATTCCTTCATCCCTACATTATTTCATATTTTGTATTTCGGTCTCAAAAGTTATTTTTATGCATTTTAGTCCTCCAATTTTAGAGAGATAAAAAACATTAGTATGTAGTCTTGTAATTTAGAGTGCTACTATTACAAGTCGAGGTTATTGCATCTTGGGAGACGAGTGTCTGAATACCGTCAGCATCAGTGCGAGGTATTGACAATTTAAGGAGAAAGAGTCGAACTCTTGCCTCGACCATTATCATTTTATTTCGTTCATTTTTGTAAATCGATATTCTGTCCAAATTATTGCACGATAATATCATTATTTGCTGACAAATGCATCTATCTAGGTTAAATATGTGAACTCAGCTTGTTTAAGCACAGCCCATGGGAAATTTAAAACGTTCAGGCCTAAGCTTATCGAATCAATATTATGTATCTTATCCTCATACAAGAACTAGAGGCTATAGTTGGATGGACTACAAGCTTGCAAGAATTTATCCTTTTTCTTCTTGGTTTCTCCTCTATGCAGCCATCAAATACGAAATAATATCAGCATGTAAAATGATTAATGTTAAAATTCGATCGCCTCAAAGTTCAATGAGTAATCGAAGACTTTTTTTCAAAATTTAACAAATAATCGAAAACATGACAATTTGTTAACGGCGTAACACGACGTCATATATGCATTTCGTTAGCCACGTTACTAGTTTTGTTAAAGATTATATCGTTAGCCACATTATTAATTCTGTTAAAGGTTTGAAATGGATGTTATATTGTTGAGTGACGTTGAATGTTTGAATAGATTTAATGGCCAAAACACGACATTGTAAAGCTCAGGGAGCAATTGAAGACGCAAGTATAAGCTTAGTGACTGATCGGGAAAATTAACTCGGAAATACAGGCAGAAAATAAACAATCGTCGCCTCCTAATCCTTCTCCACAAAAACACACATCCGCTTCCACCCTACAGACGTTTATGATCGCTGATATCAGAACCACCAATTCCACTCCAGGGGCCTCTGAAAAATTTGCCAGAAGGTAAGCAAATGTAAACCCTATTATAAAATCTTTATACTTCTTTGAAAAATAGCAAAATTTATCTTCCATTAGTCTTTCGTTTAATAATTACTTACTATCTTTGAATTGGGTTCTAGTTTTTAAACTATCGTCGAAAATTAAACTTTACGGATATTAGATAGTAATTTTTACACTTCTACCTCCACCTCCTTGTGTTCATATCTGAATTGGGTTCTAATTTTTTGCTCTGAATTCCTGAATGTTGAGGTAAATTAGAATAGCCAAATTTGAATGTTTGTTTTAATTAGAATATCTCATTCTGAAGGATCTCCGTGGTAAACTTTATCCTTTGTTCTGTCGTTTGATTAGAATGGCATGTTTGTTACGGAAGTTGGAATTCTTGTATCAATTTTATGAAGCACTGTGCTATTGTAATGTGGTAAATATTGGATATTTCCTTCTTGTCTCTCTGGTAGAGTTTAGCCATAAATGTTGACTGCATTGTTCTCGACCATTGATAAGTGTTTGAGAAAATGCCCAACTGAAAAGGAAAAAGGATATGCTTTGGCTTATTATGATATTGATTTGCGTGAGACGAGAATTACACTTAAATTTTGATGCTAGTAATGCTAATGTTGACATGACATGCATATTGTACTACAGTTTGCACGACAAATTGTAATTTGCTTTAAAGCTGCATTGTTTTCTTATTGGAATTTATTTATAACATGTTAATTATGTTCGTGAACCTTGAGGGGTTGCTCAATTGGTCAGATCTTGAGTTTGCTCCTCAATGATCATCAGTTCGAGTCCCCTTATGGCCACTGAGGTGAGCATCCGGCCGTAAACTTCAGGGCCTGTGTGATTAGTCGAGGTGCGCGCAAGCTGGCCCAGACATCCACGCTTATAAAAAAAAAAAAAAAAATGTTTGTGGATCAAAATGCAATTTTGCAAAATTTGATTAGAACTATCTTCTTCAAACCCAACATGGATAATTATAACTTTTAAAGATATTGGTCCAATAGGCGAATTGCAAGGTGTAATTTGTAGGTTGTTTTCACTTCATCTGTGTATTTTTACCCAAAAGGTAACCAGGAAAAAAAATGCTCTTGCTTTGTATTTATATTTGTATATGCTATCTACATATATATGTTGCCAATGCTTCTCATTGGAATTTTTGCTGTTGGATGTTGGGTCTGGTAGGTTAGGGAGATGGTGTCATGACTGTTGAAGGGAGGGAGAAGAGGTGTAGAGCATTATTTTCGAAAATTAGAGATTGAATTAGATAAACGTGTCAATTCGTTTGGCATCCCTAAAATCAGCATGTTTTTCAATATTGGAAATGGAAACAAAAACAGAGCTTCCAAGCAAGTTACTGTGTTCAGCTATCAATCTTCTACTTCAACTTTCTCTAGCCCATGAGTTCAGTTAATACTTAATGGCAGTTACTTTGTAATAGATGACATAGAATTGGTTCTCCTTCGAATTTGTCTGGCCAAGATCGATAATAACTTGGTTCAAATTAGAAGTTCATTAATTTGTTAGTTGCAGAATGCCTGTTAGTTTCTCCCCATTTGTGATGTTTATATAAGAGCTTTTTTAGTGATGGTTTGTTTTGGAAAATTAACAATAATACAGTAAGCAATGTTCAGATTTATAAGGATTTGTGTTGACTCATATTAGCTAATGATTATTGCATAACATTGTAGTCTTCCAGCGAATAGCGTGATCACAACACCTCCTATATGATATACGAGATTGAGAATACAAGAATTATTCACTATTAATACTTGCTAATGAAATAAGGTAACTGTAATTATTTGGGCTCTTTCGATGCTTTGTTTATCTCTTGCAACTTATTTGTAACTGTTCAGTGTTCATCACTTGGGTTTCTTGGCTTGTTGTCTCCAAAAATCAATACGTGCATATACACGAGTTTATTCTATTTTTTTTCAGGTGTTCCCATTCATATATTATAATGTCTCTTTAGATGATGTAATACCAAATTCACACAATTTTCCCTTGAAACGAAGTTAAAAATTAGCCTGGGTGTTTGGTGTTCCTGTCCAATACTTGCGTGATCTCTCCTCAGTTGCTCTCCCCCCACCAGCCCATCCGCTGCCAATTTCTTATCTCTCGCCACATAACTTAACCCTAACCAACAACCTGTAGGTTGCGAGTCTGTTATTTAACACAAATAAGTAAACACAGTGCTCAGATTTCTCATTTCAATTGCAGTTTCAATTCTCTCTGCTCCTGATTTGCTGACATGTATAAAGACAATTAATAATATATATATTTACATGTGAACATTTATTTTGTACATATATTGTATATAGACATAATTAATAGTATTTACTTTCCTGAAGCTAAAAGGGAAAGGAGGTGAATACGAAGGGCTGACTAGAGAGACGAAGAGAGATAGAGAGAGATGAATAAGAAATTTGGAGGGAAGCAACCCACGGGAACTCCATCATTGGCATGGTCGTGTGTTGTTGTCGTAGTGTCACTTCTCACTGGCGCTTCTGTTGTGCATAATATATACAAGCCTGATTTGGTAAAATTTCGTGCCTCCTTTCTATGTACTTACATTTGCATAAAAATAATTTGCTGGATAATTTCTACTGGTTTACAAAGGCTCCCTACATTTGTGTACTTGGAAACAATTAGCTTTGCTGTAAGTGATTCAATATTTGTGTAGTTAGTTTGTCTTTTTGTTGGGGCATCCCCAATTTGTCGATGACCTGTTTGATAAAATGCTTCACTAGGAATTGTTTGGTCGGATGGGTTCAACTCGACTCAACAATATTAGGCCCTTGTTTGGCCCTGATTCTTACAAAATTTTTAGAAATTTTTTTACCCTTATATAGGAATCTGGCAGCCGCACCTTTTGACCAGATTTTGCAGAATTACATTTATACCCTTTTGACATTTAATACACTAATTTTGAAAAGGACATTTATGGTAATTTAACTAATTTTGAGTCAAAATATTATGGCTGGAAGGGGCCCACCTACTTTCTAACGGTCCAAATTTTCCTTAAAATATGGTGAGAATCTGTGCCAGACAAGGGCTAAGAAAGAAAAAGAAACTAAATTCTTGTCCATTGTAGTGTCAAATCCTACTAAGCTCCTGTTTGACACCCATTTTTTCTCATTCTCACTTTCATTTTTTTCTCTTTCTTCATTTCAACCACACATTCTATCAATAAAATAATAATACACATAAACCCAAAAATTCTCATTACTTTTTAACCACACATTCTTCCATCAATTACTATTCAAGAATTTATTTTTTGTCAAAAATGGGTGTCAAACAGAGGCTAAATACTGTGTGATATATGTTTCTTTTCATTATCTTTTCGTTCTGAACTATTAGTATTTCTCTTTCTTCTGTTTTTCGTGTTAAAGCTTTGAACAAGGGGTGTTATTGAACACTAGTAACTGCCTCTTGTAGGAAGCACTGAAGGGCCCTTTGCTTTTCCTAAATCTGTGACTTATTTGATGAAAGCTGCCATTCACTTGTGTGCTTATGTTTGTAATGTGATTTTTTGCAGACACTGCCTCCTGGAAGCACCCACGGCACTGAGCAGGAAGAAGTAGAAAAGATGTGAATTTCAAAATATATGAGCACGATGAAACTGGAAGCGCAATGCATTTTATTTTTCGTTTTGCATTACTTGTGATGTTTGAATCCATTTTTTCCAAGCAAAAGGAAAGGATTTTATTATTAATATAGATCAGGATGGGCATTCCCTTGCATCAATATAAGTTCATAAGCCTGTTAAAGCATGACTGCAAGTTTTGGTTGCAGATTGAAGCAAATATAAGTTGAAAATTTTGCTTAGTATTTCATACTATTCTCCTGCTTGTTCCTGTACTGTTGAAATGATATCAGCAACAGCGTGGTAGCGTCGGCCTCTGCCTGATAGAAAGTTGTGTCATTCTCTCCCTCCAAGCATGGTATTATGAGTTAGCTTAATAAGCCAAGCATTAAGGTCATCATCAGAATGTCATACCCGATTCTGGTTGAGCATGTACATTCAAATGGAATAGAGATTGACCATCGTCCATTTTTGAGAACTGGATAAGAGATGGTTATTTATTCATTATCTTCCTTTTAGCCTATCCCTGTAGCAAGCCTTGTGTCTATTTCTTCTTCTTCTTCTTCTTTCTGAGTGTTGGATATTTCTTGCGTTGACGGTTGACCCCCTCTTTAGAGGTTGCATGAAACGACGAGAGTCCTTCTATTGAAGACTCCTTTGGATGTTTGGTACGCAGGTTTTAGGTAAATTTTGACAAATGTCTCTCCTCCTCAATTTTGTCGAGTCTTGCGTTGTGTGACGAACTGAACTTTCCATCTAGGTTTTGATCTTTATCCAGTAGTCTAGGAAGGTTCTTCATCTGCTTTGTTGGGGTTAATTTTTTTTTTTTTTTTTTTTTTTTGTAGTGACTTGAAAAAATCAATTCCTTAATGACCAATGTAAAAAATAATATCTTATACTGTAATCGAATGTCAACTTCACAAGATTACCTAAATTTGAATCAAACGATAACTTGTAAAACTAGCACAATCTTCCTAGGTTTTCTAAAATAATATGTAAACAGTTTTATTTTGTATGTTAATCGGAGGTAATTAAGGATGATCATTATTTTGAGAAAATGAAGTTTTGAATGGTGATTTTTTGGATGACGTGTGGTTAAAAAGTTGATTTTTTTTTTTTTTGAATTTACGTGTAAAATATTTTATTGTATAAATAATTAAATATGTGATTGAAAATGATTATGAGAATTAAAGTATTTTGAAATAATGACCATTAAAGTGGTTAAAAAAAGAAGAAAAATCAAGGCTTGAGTTTTTAATTATGGGAAACTTTCATAAGCAAAAGATTAATTATTACTTATTTCAAAACTAAGAAATAAAGTTTAAAATTTCAAAAATCATATATTAATTACATTTCATTTATGAAATAATTAATTAAAAATATATTTTATTTATTAAATATATTAATGTTACAATTCTATACAATTTAATCACAATTATTGAATTAATTGATAAAAAATTATTTCTTGGCCACATAACAAATTATTTATGAGTTAAGACAAAAAATTATATCACAAATTATTTTTGGGTCATAGATCAAAATTTTTATTTGTCACAATTTATTTATCGATTACAAAATCACAAATTTTATAAGTTACAACTTATTTAACTGTCACATATTATAAAATGAATTGGTCACAAGTAATTTCTTGATCACAACTTAATAAATTATGAGTCACAATTACATTTTATAGGTTACATATTATTTATTGATCACAAATTAATCATTTTATTGGTCAAATATTAAACAACATCAACCAAATAATTGGTCACAAACATCCCCCACCCCACCCCCAAAAAAATTCCCAAATCTGCTGCCGAACATCGCCACCACCACCTGTATCAACAAAAACCACAGCCTGCATCAACAAAAACATTGCCACCGTCGCCCCCAGATCCAACAACGCCACCGTCAAATCCACTGTCAATTTAAAACAAAACATATCCACCACCATCGTCACCAACAAAAACCACCGTCAAAACATGTAAATTATCATCGCCACCATTCACTGCTCGAGGCGCCTTTGCACAATAGCACTAAAACCACCCATAGACATAGCTCAACACAGACGCACTGAGTCCAACACAGACCAACAACCCAACCCCTATAGAGACACAACACTACCACTAACACAGCCCTACAATGAAACACATCCCACTAGATCTACCAATACCATTGCACTGCCACCACCATGTGGTGCGTCGCAGTGATGACAAATCGCAGATCACTGCATGGATGAAGCCGTGGCAGTAGTAATGCACCACTCAATCTGCGATGAAGGCGATATGCGAGTAGATCGTTGCACGTGGTAGTGCTAGGTGAGGTAAGGTAGAGAGAGAGAATTGATTGAAAATTGGAAGGAATGAATATTATGATTTGGAGTGTAGGTATATAATATTGAAAATTGGAAGGAAATTGAATTTTAAAATATTATTATTTAATATTAAAAATTGTATTATGATCTAATTTTTGTATATATAAATTATAGTTTTGATTTTTGAAATGTAATATTAAAAAGTAGGCCACCACGTAATTTCGACTTTATTTAGCGCAGGGCCCGGCCCATCCTTATTTTGAATTAGAAATTCATCCTGTACGTGAGATCCGACTTCTCGAATTAATCTGCTTCCCTTTCTTGCCCTAACTCGCGCGATAAATCTGTTGAATTCAGCTTTGGATTTCTGGTTTGCTTCTAAAATCAACGATGGGTAAAAATGAGTTCCTGACCCCAAAAGCAATTGCCAACAGAATCAAAGCCAAGGGTTTACAGAAGCTGCGATGGTATTGCCAGATGTGCCAGAAGCAATGCCGGGACGAGAACGGGTTCAAGTGCCACTGTATGAGCGAATCCCACCAGCGCCAGATGGAAGTCTTCGGCCAAAACCCCAACCGAATCGTCGATGGATATTCCGAGGAGTTCGAGACCTCCTTTCTTGAACACATGAAGAGGAGCCACCGATTCAGCCGCATAGCCGCCACTGTTGTGTATAATGAATATATCGCTGACCGCCATCATGTTCACATGAATTCTACCCAGTGGGCTACGCTTACCGAGTTTGTCAAGTATTTGGGTAGGATTGGCAAGTGTAAAGTCGACGAAACTCCCAAAGGGTGGTTTATTACTTATATAGACCGGGATTCGGAGACACTTTTTAAGGAGAAGATGAAGAATAAGAGGATTAAGACAGACATGGCGGATGAGGAGAAGAAAGAGCGGGAGATTCAGAGGCAAATTGAGCGTGCCGAGCAGCTGATGATGACATCCACAACTGCGAATGAGAATGGGTTGGACCAAGTAGAAACTAAGACAAGAATGTTTGAAAAATCTGAGGGAGACGGTGATAAGAAAATTAAGCTGAGTTTAGGGTCTACAAAAAACCTTGTTGTAAAGGAGAAGGGGGAGAGTTCTAGATTGGTGTTTGATGAAGGGGAGAATGATAATAAGAATGGGAAGCGAAAGGGGGAAGACCAAATATCGGGGAAGAATGGGGGTGGAGCATCAGTGTTGGACGAATTGATGAGAGAACAAGAGAAGGCAAAAGAGAGGATTAACAGGAAGGATTATTGGTTGTGCGAGGGAATTATTGTGAAAGTTATGAGTAAAACCTTGGCGGAAAAGGGGTACTATAAGCAAAAGGGTGTCGTAAGGAAGGTAATTGATAAGTACGTTGGCGAGATTGAGATGCTTGAGAGTAAGCATGTACTGAGGGTTGATCAGGAGGAGCTCGAGACAGTGATTCCGCAAATTGGGGGCCTTGTAAAGATAGTTAATGGGGCATATCGCGGATCAAATGCAAGGTTGCTCACAGTCGATACTGACAATTTTTGCGCCAAGGTTCAGATTGAGAAGGGAATATATGATGGGAGGGTTCTCAAGGCTGTCGAGTATGAAGATATATGCAAACTAGCCCAGTGACAAGATCAAATCATGGAATGCTTTATCTTCTGCTCTCTGGGTAGTATCAGCCATCAGGCCTCAACTAGAATAAACAAATTATGTGTCTCTCTGTTGCTCACACTGCATATAACAGGTTAAACGGTTTGTATAATGAATGTACTAAAATCTCTAGGGTAATTTTTCCCCCTTTCTATTAATGGTTTGGAATTCTATTTTTTGATTTAGCAATGAACTTTTACCTTCAGATGCAGTTGATTAATGTATGATATATCATATTATTTGGTAGATTACGTTTGACTTGCTCAGTTATTCATGTTTAATTTGTTCCTGATCAATGACTTCTGCTGATTCTGGTTGTACTGCATTAGGATGATTAGTGGCTGTTATCTTCTTATAAAATTGAAAGATTATGGTTAACTGTTCGAAAAAATTATCATTACTATCCAGTATCCATTTGAGGTATCTGATGGACCCTGCCTTGACATGCACTCTTAATGGATTTTGCCTATAGATCTTTCCATTTAGCCCAGAGCTTGTATTCTTGAGTCTTGACTGATGAGATTTAGCTTTGGTTGAATAATAGACTGTCTTCTTGCTGAATGTGCTGGATAAATATACACTTGGGACGTTTAATTTTTCTATGAATGATCGAATCTAAGAAGTCAGGAGGCAGGAACAACTTTTGGTTTGAGACCAATGACTGTAGTGCCAATACATATTTCTGCAAGCAGTAAATAGGCTCCAAAAAGTTGAGGAGAAGAAAACTCCAACTAAAGATTTATTATTCCTTTTAATTAGGCAGGCTACCTAGTATCACCATCTGGCCAAGTTATATGGTTGCTTTAGGTTTTTTATATTAGTATTTTAATTTAATGTGTCACCAGATGCCTATGAGAATTTTTGTAGAGCCTTTCATAGGCATTAGCAGTCAATCGTAGCACCTGCACTTAGTGGTTTTGACATACATGCTATGAAAAACTGAAGTAATCATGTGATTTTTACAAAAGGTTTGTGCCTCTTCTATTAATGTACTGTCTCCAATTCATTCAAAAGTTCATCTACCAACCAATTAAAAGAGCCTGCAAAGAAGGAACTATTGGAAATCTAGCTCTCAGTAGTGCATCTCCTTTTCCTTTTGGGAAATCAGTGCAAGCATATTAGGCCCATGTTTGATGGCCATTATTGAGAAAAAATGATGTTTTGAAAGAAAGAGAGATGTAGAATTTTATGGCACACTCTAAAGAAGGGAAATCAAGTGTAGGATTATTAACGATATCCTGCTTGGAAAGAGCATCAATAATAATTTCCTTGACGCAGAGGTACAAAGTGCTTTGAGCTTCATCTATAAATTCTGCTTTGCCGTTCGTTACCGTTTATACACATCCACTTGCTAGTGATTGTGCAATCATATCTGGCCAGTTTTGTGTGTGATTCATGCGTCATTTATTCAAGTTTTCAAAAATTGAGGCCTGTGATTGAAATATTTTGTTGGTTATAAAAATCTTTATGGTTAGTTGGAGATTTTATGGATTTCATGTGTTCATTTAGGAACTCTTGTAATTTGAAATATGTAATATATCCTCTGATGTGTTGGATGACTAGATTGACCTTTTTTCTTTTTCTTTTTTACTTTTGAGAGTAATTTTGTTTTGAGTTTGATTTCATCTAATAAGGCTTTGTGGAGCAGGGTTCAAGTTTTTGGTTTACAATGCAAAACTTGATTTATTTAACTCAATATATGTAGGCTTCATTCCTATCAAAAAAATATATGTAGGGTTCATTTCAAAAATCTAGAAACTGAGGAATTTCTTTGTCCTGGTTATTTTGGAGCAAATCAATCATAGGAATGGCAAACGAGTTCGTCGGCTTGGACGGCCCGGGAAAAGCCCGAGCCGGCTTGGGGCTCTTGGGCCAAGCTCAAAATTCAAGGCTTGGCCTGAGCGTAGGCTATCTGGGCTAGCCCATAAACAGGCCATTTTTGGCTCGTGTTATTGGCAAAATGCAGACAGCTGTGCTAGGCATGGCAACGAGCTGAAACTCACAGCTTGTGTGCAGCCCGAAAAAACGATTGGGCTTTTTTTGTCAGAGTCAATCTAGCTAAAGCCCGGCCAAAATTTTAAGGCTTGGCTCGGGCTTCGTTGAGCCGATTCAAGAGTTTTTTAATTATTTTTTTTTTAATTCGTGAAATTCTAAATTCTTTTAAACAATGTAAATTTTGTGCAACTCTTCGGTCATTATGCTGTTAACTTTATCTTGAAGAAACAATTATCATATTTCTAGTCCTTCAAGCATATTAGAGCCTTCAATACGTCTTATTTTAGTGTTGATCGTTCGTTTGACAAAATTCTAGTACCTAAACTAAATGCAGTCTATGAAGTTACCCTAGACACCGGAGGTGTTGGTAGATCACGTGTAATTTTTGATACAATTAGTTATTGCCTTTTGATAGATCAAAATTCTCTATTTGTGGTCGTAACACCCTACAAACGTTCGCGCACACATACGTAAATAACTCAAAAGGCATTTCAAAATTTGTATCGCTCTAGATATGGATTAACTAGGACTAAGTGAGGGAGCACTTGTATTGGACTTTAAAAATCCTATAAATCCTTTGAATTCATTGAAGTATTTCTTGTAAAAGTACGTTGGGAACTAGATCTGCTATGACTTTACTTTTCAGCATAATATTTATACATTTCACGTAATAAAGATTCTATGGGCGTGTTCGCTAGAGATTAAAATCAGATTAAAATTGAAAAGTTAGTTGTTATTGTTGACTTTTATTAGACAAGTGTGACCCAATAATGGCTATATTTTCAATTTTAATTGGATTTTAAGCTACACCGAACAAGTAATATATTTCCATGTGAAAATTTCAAATTCAAGTTATTTGAAATTTCCTTTATAATAGTTTTAGTGCCCATTAAATTAAGTTCATGGTCCATCATCGAGGCTAAAAGAAATAAAGAGAGCAACTTTTCCCAATATTTGTGAAATTTTAACTCCTTAGACAAGATACATAAACAAAAATTGGCAAGTAACAAGCTTTTTTTTTTTCTCAAACTCATTTTCAATGTTACATTTACATAATAAAATATTTTGTACGTAAACCTAAATTTTTTCTTACTTCTTTGCATTTGTTTGATTCCCATTTTTTTTTCAAAATATATTTTTCTCTCTTCTTTTCTATTACACATTATTCTATAAAATAATATTATACGTAAATTCAAAATTTTTCTTTATTTTTTAAAATCACATTCTCCACCGATCTACTATTTCAAAATACATTTTAACCCAAAAAATGAGACTCAAACATGTCCTTAATAACATATTCTTCAAAAAATTATTATTCCAAAATTAAAATGGCTACCAAATAAAGGCTTAGTAAGTTAAACAATTCTCGTAAAACAAATAGTATACTTATCACTTTATTGCTGTTTCGATTATTACACCTAAGTATTTGCACAACAATTCGCTTCATCTAGATACGGAAACTTAATTAATAAATGAAAAATAATTACATAGGTAAAACTACATAAATTATATTTATATTTTAACTTTTAAATTAACTTTACACATTGATATTAAATCTTAATTTTTTGTAAGTACTGCAAAAATTATTCTTAAATAGTGAAATTCTGACTTGTTTTAGTTATAAGTTAATTAAAATATTAGTTAAAGCATTTAGTTCTAAAATGATGTTTATTTCACAATAGTTTAGTTTTCATACGTAAACACAAGAATTTTTGTCAAAAGAAATAATTATTTAATGATATTATTTTATCAAGCATAATTTTTCAAGAAAAGAAAATGGTAATGTTACATCAAATTAATTGAAGTATGAATATAAATTCAGCTCTTGTTTGAGCTCCATTTTTTTTAATCAAATTATATTTTTGAACAGTGGTTTGACCGTATTACAACTAAACATTCTTCAATAAAATAATATTACACGTAAATTCATCCTTATTTTTTAATTACACATTCTCTATCATAACACTATTGCAAAATACATTTTTTTTTGGCACAAAATGAGGTCAAACAAAATTTAATTTAGGAAAAATTGCAACAGCGGTCCCAAGCCTTTTAATATTTTGCAAACTTTACCTTAACTTTCAATTTGTACCACCACGGTCCCAAACCTCTGAAAATTCATAACACTATTGCAAAATACATTTTTTTTGGGCACAAAATGAGGTCAAACAAAATTTAATTTAGGAAAAATTGCAACAGCGGTCCCAAGCCTTTTAATATTTTGCAAACTTTACCTTAACTTTCAATTTGTACCACCACGGTCCCAAACCTCTGAAAATTCAGCACTTGTAGTCCAAAATGATGGAAACTGTGAGTTTCACCGTTAGTTGACTTGAAAAATGGAAAAAATTGAATATTTTGACCATGATATTCTCGCCAATCACATATTAACAATTAAAATAATTAAAGTATTCGTTGCTATAGAATTGATTGCGACTAACGTGGAAATGGTGAATTTGAATTCGGGTTTGGATTAGTTTCTTTATTTTTGTCTGTAGATCTTGGATTGTATGTTTCCAGATCTAGGATTTGTTTGTTAAAAAATTGGATTTTTTATCTTAGGGTTTAGTTTTTAGCTCCCTTCAATGGCTACCTCTTATCCTCTGCCTGTCACTTCTGTTCGGAGAATTTTCTTGTACATGTGTATAAGGATTTGAATGTGTATGTGGTAGTGTTTTGTTTTGCCTTCAATCAAGAAGATCCCACAAACTATGTCTTTAGGAATTTTTGAAAAAAAGAGGAAGTAAAAACTCCGATATAGAAAAATTTAAAGGAAAATTTGATATTAACTTTTTAAGTTGATATGACAAGCTTCAGAATATTAACTTCTAAATGTACTTCTTGCATTTGAAGACTCTGAATTACAATTTTTTTTTAACTATTGTTAAGAATATTAACCTTGGAAGCCAAGAAACTATTATGACAGTGAAATCTGAAGATGAAAAGTCTATAGATTCAGGATTTATGAATGAAAATCTTAACGATAAACCAGAAATGATAGTTTTTGATCTTCAAGAACTTTTAGAAAACTTAGGAACTTTGATGCAAGTACCTATTCACAATGAAATCAAGACATTAGAAAGAATAGAAACTATTCTTGATAATGAAATTGATAGAATACAAAATAAAAATGAGAAGACCATTTAGAAACAGAGCATTTAAAGAATATAAAGAAGAAACCTTTAAAGAAACTTTAAGGTTTTACATAAGAATTATAAATAACAGATTTACTGTTGAATACATTAAAAAACATTTAGAATAGCCAAAACCATGAGTAATACAGAAATTGATTGTGAAATTTGTCATCACAAAATTATAGTACTTGTAACTGAATATGAAATGTTTAGTTTCTATGAAAAAGATTACCATTACTCTGCATTTGTTGGAGTTCATAGACTAGCAAGTGAAACCAAAAGATAAAGAAAAGAAAAAGCTTTAAAGAATATAATAAAGCAGTTAAAAACTTCATTCTACATTATGTTTATAATCATAATTAATTATGGATCTTGAACCCTATATTAATGAAAACCAAGAAAATGATGAGATCTGTGAACAGATTGAATCACAAGGAAACTACTCTAAAGAAATTCTAATTTCAGATAAGAAATTAGCAAAAACTTGTAAAACAAAACTTACTATAGAACCTAGAGAGATCTTTGATCAACCTGGTTTTATAAATAGATTTGTTAACAGAAATAGATATGTATATTATGGTGTATCTCAGAAAGAGTTTGCCATACATGTACAACATACATATGATAAGATAAGAATTTCCTTACTTACTAAACAAGATATAAATAAAGCCAAACAAAAGGTAGATCTTGATAACAACAAGAACCTTTACTGGGTAACTATACGAGCAATTCGAATTCAACTTCGAAGTACTCTTTCAAAAAAGATTAATCAGCCCATTTCTATGAGCTTGATTGATGAAAGAATTCAGAATCCCGCTGAAGGATGCTTAGGGTCCCTTGAAGGAAACTTGGCATGCGAAAAACTAATATTTACAGTTTATCCTAGACTTTCAGTCAGTTTACATGACCAAAACTGTGATGGAATCTTATCATTTGTACACAAGTATGGAAGGACAGATTTAGTTAAAGATAATAATGTACCTTTTTCTATATCATATCTTGTTAGTTATGTCATCCATAACCAACATAATATGACTTTTGTCAAGGAACCTAAATGAATAAAGATTGATCATTTATTCTCAGATTACCTTGAGCATAAAGAAACAGAATTTGAATGGTTGATACAACCATCCAGAAAATTTTTGGAAATAAATTTTAATGACCAAAGAACACTTATAAAAAAACAAGGACCACTTCTTACAAGAAGTTTGTCGTTAACTAGAAAACCAATTCCTAATATTAAATGGAAAGAAGAAACAGAAGCCAGTACTAGGAAAGAATTAAAACAATTAAGACAAACATTTAATAAAATGGCAGAAGCTCTTTTTAAAGACGAATAATGGTAATTGCAGACATTTTAAAAGAAATAAAAATTTTAAGAGAATGTATTGAGGAGATAAAAATTCTTCTTAAAACTTCCCAAGAAAATACAGAAAAATCTATGGAAAATCACTCTGCAGTAATTATTGCAGGAGTAAAAACTCAAGACAACTCTTCAATCAAGAAGATCCAACAGACTATGTCTTTAGGAGTTTTTGAAAAAAGAGGAAGTAAAAACTCCGATATAGAAAAATCTGAAGGGAAATTTGATATTAACTTTTTAAGTTGATATGGAAAGCTTCAGAAAAAATCTTGAAAATATTTATGAAAAAAGTCAAACTTAGGACTTCTAAATGTACTTCTTGCATTTGAAGACTCTGAATTACAAAAAATTGTAACTATTGTTAAGAATATTAACCTTGGAAGCCAAGAAACTATTATGACAGTGAAATCTGAAGATGAAAAGTCTATAGATTCAGGATTTATGAATGAAAATGTCAATGAAAATCTTAATGATAGTGACTCAGAAGAAGAAGTTATAATTCTTGAAAGATTTAATACAAATAGGGAACTTGGAATTGTTATAAGGGAACCTAAACCAGAAATGACAACTAATATTATAGAACCATCAATCTCTAATCCAAAAGGAGATGGAAAAAGAATTCTAGGAGATAATACCCTTAGAAGTTCACCAATCAATGAAGACTTAAGTAAAAATTTATTACAATCTGATTTTATTCCAAAGAAAGGAACCCAACAAGTTTCTATTTTGGATTTAGATTGTACATTAGAACTAGAAAAACTTATTGATACATGATACAGCCATATTTTGGTCTCTATGTTTGTTAAAAAGGAAATTATAAAAATTGAATCTAATTCTTGGAATTATGGTTTAGCAAGTACTGGAGGAAATGCCAATCATTTCTTGAAAGATTTGATAATAATGTAAAGAATGTTATATGGGGAGATGCTCAATATAATATTCCACAATTTGTTAATAGAATTCTTGAACAACTCTACAAACAATTCACTTGACAAACATATGAGGTTTTTAAAAGTGAACGGACAACAATTGAAGTTGCAGACGCATTGAATCATTTAGAAAAAAAATTTATATGTGATATGCGCTATTTTGAAAATTATGCATGTGAATTTGCAAAATATTTCTACATTAGCCCAAATGAAAAATGTGGAGAATTAATTGAAAAATTTATTAGAAAACTTCCTGAAACTTTTAATCATGAGGTCATGGAAATGTTTAATAATGTCATAACCAAACAAGAAAATCATATTGATCCAACACTTAATGTTAAAGTAGAATCCTCTCTAGGATTAGTTATTACTTTGACAATAAATCTTTTGGCAGATAAGTGTAAAGAAAATATTCTGATAAGAGATAGTAGACAAGCTATAACCAAAAATCCTAGGTTATGCTGTGAAAAATATCTCAACGGAATCCCAGGACAGTATGAATGTTTACCATACAAAAAAGAGAGAAAGAAAAAGTCTTTCAAAAAGAAAAAATATATTTTAAGAAATATAAGAAACCTTATAAGCAAATTTTTTTTAAGAAAAGAACTTTTTTAAAAAGATATAAGCCTTTCCAGGGGGGAAGAAAAGAAAAGATGGATAAAAAGAAATTTTGTCCGCAAAAGAAAAAGAATTGCAGATATTGGCTCTGCAATGAATTAGGACATTATGCAAATGAATGTCCAGCAAGACTTGGAAATGACGAGAGAGTTAAACTCCTTAATACATTCCAAGAAAAAGGCTTCTACCCAGTATAAGACAAAAGTGATACAGAATCTTTGTATTACTTAACTATTCTAAATATGATTATTCAGAAACTGAATCATCTGAAGATGAGTAATAAAAATATTACTAATCCAAATTCAATCTATATTCCTATAAAACTAAGTTTTGAAGGATATAGAAAATTTACAATACATGCTTATGTTGATACTGGAGCATCAGTATGCACAGCAAGCAAATAGATTATACCTAAACAATTTTGGGTCACATCTGAAAGAACTTTAAACTTGAAAAATTGCAGATAAACCTGAAATAAAAACTTCTAAAGTAATAAAAGGTTTAAACATTGAGATTAGTGGATTTTGTCAAGCCCAATGGAAAACATTTTATTTTAAAATACGTATTGTATATCAGCTTGAAACTGTTATTGATTTTATGATTGACAATAACTTTTGTCAATTATATCATCCATTTATTGAAGAAATAGAATCTATAAGTTTTACTCTTAACTATAAGAGATTGTGGATTCTGAAACAAAGAAAAGCAGTAGCTATGAATGTTTTGCAAGAAAAATTCTTGAAAACAATTAAAATTGATAATAAAAAGAAAATTTTTAAAGAAATTTAGAGAGAAAATATTGCCCAAAAAAGGTATATACTCATAACAAATGAAGAAAAACAAGAATTTCAGATTAATTCTAAAAGAGAAGAAATTCTAAATCTTTTAGAGAAATGTTGCTCAGAAAACCCTTTGGATCCTTTAAAAAATAAAGGAACCATGACTGCAACAATTGAATTACTTGATGAATTCAAAACACCTATTGTTAGAGCTAAAGCAATGGCTTATAGCCCTAAAGATAGAGAAGAATTCTCAATACAAATTAAAGAATTACTTGAGTTACAAGTGATTGAACCAAGTAAATCTCAATTCTCTTCACCAGCATTTTTGGTAAGAAAAGAAGAGGAAAAGCTAGAATGGTAGTTGACTATTCTCAACTTAATAAAATTACAAAAGATGATGGATATCTAATTTCAAATATGCAAAGTCTTTTGCAACTCATAAAAGGAAAGAAATTTTTTTCATCATTTGATTGCAAATCTGGATTTTGGCAAGTGATACTTGACCAAAAGGCAAAACATCTTACAACATTTAGTTGTCCACAAGGACATTACCAATGGAAAGTTGTACCGTTTGGCCTAAAACAGGCACCTGGTATTTTCCAAAGATACATGGATAACATCTTTAAAGAATATAGTAAATTTTGTTGAATCTATACTATATTGATGATATTTTAGTATTTTCTGATACTGAAGAAGAACATGAAAAACACGTAATTTCAATACTAGAAAATGCATGTAAATCAGGTATTGTACCATCTGAAAAGAAAGTACAATTGTTTAAAGAAAAAATTGGATTTTTAGGGTTAGATATAACTTATGGTTATAAACAACTAAAACCCCATGTTTTGACACATATTCAAGAATTTCCAAATGAAATTCAAGATAAAAAACAATTGATGAGATTTATAGGATGTCTCACTTATGCAGAATCTTTTATTAAAGAACTTGCAAAAATGAGAGCACCTCTTCAAAAGAAAATCAAAAAAGATTTTAAGTAGAATTGGATTAAAGAAGATACTCTTTATATTCAAAAGATTAAATCTAAAGTAAAAAAATTATCATCATTATATCATCCTAAAACAGGGGATAAAATGGTTATTGAAACAGATTCCTCTCAAGAATATTAGGGAGTAGTTTTAAAAGCATTATATTTTCAAGATCAAATTGAAAAACATTGTGCATATGCTTCAGGAACCTTTTCAGGAGCGGAAAAGAATTATCATATAAATGAAAAAGAAATTTTAGCTATGAAAAAGGCTATTGCAAAATTTAGACTTTATATCATTTCTGATAAATTTCTTGTTAGAACTGATTCAACTACTTGCAGAGCATTTCTGAAAAATCAGGTACACCCAGATTACAAACAAGGAAGACTTGTTAGATGACAGATGTGGTTTAGCCATTATGATTTTGAAATTGAAATAATCAAAAGCAAAGATAATTCTTTAGCCGATGCATTAACTAGAGAATTTGTTTCTGCACGTAAAAATGACAAACTTTGAAGATCAAATTGCTAATCTAGAACTACAGATTGAAATTAAAGAAATGGAAATCTCAACAAGACAACAAAAATTACAAAATTTGAAAAAGACGTTAACCAGACTTCTAAAACAAAAGGCATCAACTTCTGAAAAAGGGGAAAAACCCCATACAGAAGGAATCAAAATCAGCAAAGCTGATGACGAGAAAAATACAGTCCTAAAGAAGACACTCAATGTTGACAATAATAAAACTATTGAAGACAATACAAAAGAGCATAATCAAGCTCAATGCTCTCAAGAGCAAAAGGGTATTCCAAACCCAAAAATTAGTGTAAACAATAGCAAGACTATTGAATACAATATAGACGAGCATATTCAAGAACAAGCTCAGTGTTCGAAAGGACATAAGGGTAATCCAAGCCCACAATCATGGTACGAAAAATGTTTGCAAGAGCAAGAGGGTATTCAAAGCCCAAAGAAACTCAAAGACATTGAAGCCCAAGAGAAAAATGTTTCAATTGTTGGAATTGAAAATCATCACTTGTTGGTATTAACAATTTACCTGCAGGTACCAAGTTTTACGTAATCTTTGAAGGACCAGATATGAGCTTTTATTCACAATGGAAGCAAGTTGAACCACTTGTAAAAAACAAGCCCTACAAACACAAAAAATTTAAAACTTTTCTTGAAGCCCAACAAGCTTTTAACCAGTTTTATGAAGCCAAAGGAATTACACATTCTTCATATAACCATCTTAATGACAATATTTAGCTAAGACCCAGTTATTGTTAAGACGGTAACCCAAGATCTAGGCCCAGGTTGCCAACCCAACACTTTAGACCTCCAAATCCCAACCAGAGATTGAGGATGATATCTTTCAATATGGTCCAATCCAATTCTGAAATTGACAATATTCCAAATAGATTTAAAAATATTGGAAAAATCCCAAGTCCCCAGAAAACCCATTTTTTAATGGAATTACATTACAGGATTTTCTTCAGTATGAAGAAGAAGCAAGGACAGTATGAGATACTGGACCAGAAAGAACATATTTTGGAACAATGGAGAAAAAGTTTGGACATTTCATTTTTTGTGGAGAAGTTGATCCAATAATGGTATAGACAATATTTCATTGTGGATTAATCAAAATGATTAATCCCAGTGAATCAATGAGTGAAATTTCAATGATTAATGATAAATTGTTAAAGACCTTGAAGGACTTTAAAAAATTTGTCATTAAGGATCAAAATTTGCACATGATGCTAAAAATAAATCGTACAATTCCTTTCTAGAATGAGGAATGATTACTTGTGAAAGGATATCAACATATCCAAATAAAGACAGTTCCTCAAATTACCTTGAGCAAACCTACTGTTGGAGCAATTGAATGCGTGAACGAGCAAATCCTGAATGAATGGAGAAGCCTGTCATACTAAAGGATTCTTACAGAATTAAAAGCATTCAACAATGAATCAAAAATCAAGATAAATTTTTCTTCAGATTTTATCTTGGTAACCAATAAGACAGGATCCGTAATCAAGAAGGATGGGATCAAAATACTTTGTAATTTTGAGAAAACTTTTTACATTGAGTTTAATGTTCCTGAGAATTACAGATGACAACTGTGTAAATCACTCAAGCAAAGCCTTAGAAAATACCATGAATGCCAATGGTGTAAAAATTCAGCATTGTCGACAGAAACAGAATCAAGTGGGAGCAATATTGATAGTAAAAGTGATGCAGACAGTGACAGCAAAAATGGCCAGCAAGAGGAATCTACTTTTTAAAAGAAGATGTAACAAAAGGAAAGGCATCTACTTTTAAAAAGAAAAAAAAGATAAATTTGTCTAAATCCCTTTATCACTACTTTTGCAAAAGAAAAACTGTGGATGGATGATAAATGGAGGACAGAGATGAAAAATGAATCTCCAAATTCATCTATAAAAAGATACATACTCAAAGGAAGATGGGGGAGAAATTTATAGAGAAAAATTTTCTTTCTTTTTTCTTACAAATTTGATGTACTCGTTTCGATGCTAACCCCTCAAAGACAGTGGATCCATACTGGATCTAAAACACCTGTAATTAAATAAAGTTTAAGAGAGTTTTTGCTCTTAAACCTTCTTTGAATAAAATTTCATCATGTTTTCATATTTCTACTCTGAATTGCTATTTCCATATACAGATCTACAAGGATCAGTGACAAAGGAGTACCGCTTGGCAGGAGTCCTTTAGGGAAACAAGTCTAGATCCAAAATAGTGAGGCAATGACAACATATCAGACAGAAATGTAAGAAGACAAACCCAATCTCAACATACAGTAAGAATGTTTATTTGCTTAAAGTCTTTTGATTATTTATTTTACATGTGTTCCAGTTGGCATCCATTGTCTACATTTTTAATTGATTACATTGTTTACATTTTGCACCCATATCCTCGAAAAATAAGAAAATTCTCCGAGCAGCAGTAACATAGCAGAAGATAAGAGGTAGCCATTGAAGGGAGCTAAAAACTAAATCCTAAGATAAAAACTCCAATTTTTTAACAAACAAATCCTAGATCTGGAAACATACAATCAACATGTGTATATGGATTTGAATGTGTATGTGGCGGTGTTTTGTTTTGCAGATTACATGTTGATATGTGGATGGCTTTAATTGAATGGTTCATTGATGGTTCGATTTGGTGGGAGATGGTGGGAGAAAAAGAAGAATTGGTGAAGAATGTGGCGGCGGCGGCTGTGGATTGGGTGAGTTTTCTGGTTGATTTGATTTTGGGGTGGCGTGGCGTGGGGGAGTGGGGTGGTGAAGGATTTTGGGTTGGGTTGGGTTGGGTTGAAGCAATTTTTTTTAGTTTACATTTAATTATTTTAATTATTAATATGTGATTGATGAAAATGCATCTATTTAAATTGGTCAAAATATTCAATTTTTTTCATTTTTCAAGTCAATTAACGGTGAAACTCACATTTTCAGGCATTTTGGATTTCAAGTACTAATTTTTGAAAGGTTGAGACTGTTGATGGTATAGATTGAAGGTTAAGGTAAAATCTCCAAAATATTCAAAGGTTTGGAACTGCTGTTGCAATTCTCTTTAATTTATGTCAAGGTAGGAGGGAGTCGGGCAGTTTATCGGTGCAATTGGTTTGGTCATCCGTCATCTACCCTACCACACGTCATTAATTGCTTATTAATGCCTCAGTGAACTTCTTCACCTTCATATAATCGCCTCTCTTAGCTAAATCCAACTCCATATATTTAATACTGAGTAGATCTTGAACAAAAAAAATACTGGTTTTCTCTTCAATCTTGAAAGAAAGATGAAAGTCGTAGTCACGACTCGTAGCGGTAGAGAACTCATAAAGGGTGGCCTTGAGTTCAGCGATTCTGTGAGTTTCTTGTTTTTTTCCTCAAATTGTCTATTTTTCTCTTAATTAGAGTTCAAATCTTGATTTTGGGTATGTGTTTGGTGTTTCTATTAATGCCTTAAAGAATAACATGGGCATGGTTCTGATTGTGCTTTGGTTTTGTTTTGTAGGCTACTGTGGCTGATCTGCAGGAAGCAATTCACAAACGAAGTAGGTTATTACCACGTTTTATGTCATTGCTCTATGTTAAGATTTTTTCTTGAAGGCTTTGTATCATATGTTGAATATTCTGTCTTGTTTGTAAGATTTGCTCAAGGTAGTTGTTGGGAAAATATGTGTGACTTCACAGTAGCAATGATGAGAGAACGCTCTTATAATTTATGGAATTTTATGAATGGAAAATGCTAAATATGCAAATGTATGTTCCAAATTGACATGATGACTGCTCAATTCATGAATTTTGAAACTGTGAATCAAAGTGTACCACCATCAGTATATATTACTTTGTTTATATATTTATTTGTTCACATCACTATTTCTTTTTGGAACCCCTTTATTTCTTAGAAAATGAGTTCTTTTTCTCGCGTCAATCTTATTCAACGGAGCGCAAAGGATATAACTTCGTTGATAATTTGTACCTCATAAAATAATATAGATGAGTTTTAGCCAGATATCAGTTAGGTTTAATTGTTATAATTTGTTGAAGGTATTTGCTAGGAGTGTTTATTTGGAAATGTGTATTCACTGATCATGTTTTTGGTGTGCTATATTTTATTCAATTAAGGCATGAATAATAATTTTAAACCGCAACACAATTATAAGTGAACTAGACTTACTTTCCTTTTGCTTCTGGTGGTTAATATTTGGCCCTGATGTACGTTCTTTGTTGATTGAAGCACATACTCTGTGTTCTTGAGTGGAAGAATGGTATTACTAGAGGAAGATTTTTCATACGTGTGGTTAAAGCTCGATGTACTTCTTTGTGAATAGTAGCATCCTCAAATTTAATTATTCCTTCATCTGCAAGTATAATACACAGAGAGGAACATGATTCTCAGTATAAAATTTCATGCACTTTATATAGACTAAAAGCCTAAGAAATCAGAAAAATAAATGGAGTAAAAAGGAGAGGGCAATCGAAAAAAAGGTAAGCTCCAAGGCCATCTTGAACCTTTGGATGTCAATAGTGCCTGCATTTCTATGTACAGGGTAGTACTCTTGGAAAGATAGAATATCACCGTGTGAACATAACATGAAGTTACGAATGTAACTCCTGGGGCATGGGGCCCGCCCACTTATGATCTAAGCTTAGCTCCCAAGTCGGGATTTCTTCCGACTTTGCCCCGTATAGGCAGATGGGTATAATACGAAGTTAGGCACTTGGTTATTGAGTAGAGGATTAGTCAACTCCAACCAGTGAAAAGGAATAACAGAACTACTCCAATTTCATAGCGATCGGCGCGACCCTAAACAAAGTTCAAGAAGCGTTGGTGAACTCTCAAAGGAAAGAGGGAAACAGGGGCCTAAATAGTTGGACGAATGCTGACTCGCTGTCTAGCTCAAGGAGAGGGCTTTCTTTAAACGAGGGGAAGGCTTTATAGGGGGGAGTTTAGGATGGTTTCCGAACGAGAGCCTGTAGCTTTTTCCGGGGGTGCTAGGACTCTTCTTTTTTTTTTTGATAGCCGTGGATGTCCAGACCAGTTTGCACACATTTCGACTAATCCCACGGGGCCCTGAAGTTTACGGCTGGATACTCAACTCAGTGGCCCTAAGGGGACTCAAACTGGTGACCATTGGGGAGCACTAGGACTCTGAAAACCCGATGCCAAAGCTAGAGCTATTAGAGTATGAAAGGGAGACCCCCAGCCTTTCTTTGTTTTCAAGCAGTTACCCTGATTAAGCGTAATTAGTTCAAAAGAGTAGAGATGAAAAGTTTGAATGCTAAGAACCAGTCAGATGCCCATGATCTTTTCAGTGCTTCTTTTTGATCCATAGATATAAAGTAATGGTTTTAATAAAAACAAGCAAATATGTTCTTTGAAGTTTTTTCAACAATTCTTTAGACACAAAAAGGCAATTGCTCTCTTTGAGTTGTGGGTCAGGAGCAGGGACAGAGGATATCAGTTATCCACAAGATTGATGCAGTCATGCAGAAATTATTAGAAATTATCTTCTATCAACTGCAATTTCCTAGTAGATATTTTAGTTCCTCCTGTTCTTTCTTAAATACCGACCTTTGTCTCATGTTGTTTTAACACATTTTGCATACATAAGCATGACAGGATATCAGCAAATGCAATTTGAGCATTCGAAGTTAGCAAAAGAAAATTGAGAGTAAGTCACGGATGCATATATAAAGCCATTTCAAACCATGTGAGGGAAAGTGGAGCATAGATTTTATATTTCATAGTTGAAATTGTTGGGCTGAGGAGCAACTTTTTATTGACTTCGTACCAAGAGGAAGAGGGGGTGTGGTAGATGGGGGGAATATCTCTTTTCTCTGTTTTCAGATGAATTAATAGTTTGCGTCTGATAATATATTTAAGAGCATAATCTTCTGGTGTGTGTTTTATGAATGCATAAGATTGTTCTGTTTTATTTTGATTGCCACATTAATATGGAAACATCTTTCGAATTCTAAAAAACAACTGTGAACAGTTCTGTTAAGCTCAGCTGTATTTTTTAAGCCTTTCAACCTTGACTTTGATTTGCTAATCTGTAGTTCTTTGCTAGTAATTCTCAAACTTTCATGGATTTGTATTTTCTCTTAGTTGAAATGGAAACAGGCACACCAATACATATACATGTAGTTAATAAGTATGCATATGAAGACTTTCAGATTATTAGACTTATATATGTGCTTGTTTTAGTTATTACAAGATAATCAACGTGGATGTACAAAAACAACCAGTGAATGCACCGTTTGTTAGGTCAACTGGATGTAGCTTAAAGTTATTGAAAACCCTTCGCCGTTGTCTCTTCTCTTGCTTTACAGAATTCTTTTTTTTTTCTTTCTTTTTGGGTTATGCATTTTTGCATACTGATGTTTTTAATCTAATTTAATGTATTATGGCTACAGCCAAAAAGTAATATCCCTCTAGACAGCGATTGACCCTTCCTATCCTGCCTGGATCAAAAGAGAAGCCTACTGTCCTTCAGTACAAGAAGAGTCTCAAAGAATACAATGATGGGAATGGAGACACTTTGACTGTTGTTTTCAAGGACCTAGGTCCACAAGTCAAGTACAGCACCCTTTTCTTCTGGGAATACTTGGGTCCTTTGATCCTCTATCCTATCTTCTATCACTACCCTGTGTACCGGTTTTTCGGCTACAAAGGGGAGCGAGTCATCCACCCCGTCCAGACTTATGCCTTGTATTACTGGTGCTTCCACTACTTCAAACGTATAATGGAAACCTTTTTTGTGCACCGTTTCAGTCATGCAACCTCACCCCTTTCCAATGTCTTTCGCAACTGTGCATATTATTGGAGCTTTGGTGCTTTTATTGCTTATTATGTCAACCACCCACTTTACACACCGGTAAATGATCTCCAAATGAAAATTGGGTTTTTGTTTGGGTTGCTTTGTCAAATTGCCAATTTCTATTGCCATATCTTGTTAAGAAATCTCCGGGGTGCTGATGGTGGTGGAGGGTACCAAATCCCATGTGGCTTTTTATTTAACATCGTTACATGTGCGAACTACACAACCGAGATTTATCAGTGGCTAGGCTTCAATATTGCTACACAGACCGTAGCAGGCTATGTCTTCATGGTTGTTGCTGCCTCCATAATGACGAACTGGGCCCTTGCAAAGCACCGTCGACTAAAGAAGGTAAATTATCATTTTCTTGTTCTTTTAAAATAAAGGATTCTACAGATGATTTGTCCCATCTTTGCTTAGACCTTGTGGACCCACTTGGGGTGACATTCTGCCTTGTCAATATGAGCCTAGGTTTTCTGCAAGTCAGCTTTCTTTGCTACGTCTTAATTGATAACTTATCTCAAGATTTCGTTAAAACATATATCTCATATTTTATGCTAGATTTAATTACTCAGTTTTCTAACTCCTCGATATGCAAATAAAACTGTGTCAGTTAAGAGCTGTGTGTGCAAGCTAAACTCCAATTGGCCTATAGTAGAGCAATAACTTGATACGAACTTTTTGAAGTTCAGTTTTGCATGTTTTTGATAAGAGTAATATTATTTGTCATCATAATGATGGAACATCGGTGATGGACAACCCATTATTCTTCACATTTTTCTCTTTCTCGATACCATATATCCTCCTCTCTCTCATAAAAATTGAATTGTAAAATCCCATTATTCCACGTAGACTATCACATCATTGATGTTTTATCATTATAATAATAAATAGCATTACTCTTGATAATTATGAGGAGGCATTTCCATACTTAGTAAATATGTCAACTATAGAGACCATAGTTTGCTGTTAGTATGTTATTTCATTGTTTTTA
The DNA here is from genome assembly GCA_035079005.1 of Fraxinus americana. NCBI lineage: Eukaryota > Viridiplantae > Streptophyta > Magnoliopsida > Lamiales > Oleaceae > Fraxinus > Fraxinus americana. Next base: position 19,296,386 of record CM068710.1, on the reverse strand, counting down.
TTCTTAACCGTGTCTCATTCTTTTGCAGCTATTTGATGGAAAGGAGGGAAGACCAAGATATCCCCGACAATGGGTAATACTGCCCCCATTCCTGTAAATTAAAGGCAATCATGCACTTGTTTTCTTGTGATTGAGTTTGAATTCAGCAGCATCATTAAAGGTCAAAAGAGATCATTACTCATAAGAGATTTACTAATGGGTTAGCTTTTTTCTCTCCTTTCATATTACAGCTTGCCATGAAAGATTTTTTCTCTCCTTTCTAGGACTATGTTGGGATTTTTAATGTGTGGAGTAATTTGGTTTCATTTTGTTGATGTTGGTGTTTTTATCATGACTGCTAAGCACACTGGATTATTTTGGTCCATGGAAACAATTCCTACAGTTGAGTTGAGACTTGTGTTGATCTTGATTATTATGCGTGCAGTCACTGGATAATACTTGATCTGAACTATTTTATCGTAAATTATCTTTACATGTGACCATCCATACTAGACTGTACATGAGAGAAGAAGTTCTGTCTGGAATGGGGAAACAGAGAATTCGGAATAGTTGATTAGCGCTACTCTAGTTTCCTACACACCTGAAGCGCGTGGTTTAGACTAGTTCATTGTATAAATATAAATGACGTGCTTGTTATGTTAAACTTGGTGGGATTGATTGAGGACAATAGACACGTGAACGAGAAATTGTTGTAATGCTCTAAATTAAACTAATTTGAGTGATGGTCTGTGCTGATGAACATCCTAGTGTAAAATCTATACAGTTGTCTATGTTTATAAAATAGTTAGTGAATACGGTTCACAGGTCAGAAATCACCACAAGCCTGAAACTAGTGAAATTTTCTCTTCCTCGTCAACCTTCAAACGATCCTGGCACTGGGCAGTCTTGTCGGAACAGGAAAAAATGATGCAATTGAATCTGTTGGAGGATGCAATAGATTGGAACTATTCTTGGTTTCATTATAAAACATAAACTAAACCAAACAGGCTGATTTTATGACCGGTTCGCTTCATAAATGTTTTGTTTATTTGTTTTATTTTAGCTTATCACTTCCTGATTTTGGTTCTACATGTTCATGGTGGGTGGTTGATTTTAAGATATTGGCGCAGAATGAAAAAAATAAAAATAAAAATAAAAAATTGACGGGCGATCAGGGACGGATCCAAAAAATTTAGGACGCATAGGCTGAAATTTTTTAACAATTCTAAAAATTCAAATATTCATTTTCAATAGGAAGCTATACGCAAAGCATGCTCAAGTAATAGAATTTATAGAGGAAAACAATTTAATAAAGACATTTCTTTACTTTTCAAAACCAGTAAATACAATCTTTTCCAGTGAACGAGTAAATCTCATCAACTTAGAAAATATACCAAGAAACCCTTTATTCACATCAAATTTAAAAATTAAGCCATCAATTTAAAAACTTCAAACATAGACATGATGCAAATTATACCCTCAAGATATAAACCAATCCAGTGCAACCATGACTGTCTTCACGTAAGAAATCGAAACAATTAAGTGAAGAATAAAACCCACAAGGTCCACAACTATTTCCTTATGATTAAACCAAGAATTTATACCAGATAAAAAGAAAAATGAAAATTAGAACTCAAATCCTGTTTTCATTCAAAACACCTTTACAATTCTTCTAATTCTAGATTCACAAAGGATTCTAGCACTTTCATCAAATAAATACTACCTAGAAAAAGTAAAAACAAATATACATGAACGAGAGAGACAAACAACATACTTGAAATCGAAGCCGGAAACACTAGCTATTGCGAGGATGAGGACTGGTTGGCTGCAAACACCAACAGCGTATTCTGTACAGGCTATTTGCACATCATAACATTGAAAAAGAACATAAATTGGTGGAAGAAAATTGAAAACAGAGATAGTAGAAAATAGGGAAATGTATACAATCAAAATGATTTCTTGGAAAAAATAAGTGAAACCCAGATCATGAATGCTGTAAAAGAACAAAATATAATTTTTTTTTCTTTTCTGTTGAAAAGACAATGGCATTGTAAAAGAAAGCAAGCTGGAGATAACCAAAATAAGCAAATTTGAAAATGTAAAATTGAAAAATGAGCAAAACCCAAATGCATATTTTTTGTTTAATTGCAAATTCAAAACAAAATCACATAACCCACTCTCAAAAGGCAAAACCCATACAGGATTTTTCAACTTATGACCACTTCAAAAAGTATTATAATGAACATTGTTGTGAGGTTCCAGATTATCACCATGTGATAGCCAGCTCGCAAGTCAATTAGACCCGCACTCTACATCATTCTCCTACCTGGTCGAGGTGAGTCGAGGTGATGAATCACTTCCGCCAAGGTGGCATATAGAGGCCGACCTCCATGACCCAGTTGAGGTGACACCTGCTGCAAGAAGAAATCCAAGGCAACTAGCCTCTTCATCGAGAGAAGGCATTTCCCATTTCATATCTCCTTAAGAGATCTTTCATACAAGATCCGCCTACAATTGATTAATGTGACATCTCTGCAGTAGGTGTCTAAAGGTCAAATTGTTATTCTATATTTCAGATGTTAGACCTAGGTATTGGGGTGCAGTAGGTGTCTAAAGGTCAAAGTGGGAAATTGTGAGAGACATGAAAGAAAAGTTAGCTTACATTGCTCTTGACTATGAGTAGGAAGTCAAGACTTTAAATTCTAGCTCTTCTGTAGGAGTTGCCTAGGTGATTGCCATTGGCATTGAGAGTGCTTCTGACGTCCTAAGGTTCTTTTCCAGCCTTCAATGATCGGAATGGAATGGGTCATTCAAGAAACCACATACAATTCCATCATGAAGTGTGATGTGAATATTAGGAAGGACCTTTACGGTAATATTGTACCTAGTGGTGGTTCAACCATGTTTCCAGGCATTGCTGACAGAATGAGCAAGTAAATTACAGCCCTAGCTCCAAGCAACATGAAGATCAAGGTGGTTGCACCTCCTGAAAGGTAATACAGTGTATGGATCGGAGGCTCCATCTTGGCATCCCTCAGCATCTTCCAGCAGGTTTGTACATTGGCTTGAAGCATTTTCTATACATATGGTATGTAACGTAAAGTTTCTAAATGAGTTGTTTTTCTTTTCTAAGATTGATTAATGTGACATTTCTATAGCAGATGTCTAAAGGTCAAAATTTTAATTTATATTTTAGATGCTAGACCTAGGTATTAGGGTGACAACTTTTCGAAAACATTAAATACTATCCAGGCCTATGATGTGTAGATTGACACATAGGAGAGGACACATCAACCATCAGGATGATGCTACTTATCTTTCCATCCAAAGGTCAATATTATATATCATCTACTATAAAATTTCACACTTAGTGCCATTCCAATGTAATGCAACTTTATATACTCAAACTATAAACTTTCTCTCATTCATTTCTCTACACACTTTAAGATCCAACCCTTTTACTTAGTGGCTCACGTCCTTAGCACGTCCCACATCCAACATATCATTATTCTTGATTGACTTGACCATCGAAGTGCTCATAGCTGCCTTTCCCACCATCGGAGAAGGCCACATGCAACTTACGATTTGTCCAAATGTACAGGACAAGAGCTTACATGGATGTGAAATGAGTCGAGATATGTTGATCTACAAAAATTGAGGTCAACAAACATAATCGGATATTATTGACACATACTAATACATGTACATTTGTACTCATTGAACAACAGCTTCAACATTGAGAATTACCGTACACGAGAAACAGAGACGCATAGAGATTGTCAGGGATGTTCGGGTTCAAATTTAAGAACATTGGGTTAAGAACATCTCAAAGAGCGTTTTTATAAATTTATAAAGAACATTTTATGCATAACAAGTAACATCTTTAAATTTAAAGAGTATTTTTTCATGCACTCGAACAATACTTTCAGCGCATGGTTACTCTTTCACCACCTCTGCAGAGCGGGAAATTGTGAGAGTAGTGAAAGAAAAGTTAGTTTACATTACCCTTGACTATGAGCAGGAGGTCGAAACTTCAAATACTAGCTCTTCTGTGGAGAAGAGCTATGAGTTGCCTAGGTGATTGCCATTAGCGTTGAGTGCTTCTGACGCCCTAAGGTTCTTTTCCAGCCTTCAATGATCGGAACGGAATCAGTGATCATTCACGACACCACATACAACTCCATCATGAAGTGTGATGTGGATATTAGGAAGGACCATTATCGTAATATTGTACTCAGTGGTTGTTCAACCATTTTTCCTAGCATTGCTGACAGAATGAGCAAGGAAATTACAGCCCTAGCTCCAAGAAGCATGAAGATTAAGGTGGTTGCACCTCGTGAAAGTACATTGACTCAAAGCATTTTCTATACATGTGATACTTAACGAAAAGTTTCTAAATGAGTTGTTTTTCTTATCTCTTTTCTAGATGTAGATTACAAAGGCCGAACACGATGAGTCTGCTCCATCGATTTTGCACAGAAGTGCTTCTAATTAAAACAATAGACAGGAAGGAAGTGGTTTCATACTGGTCAGAAATGGAGCTTGTAAATTTTTATTTTATTTTTCTGATCTCGAGATGGTAAGAAGTTGATTCCTGGATGTACATATTCTTTAATTTTATTTAATTAGGAGGTTTTAAATGTTATGCTAAATGCTTTTTGGCATCCTTTTCTCAGGCATTGAAATTTGATGTATTATTTAAAATTTCTTTGATAACATTTTATGTAATAGATATTTGGCACGTTGATTTGGTATTCAACACTCCAATATTTGACCAACTTATCAAGTCCCTGTTTGGTAGATATTAAAATCAGATTTTTAGTAGATTTTGATAAAAGTTGATGAAATGTGTGATTGAAAAGTTATGAATCCCATAAAATGTACAGTTAAAATTAATTACTGACTTCAACTTGAAATTTTAATTGAATTTTAATCCAAACCAAACGTGTGAAATTTATAAATAAACAAAGTGTTACTCTTCAAATGAAAGCATTCAAAACGTGGCAAATTTGTACCTTATTAAAAAAAATATAAAAAAAAAATCTATTAATCCCAAGTCCTAATCTAATCCGTGGTGGAAGGTGACGCGGCAGTGTGCAATATGTCGTGTACCACAAAGCGCGTAAAGCGTGACACCGCTCTTAGGAATTTTCAACCATGCAAAAACCATACAATTATCCCACGTGCACACCCACTCAATTATTTCGCGTGGTGTGTGAACACGGAAGAAAACTTTGTAGCGTATTTTGTTGGGTCGAAAAGGGAAAAATGTTGATTTACTGATTTCGATAATAGTTATCAGATTCAAATCGATCATGTAGGACATTGTTACAATCGAAGAATTATCGACTAATATAGATTGATATGCCAAGTTAACAATTTAAATAATTAATATATCAACTTTTATGAAAAATTAAGATAGCATCATATACACCACATTTTCATTAGTAAGAATGCTTAGTGGTACAATTTGAACTCTATAAATAATACAAATTATATTATTTAAATAAATATTTTAAATAGGTAAATTTTGATTGATTCTATCAGGTTTTGACCCCTTCGATTGTCACTCGCTCTATTAATGTGATTGGGATGAATTAGTGTCTGGTTTCATCGATTTATCGATCAAATCGACCAATCTGATTTAAGTCTAATAACTATGGTTTGGATTCTTAAATTTAATTTAAGTAATTCTTATTATGTTTGTAAAAAGTAATGGATTTATAGGTTGAGTGATTCTACATGTAAGGAGGAGGTTGACACAATTTTTACCGGTGGGCACCTGTCATTTTTTTATTGATTTTCGCCAAAACAAATACATAAAATGCACCGTATAGGAGCTGCGGTACCTGTGAGGGAATTGTTCTTATAGGTTTCACCCTTTCCATGTTGACAAGGTGGTCGACACATTTATTTGTCTTATCTTATCTCAAGAGCTTAAAGCAAGAAGCAAAAACACAAAATCCTCAAGTCTTTGGTTGAAATTTTAGTTGGGTCTCTAACTTTAAATTAAATAAACATACAAGTTGAGACATTTAGTAGACGTGACATTATTATTGACTTATTGTCAGTATTTTTTGTAAAAAAAATTTTTTGGCAAATAATGACATTACTGTACAATAATTTGGCTAGAATAACTATTTGCAAAAATGAATGAAATAAAATGATAATGGTCGAGATAAGAGTTTGATTCTTTCTTTTTAAGACGATAATGCCCCGCATTGGTGCTGACTGTATTCCGACACTCGTCTCCTAAAATACAACAACTTCGACTTGTAATAGTACCACTCCAAATTATAAGACCCGCGAACCTACTAACGTTTTTGTTCTCTCTAAAATTGGAGGACTAAAATGCACGAAAACAACTTTCAAGATCGAAATACAAAATATGGAATAATGCAGGGATAAATAAATATAATTTGCAAGAGGGAAAAATCAGAATTGAAAAGTTGTGTCCAAAAGACACAACAATCGAAAAATTGTATTTTCAACATACACAAGTCCTTTGGACATGCAGTTGGTATTCGTTGGAGCCCAAACCCAAGTCCCAAACTTGAGTAATATAAAGTAGTTTCTATTTTTCCTATGTTGGATTGTCATTTTTCAATTTCCCACCAATTTTTTATTCCCAATTTTTTTTAACTTCAAGTGGTCATCTTTTGACCTTAATTTTTCATTCACTCTAAATTGGTTTTGAGAAAATAAATACATTACATTAATCTACTCATGGAGTATAACTCACTCGACTAAATAATCTTTTGTTTAATTAACAGGACACACTAAAATCATTGGTCAAACTAACTAATTAAAACCAATTTTTCCAACAAAATTAACATATGATAGGGAAAACCATTGTTTGTCTCTCAAATTTTCAAAACTATTTTTTCTATATACTCATTTTCAATCACATTCACGTAATAAAATATTTTATAATTGAACCCAAAACTTTTCCCAATTTATGAATCATAACAGACTCCAAAATTTCACCATTCAAAACAATATTTTTTTCCAGAAAAATGACCACCAAGGGCTAAATCTCTCTAACATAGGCACTAAGAGAGGTCAACTCATGGCACGTCTTGATCTGTAATGAGTTTTGAGCTTACATTTTTATAAGCTAAATTTCAGAAGATTTTTTTTAAAAATACATTTGTGTTATGTGAAATCTTACTCTATTGTTCTGATTTTCATTTTGCTCTTGTTTGATTTATATTGTTTTTAAAATATATATTTTTCTTTTTTTTTTTCGATCACACATTTTTCAATAAAATAATATTATACATAAATTCAATTTTTAAAATTTTTTAACCACATATTTCCGTCAAACTACTATTAAAAAAATGGATTTTTAGTTCAAAAATGAGGTTAGTGCTTGTTAAAAGTCTTCATTTAGTTCGTATTTAATTAAAATAAACCAACTCGTTTGCTTATAAATTTGGAGATACACGCGCGGACGGGCTCCAACAGAGTGAACCCTTCGCGTGACCGGAAACCGGTAATCCTAGAATATGAGATGTTAGGTGGGACCCACTGTGTTCCCCCATCATTTGTTATTCCATTTTCATTTCGACGAACATTTTTGAGATAAAAAAAAATGCATTTTACGATGTGATGTGATGAAAAATATGTGATTAAAATATAAAGAAAAGTTTTGAATTTACGTATAATATTATTTTATTAAAAAATATATGATTAAAAATGAATATTAAAATAATGAATTTTGTGAAGAATGTGGATCAAACAGACTCAATTAAATTTACATTTCATCTATGGGATAAAAGTGGAAACAGTACGAGAGGGTGGGCCGCTTTGATGATTTGACTTTGACTGAGCTAACAAAAAGTCGAAGCCGTCAAGGAAAATAGGAAAGTTTCATTTTTAGTCCCAGTTTACTACCCCGTTAGCGAGTTAGTCTCCAACCTAAAAGAACAAATTGAATCTCAATTTTTCATTATAGCATCGATCCTTGAAGATGGTTAAAGTTCACATCTCTAACAAATTATCACGTGACTTCACATGACTAATTTTTATAGTTCACTTTCGCCTTTTAACTTGAATTGGTGTTTATAAGAATGCGTGGTTAAAAAATAGGAATTTTTTTTTTTTTGAATTTGCGTTATTTCGTGAATATGTGAGTTTTAATTAATGGAGGACAAACAAGGGCTTAAAGTCAAACTTCTTTTCCATTTTATCTAACGAAGATTTGAGTTAATTATCATTAATATTTACAACTATAAGAATAATTATGTTTATAAGCAGGTGAGACCAAAATTATAGTTCAACGGGGACGAGAAAATTTATGAAAAAAATAATTTCAAATTAAACTCACTTTTTGGGTTTGGATTAAAAATTATGTTGACCTTTTTTCAATGTCAAAAATTAAGGGTCCAGTGGGTAATTGAACCCTATCTATGAGGATCAACATAACACTAGTCTAGATAACAATTAAGTCATTTTTACTTTATTCAAATAACAAAAATCTACCTTAACTTCATTGAATAATGTGAAGGCAACACGACTAAGACTATTGTTATGCCCCCGTTTGGTGCACATTTTTGGAAAAAGAATGCATTTTTACAGTTGATGTGATGGAAAATATGTGGTTGAAAAAAAAGGAAAAATTATTGATGTGATAAAAAATATTATTTTATTGAAGAATGCAAAGTTAAAAATGAATAGAAAAATGAGAATGAAAAAAATAATGTGTCACATTACACAGAAGTTACAATTAAGGTCTAAATGAATCTTGCTACGCGGCATTAACATTTTTTATAAATATTGTTGACCAATTTCTTACATGGATAATAGATGAGGACTAATGATGCAGTCTTTCTTGAGTAGGCAGAAGAAAGCAAGAAGAAAGGTCACACTTTCCTTCTCCTTTCCTCCCCCACACGGTCATGTCCTTTGAAAACTTTTGAAGAGTATATGTATGTATGCACATATATATACCCTTCAAAGTCTTAGCATTTCACAATACCATAACACGGATTCCCTTATTATCTCATACAATTTTCTATTGAAAATCTCTGAATTCAAGTTTTTTCAACAAATCTCATCCACCTCTTTCAAGGTAAGCATTCATAGAATAGAGACTATACTTTTTTTTTTTAAATTTATATTTATTTATCATGGTCTTTTGCTTAGTATTATTCTTTTTATAGGTGGTTGGCGGTTGTAAATGTCAAAGATTGAATTTTTATGTTGTGGGTTGTGAATTGAATGGACCGACTATGCCTTGTGTTCAGTTTTCTTGTTTTAACGTTTCTAAGACTTAGTTGTAAGAATACATAAGATGACACCCTGTCTATATGGTGGAGTGATTCGCTGTTTTGTACTCGGTAATAACAACATTATTGTTTGTTTGAAATATTAATAAAATATATTTCCGAATATAAATTTACACTGAAGTTTGTGATTCATGTGAGATTCCTAATTATGTTTGTTCTTTGATTTGTGTTCAGGGTTTGATGTGTACTGGTTCAAAGAGCAAACTTTACCCTTTTGATATGGGAATGGAGGCTGAAATTCAAGCAAGTAAGAGAAGGGTTGTTTTTAGAAGTTGCTCAAATTTGCTTGAATTGGCAGCCGTGGATGATTTGGCAAGCTTTATTTCTCAAGTAGAAGAAAAGGGTTCTAATGTTGATGAGGTAAGCATTTGGTATGGCAGAAATTTTGGTTCAAAGAAGATGGGGTTTGAAGAGAGAACATCTCTTATGATTGCTTCCTTGTATGGAAGCATTGAGGTTTTGAAGTACGTTATTAGGTCTCAAAAGGTTGATGTCAATAGAGCATGTGGCTCGGATGGGGTAACAGCTCTTCATTGTGCAGCGGCAGGGGGTTCAGATTCATCGATTGAGGTTGTGAAGCTCTTGATCGATGCCTCGGCTGATGTCAATGTTGTTGATGCCAATGGGAAGAAACCTGGTGACCTAATTTTACCGCGCATGAAGTTCTTAAACAATTCGAAGAGGAGAACCTTGGAAATGCTACTGAAAGGGATTAGTTTCGAGGCTGGTGATCAAGAAGAAGAAGAAGGAATTAATCGACCCCTGGTAGCAAAAGAAGGAGGGAATGAGAAGAAAGAATATCCAATCGATGTATCATTGCCAGACATAAACAATGGGATGTATGGAACTGATGAATTTAGGATGTATAGTTTCAAGGTGAAGCCGTGCTCAAGAGCTTATTCTCATGATTGGACAGAATGCCCTTTTGTCCATCCTGGTGAGAATGCGAGGAGGCGTGATCCAAGGAGGCATCACTACACTTGTGTCCCCTGCCCCGAGTTCAAGAAGGGAACGTGTGCAAAGGGTGATTCCTGTGAATATGCTCATGGCGTGTTTGAGTCCTGGCTACATCCTGCCCAGTACAGAACCCGCCTTTGCAAGGACGAGACTGGATGCCCAAGGAAAGTGTGTTTTTTTGCACACAAGCCTGAAGAGTTGCGTCCACTGTATGCCTCTACAGGTTCAGCTTTGCCTTCACCAAAGTCCGTTTCAGTTAATTCAATGGATTTGACAACATTGAGCCCGTTGTCTCATGGCTCATCTTCTTTGATATACCCTAATACCTCAACACCACCATTGTCACCATCGGTTAAATGTTCATCTCCAATGGGTGGAAGCATGTGGCAGAACAAGGCAAACCTCACGCCTCCTGCTCTGCAGCTGCCAGGAAGCAGACTCAAGACGATTCTGAGTGCAAGAGATATGGAGTTGGATATGGAATTGCTTGGATTGGAAAAAATCCGAACCCAATACCAACAGCAGCAGTTGGCAGACGAGATGGCTAATCTCTCATCCCCGTACAACAAAGTTACAGATTTGAAGCCTACCAATCTCGATGATGTTTTCGGATCGCTTGATCCTTCGTTATTATCTCAATTTCAGGGTCGAAATGGGCTTCAGATTCAACAAAACACAAGCCAACTCCGTTCAAGCTACCCTTCTAACCTGTCATCCTTGACAGCAAGGATGCCGTCCACTTTTGGATACGATTCATCTGCAGCAGTAGCAGCAGCAGTCATGAACTCGAGATCTTCTTCGTTTGCAAAACGCAGCCAGAGCTTCATTGACCGTAGTGGTGGAGTTGGCCATCGGTCCTGCCTTTCTGGTGCTGCTAATTCCCCGAGTTTGATGCCCTCTAAACTTTCAGATTGGAACTCCCCTGACGGAAAACTCGACTGGGGCTTTAACAGTGATGAGTCAAGCAAGTTTAGGAAGTCGGCCTCTTTTGGATTTCGAAGTGGTAATGCTGCGGTATCAACAGCAATGGCTCCAACAAATGTAGACGAGCCAGATGTATCTTGGGTTCATTCAGTAGTAAAAGATGTCCCCTCCAGCGGTGCGGGAGCTTGACAGTACAGTTCAGAGCAGCATCATGGACGGGCTCGTGATATTCCCCCCCGTTGGATCAATCAATTGTACATAGAGCATGAGCAGACTGTGGCTTAAGTCCACACAATCGCTTCAAGATTATCTTTAACTAGGTCAATATTCTTACTAATACGTTGTATGTTTAGATATTCAGTTTAAGGGAATATATAACAATTGCACCTCTTGTGATCATGTTGCTTAATGAGTCGAAAAGGTTAGACTGAGGAACGAATTTTTATTTTTATTTTTTAAATTTTTTCCCTATATTTGTTTCTCCCAACCTGGGATGGTTTTTATGTATTCCTCGATAAACACCAGATAAAGAATGGATTCCTAGTGTATTTATGCATTGTTCTTTCCTTCCAAACAATCTCAATTATTGTTGGGACTTGATAATGTATTGATTCTGTCACTATTAATCTGCTGTTCAATTCGTCAGACATGGATTTTCGAAGTTCTGTTGTTCTCGATCTTAGTAACAGGTTCAGCTTATACGGCAACTTTTTAACATTGAAGAGATCACACGCTGATAGACGCGAAGATGTGAACTCACGGACGCACACACCTATATGCTATTCACTCGACCTGAGAACAGAAGCTATTCTCAGCCTTCTCAGAACTTTGTGACGGATTTGTATAATTTTAGCACCTGATGAGTAGAATGCAAGAGACAGAATTGAGGAGCAAAGTGTAGAACGGGAGTTTGGAAAGGCATATGTGACAGACAAGTAAGTGCAATTTGTACGTGTAACACACATGAACTTTGTTCTTGTGAATCAGACTTGGTAAAAGGTAAAAAGGATCTAAGCCTTTATTGGTTTTTAGGTAATGTGCTTTACAGAAATTGTGCAAATGTTACACGTTTGGTAGTGACTATCTATGCTGAAGGTGATCTCCAAAAATGTAATCGTTCGAGCCGTTTGACATGACTTTTGCTTTTATTTTTACTTTCTATAGAAGAGCTTTCAGAAGAAGTTACGTTAATTTTTGTTTTGAAACAAAATTTTAAAATAGCTTTCCATTCATGAAGTATTTTTAGAGGAAGTCGTATTGGATCAACTTCCTCTGAAAGTTCTTCTAACTTGAAAACACACTTTTATAAAATAGTCAAACGGATCCAAAAAGTTCCTTTTGACTTTTCAAAAGTCATAACAAACGGACCCTAAATAAGCCTTTATTCGTTACGAGCACTTTGAACTAATGGTAATTGATTAAAAGCATGTGGAATGCATCAAAGAAAAATTTACTTATTTGTTATGTCTTTCCTATGTATCTCTAGTTCTAACCAACGACTTATTATAGTAGTTATGATCAACTCAAGCTCTCATACTTGGGCATAAATGTCTTCTCGTATTTCTTAAGTTCTTGTCATCCTATGACGAGTTCTGTTTAGACTATATTTTCAATTTGACAACAAAGATTTTTTGGACTCAAACTCGACGTTCAGACCAAATTTTGATCGAATAAGACTCTTCTCCACCATTGACTAGTCTTGCTATATCATATCAACTTCGTAAGCATTGATACAATATTTCTAATTCATTATTTAATGGTACGTAATAGCCCAAGAAGTCAAGAATCTTTAAGAGATATGCCCAACTTAAAGTTAATCAATAATGATGAACGAGTTGAGTTGGATTGGATATTTCTTGGAGTATTATGCACATAATACCGCGTGCTTTTGAATTGTGGGTTAGGCAGAAAGTAGTGCTGGCATCAACATTAGCAAGGAAATTCCAAAGAAATTCTGAAGTGTGGGTCCCATTCTAGAACCTAAGGAGCGGCCACCCCTTGAGACCTTTATTCTCGTATCACCACCACAAAAAAACATGCTACAAAATTCAAACTTTTCATAAATGTTTATGCACCACTTCCATCAAGTTGTCTATTTGCTTATAAGCTATAGGAAAAATTATGCTTATTCTTTTATTTCGATTTAGTTAATAAAGAAGGTTTAGAAATTAAAATTTTTTACTAGTTATTTTGTACGGACATCGTTCAATACTTTCGTATCAATATGGAATACCATTTTTACTTTTTATCTTGACATCCCCTTTTTTTTTCCTTGTCGATATTTAAAAGTATTGTTCAAGTTAAGTCTACTTATTTTGGTAGAATTTTTAATTCGATCCAATCGAGACATCTTCATTGGGGTCAGGTTGGGTAGGATAAAAGCATCATAGATTTGAATTTTCTAATTTAGCCCCTTTTCAAATTTATTATAACAAGTTCAAGAATTCTAAAAGTAAGCTTTAAACCTTGAAACGGGATTTTTACCCTTCTGATTATTTTGACATAGTCAAGCTTTAAGGTGTCAAATTATATACTAACTTAAATATAAAGAAAAAAAAGATAATCGAGTATGCATTAATGTTCTTGAATAAGGGACGAGAGATCCTAGAAATAATCATAATTTATTTGTCTTTTAAAAAAAAATATCTCAAACCATTAGAAACAACAAAAAAAAGATAGATGAACGCAATTTGGAGTTTTGGACTAAACCCTTAGCAAGATCTAAGTGTCACTAATACTTCCCAATTGACCTCTATCCTTGCTAGAGGTCAATTGTAATAGATACAGTGTGGGAATAGAGATGGGAAACATATCATGTCACAAGAGCAAGGCAAGGTTTGGAACCCTCTCGCAGGAGGGAAGCCTTGCAAGCCGAGCTTTTAGAGATGAGGCCTTCTGGAGAAGCCAAGTCAATTTCGTTTCAAATTAATGGTCAAACTGCATGTTACTACTTTATCTGTCTATAAAGATGTAAACAATAGGTGTACAAGTAGCTTCATTGCCGCTAGTTTTATTCAATTATCCTTTTTTATTGGGGGGGGGGGGGGGGGGGTGGGTGGGAATAGGGGGCTTATTTTTATTTTTCTTTTTTCTTTTTTGTTGGATTGTTTACGTTTTTTATGAATGTAAAATTCGAATAATCAATGTCTAATAACGAGATCATAGAAATTGTATGGTATATTTTTGTACTCTGCAAAATAAGTTGGTCAAAGATGCTTATAAGCTACCCCAAACACCCAAATGTGAAAGACTAAAAAATATAAATGACTTAATTTTTAGCTAATTTTGAAGAAGCTGCGCAAAAAAAAAAAAAAGCACCTCACCATACTATTCTAGCTTATTTTTAGCACATGTATTGTATGGATAAAATTTAGATTTTTAGTAAATTTAGATAAAAGTTGATGAAACGTGTGATTGAAAAGTTAATAAAAATTGTGGATCCCATAAAATAAATGGTAAAAAATAAATTTGCGGAAAAAATCGACTCTTATTCCACTACTATAACTTATCGATTTGAGTGAGATTGAATCTTGAGCTCCATTCTTGCCTTGCTTTTATTTACATTTTTTTCCTCCACGGATGAACATCGGAATGGATAGTAAGGCAGATACAAAGGCCGTTGTAATCCATAGCATAAATAACTCGTGTTTACCGTGATCTTTCCATTTTACAACCATCGTACCAATTTGTTCAATCAAGATGGATTGCCTAAACATTCCACTAGGGAGCCTGTTCTTGATTTTTCCGTTGAATTTTACAAAATGGGTGTCAAACACATTTAACCAAGGAAAAGCCTTTTACCATTAATTGGAGTCCCAAACATTAACGTACTTAATCCATCCAAACATGCTCAAAACATATTTGGACAAATAATTGTGTTCGTTAATTAACTAATTTTATGCTGTAAAGTTGTAAAATCATTTCGCATTCGGCTCAAATGGTAGCTTTTCGTCTTTTCAAGAGTTCTAATAGAACCAGAAGCAGTAAATTTCTCAATTTAGTGTTATTTACGTCAATCTCTTTTGGACCGTGGGTCCACTATTAACTGATTATGGGCTCTGAATTTGGACTTATTAGCCCCAGTATTCTTAGTGTGTTCCCATGCGGCCAATCTGACTGGCAACTGAACTATGAAGAGGAAATTAGGCTCACCACCCTTCAAAATCAAGACATTTGAATAATACCTTATAACTAATTAAAATATTTAATTACGTAATTAATACGTTCTAAACTCCCAAAATCAAAAATTCCAAATTAGATTCACAATTCCACGGGAGCTCCCAGAGAGAATCCTCCTCACCCACGAATCCGTCGACTCTGCTTCAAGTTGTAACTATGTGATTGTGGACAAACTTGTGTTCTATCTTTGTTGTTTTTTACCCTAATATAGTCAGATCTATTATGAAAAGGAGTTGAATCTACTGTTTGGAATTCAAATTCGAATGAGGGAAAACATTGGGACATTAAACAATCTTCAAATCAATGTCAAAGCCTTACAAATCGAAGGTAAACTTTGAATCTTATCATTTGGGTAGCAGGGAAATGTTGTGTTGAGTGACAGGAAAATGTATAAAGCCTATTTCATATTGTCAAACAATACTTTCCCAACTAGTTTGAGTAGACTTTCTTTCAATACAAATTTTATAGCTTTGCATTGTTATGTTGAAGTTTCTGTCATACGTTGTACCTTGATTCTAGAAAATTTCTGGAACTTTAATACACGTTTTGAAGTTTTTTCAATTTTTCTATGCATCAAAAAGGCACTCGGTATGTATTGGGAAAACTTAATTAGATTATAGATTAAATTGTATAACACATAAATTTGTCAAATCCTGCTTTTGATGTAAATTGTATTTGGATTATTATTAGGCATTTGTATAGTTTCAGCCCAGTCACATAAACTGGGGGGCATGTGTTCAATAAATTTCTATTGTGGCTTTCTTTGAGTGATTTCTTATAAATGTGATGATGGTGTGTATGGATTCGACTTCTCGACTAGGCACATATACAAGATGATGTGAAAAGTAGCCACCAATTGTTTTGCAAAATGCTCCAATCACATTCTATCATTCAAATGCGTGATTAACGACATGTAACCACATCCATTACCCAAACGCTGAGACAACTACCATGTGCTACAACTTCCAACCATGCAACTTTCGTGCGCTAAAGCCTCCATTAGGTGTTGCTACAACTGTTGTGTACTATAGCCTCGAGTCATCGTCGTTGAGGTTGTCACAATATGTTTAAGACCATTGGCAACTATAATTGAAGCAAACACAGGCTGTTCCTAGTTCTGTAAATGGGGCTGAAGTGATTCCAATTTTTCCAGTGTTCAAGTTGGAACTAGATTGAGATGATTTTTTGGATTCTATCTCGTCTAAAGTACACGGTCAAGCAGTTTTGGATTGTTTGTGATTTGTTGGATTGTTTGAAAAGGAAAAACAAGATTTATGTTCCTATTGAGGTATTGTCTACCATTTTGAGACAATATATCGAAAAACACTTGACACATCTTCAAAACATTGCGAAGAAGATACGAGTCAAGAGGCAACCGAAGATTAACGAATTTAACTTGTTGCTTGTTCTATGTGTAAGTGTAGTCTTGTTAAGGATGTCAAAGATTAAGATGTGATGAAGCAAGGACAACATGTAAATGCCATTTGAAAGTGTTCAATAATAGATGATTTGTATAGAACTCACAAGCTATGTCACCTTTTTTTTTTAAGTCTCTCACTCAGTATCAAGAACATACAGTAGACTCATCAAGAATCAATATCATAAATTAAAAGAAGGAATTGGAAAGAAACTATAAAAGTGTTTGTCACTTTTTTTTAAGTGTTTCACTTTTTTGAGTTTTTATAACTTTTTTAATGTATCACTTTATTGAACTGATTCTAAGATTTTGATTTGTGTTTAGTTACTTCTTAAGTGTTGTAACTTTTTTTTTCTATTCCTTTTTTTTATTGTACGTTAATTTTTGTTTCTAATTTCTTTTACTTTTTTGAGTGACAAACATTACTTTTTTAAATGTTTGTCACATTTTTTTTTTAATTTTCAGTTACTTTTTCATTGTTTTTTTACTTCGTTACAAGAAAAGCGGCCCTTCTCTCTCTTTTGGGTGTAAGGAAAAGTTTCCGATTGAGGAGTGTTAGAGTTGTGACAAGCTATATGGCTGTGACATGGAGCCACTCAAATTTGGTAAGTGAATCCAGCTAGAAATCGTCCCAGTAAATAAAAAACATCACTTTTTTAATTTATGTCACTTTATTGAACTGATTTCAAGGTTTTAATTGGTATTTTATCACTTTTTTGAGTGTCACTTTTTTAAATTTTTGTCACTTTTTTTTAGTGTCACTTTTTTTGAATTTATGGTACTTTTTTAATTGTATGTCACTTTTTAATAAAAAAAGTAGCACTTAACTTTAAACAGTATTTTTTACTTTCAAAATATTTTTCATATGACTTTTCAAAAGACCCATAACTTTAGAGGTATTTTTGTAATTAACCCAACTAGAAATAGGGCTGTCAATGGATTGAATTTTGATCCGAATTCGATGAAATTAATGGGAGATAAATTTAGAGTTTGAGTTTGATAATCGATCAAATTTCTAATCCGTAATGTATCAAATATGGATATAGGTCAATCCGATTCGATAACAACTCGATCCGATTTGTTATAAATAGTTGAGTCGGCTGAATATTTTTATGGCATGTTATCGATTGAATTCGATAACAACTCGATCCGATCCGATTTGTTATAAAAAAAATTAGAATAAAAAATTTATCAAATTCAAAAAATAATGAAAATAAGAAAGTCAATCGACGTGTACACAGTGTTCCGAAATGCGTAATGTGTGGTGAGACTTGGAGGCTTTGGGCTAGGCGAGTCTAGACGAAAACTAGAAGTAAAAAACGTAAAAAAATATTTTCTTATTTTAATATTATTTTTAATTTTTAATCAATATAAAAACTATTTAATAATACATACAAATTATAGTATTAAATGCAGTTTTAAGAGCTTATCAAAATAAATATATTGGATAAACAAAATATAGTATAATAGTACTAATTGAAATATTTGGAGAATTTTAAATTTTTGTTAATTAGTAAAAGAGAGAAAAAATGATTAATTTAATAAAATATAAATAATTATTTATATAATAGTACAATACACTACAATCAAATCAAATGTATAATGTACTATAACCAAACTAAATAGATTCTTATTCCACATCGAAAGTTTATAACAAAATGCTTGGAGATGTACTCTATAAGCAAGTCAATAAATGAGCAATCAACTTTTTGTGCTTTCAATCCAATTGACTAGAAGTTAAAAGTTGAAAAATTTATAATTATTAAATTCGTTTAAGAATTAAAAAAAAAAAAAAGTTAATTTCAACATTAATTTTATTTTCTTAATTTCTTTAATTTCAGATCGGATATCCAATAACATAGCAAATCGAATATGAATTTAACAATCAAATATCTATTGAGTTATCGGATTAGATCGAATTGGATATTGGTAGGTCCGATTCATTTATATCCCTTGTGTGACTGGTTTGGGACGTTAAATAAATTATAATAGATTATTTTAATAAATAATACTATTTAGCCCGGCTTGATAACCATTATAAAGATAAATCAAGGAAAAATGATGTTTTGAATTGTAATTTTTTCAGAGAATGTGTGGTTAAAAGTAGAAAAAATATTTTATTGTGTGATGTGTGGTTGAAAATGAGTATGAGAAATAAAGTGTTTTAAAATAAAAAGAGTCAAACAGGAGCTTAATACTGTACAATATGTAATACTGAAAATACTTTGAAAGATATAATTAACATATTACTATATTTAACCCCCGTTTGATATGAATTAAATTTAGATTAAATGCAACAATTAATTTTAACTATATATTTTATGGGTTCCACAATATTTCTACTATATATTTTCTCAACTTTTATCAAAATCTACTGAAATTCTAATTTTAATCCCCACCAAACAAAGGTTAACATGCTTTACAAACTAGAATAAGGGAAATTGGTTCAAATGGTTTCAAACCTTTGCACATACCGTGCAAATGGTCTAAAACTTTTAAAAGTGACAAAAATGGTATCAAATATTTTCATTTTTGGTGCATATGATCCTTTTGAATAGACTCCGTCCAAAAAGGCCACTAGTTTAGCAATTAGACTATATTTTCTTTTAAGAAAAAAATTGTATATGTAGTCCCAATTTTAAAGAAAGTATTAATCATGTCCCTAACCAATATTTTGTTTTATATTGGATTATTAGCAGAAAACTCAATTAGAAACGTTTCCATTTGTGATATACTCCATACCTATTGGAAATCGCAGAAAATCCCCATATTTGAAACCTTTTGTGCGAAAAAACCCCTACCGTCAAGTTTGCCATTAAAAAAGTAAAAAGTCAAAATTTAAAAAGTAATAATTGCAATTTTAGTATCTTAACTTTTTATTATTTCACAAATTATATCCAAATTTTTTCTATGTACCACCCACAATCTCAAACCTTTAAAATCTTATTTTGCACCCCCCAAAACTTTATTATTTTATTTAATCCCTTCTAAAACCCTCATAAATCCTTGAACCCAAATTCCTCATTTCTTCTTCTCATTCCCAAGATAGGTCCTTACACGCAACAGTGCTTCACACAAGCACGATGGACAGTTGTATCCATCGAAGATGAAGGGAACATGAGATGTAGTTAAAATAATGTATGTATACTTAAGTGCTTGTAAAAAAAGGTTTGAAGGTTGGTTGTAAGCTTATGATAAAACAGGATAGATGTTTTCTGAAGAGTGCACACGAGGGTCAATTATTGACTGCAGTGGGGATTGATGGTGATAATTGTATGTTCCCAATTGCTTGGGCAGTTGTGGATGCAGAAAATAGAGCCAATTGAACATGATTCATAGAACTTTTGGTATTTGACATAGGAATGTGTAATAGTAGGGATTGAACTTTCATTTCCGACAATAAAAAAAGATTGGTTGAATCCCTAAATTAGTACTGTGAAAGTACAGAGCACATGTGTTGTGCTAGACATTTGTATAGCAATTTCACTCTCAAACATAAATATCTAACTTTAAAGAGTTTGTTCTGCACTACAGTCCAATCTACTACTGTATCAAAGTGGAATACAGTTATGAATGAGGTGAAGACGGTGAAAAGTCAGCAGCTCAATGGAAAAAATCATATTTTCAGGAACATGCTAAGTGCGATATTTTGTTGAATAACCTCCGTGAAGCCTTTAATACCTCCATTGTAGTAGCTAGAGAGAAGGCTATAATCACGATGTTGGATAAGATTAGAGGTGTCAATTCGGGTGGTCCGGGCCGGGTCCTCCCGTCAACATATGAGCCCGGTAACGGCCCGCGTGAAAAAAAAGCCCGCCTGTTACGAGTTCCGGGCTGGTTTCGGGTCGACCCATAAATTTTGGACTACAACCTAAGCCTGCCTGCTGACCCATCCGGGTCGAGCCCATGCAGGTCACGGGTCGCGCGGGTCGCGGTTTGTTCCGATTTGTCCCGTATTATTGTATAAATAAAATTATAAAAATATAAAATTTTTCATATTTATAGTAAAAAATATTTGTTTGTTAAATATAAATTAAGAATTGAATAAAATGATAAATTCATATTTATACTAAGAAATATTTACATAAAATTCAAATTTAATGTTACATGAATTATTTATAACTTTGCACAGTTAAATTTAATTTAAACAAATAACAATTAAATGCATTTCTAATTATTATTATCAAATATTTATAGTATAAGTATATTCCAACTAGGTTGACTTCTACTTTTATTATAATTTATAGTTTAAGTACATCCCAATTAGATTGACACATACTTAAGTCTTAACTATAATTTAGTTGTTCAAAAATTATATATTTTAATATTTATTTTCTAATCAATTTTCAGGAACTGCAAAAATTTTAAATCCTTCAATAACATCATCAATAATTTTATCTTGCTCTCTTTCACTTTTTTTTCAAAAAATTTTCACGGGTCAGCGGGTTAACCGGGGCCCGTGAAGGTGCAACCCGTGAAGCCCACGGGTTACACCATCTTGACCCATGAACCGTCCGCTCGGGTCACGGGTCGGCCCGTGGTCCCGGGTCGATCCGGACCGGTTTTCACGGGTCCGCCGGCTCTTCGGTCTTGACACATCTAGATAAGATTATGCATCACCAAATGACACGGATAAATGCAAAGAGGTTCAAAGGTGGGATCATGCATATGGTCAAAAAATTGTAGGGATAATTGAGAATACTAAATCAGATGTCAAGTTCATGAGGGCAGATACACATATAATCAAAAATTTGAAGTTCGCAACACTGATAGTTTGATGTGGAGTGTGGATATGGTGAAGAAAGAATGTGCATGTAAGAAATGACAACTGAGTGGAATTCCTTGTGCACATGCCATTTCTAGTATGCTATCAAGGAGAATAGATATAGATGAATTTGTATATGAATATTACAAGAAGGAGACAAATATGAGAGCATACAGTCCTGTGATTCATCCAATGTCAAGGCCTGAACTTTGGCCTGAATTGGGGAAAAATTCATTAAAGCCATCAGTGAAGAAGAAGTAGGCATGTAGACCTAAAAAGTTAAGGAAAAGATCTCAGACTGAACCACCAACTGGAGTTGAAATGACAAGAATATGCATGAAAATGAGTTGGACACAATAAGAGAATATGCACTGCATAGATGCAGCCTCTTGAAGCACCACAGACACATAAGGAGAAGGGAAAAAGAGGTACAGACACCTCAATAGGAAACAACCCCAAAAAGAAAAAGTCCAAAGCAGTATAGTCTTGATGTAGTTGGAAATTGAACTTGTGTACGTGAAATATGAACTTGGAATGTAATTGATGTTTTTGAATCTATAATTCTGGCATTTCATGTTTTGGGAATTGTAGTATTGCTATATATAAGCGTTAAAATACTTTTCATTTTGAGTCTACTATTTATTTTTTATGTGATATATTGGATTACATAATTTTATGTATGACAGCAATATATACACATTTTAAGGTGTATCTGTAATGAAACTGTTGTTAAAGTGATAGGGTGTTTTCTGTGAGCAGTTTAATAAGTATGGGGCTTTTCTGCCATATTTAAAAACGTTTGGGATTTTCACTGCACTATGTACTTATCGTTTGGGGTCTCAATTAACTCAATTGTTCAGTGAAATTGTGGTATATTAAAATATGGGAAATTGTAGTCGTGATCCCAAAACCTTTCAAAGTTTTGTAAGTTTTATCAAAACCTTTGATTTGTAATAATGTTGGACCCAAACCTTTCCAACTTGTGCAATAGAAGGATCTCTAGATGGTTTTCGTCCAAAATCCTCTAGTTTACCAAAAGCGTTTGACTATAATTTGATCAATTTTATAAAAGGTAAAATGGTCTTCAACCTTTATTAACTAAAAAAATGGCCATTTGCATTGAAAGTTCCAAACCTTTAAAACATTTATAGCAAAGATCAAAAACTTTAATCAACATGCACCAGAAAGACTTTTAACAATTTTCATCCAAAAATCTGTGAATTGACAAAAATATTCATCTTCTTCGATGCACCCAACCACCCAATCCCAATCCCAACCTCAATGCCTAACTTAACACACCCAACACAACCCATTGGTAGGTGGGAGAGTCATTGCCACCACCGTCGATATTATTGTAGGTTTTGTAGAGATTTTATCTATTTTTACTTATTTATTTTCAATTCTTTAAAGGTTCTCCTTAAGAGGAAATGGAGTTGATGGGGGTTTGGAAAAATATGGTCAATGGAGGGGGATGAAATGAGGTAACGACGATAGCTGATGTTCCTGTGGTTATAGCTCGATAATGGTGGCTATTTTGAGGCTCACAAGTCAAGGCGTAGAAGGTTTGTTCCATGGATGGGTTAAGGGTTATAGATTGAGGTTGAGTGGATCCGAGAAGATGAATTTTTTTTTGTCAACCTCAATCTCATAGAAGCGTTGCAACCAATGTCGCTTCATTTCCTCCACCTCCTCCGATTCCATTTATCCATCCCCATCTCCATCAACTTTTTTTCCCTCCTTACAAGAATTAATAATAAAATAAAGATAAACAAATTTTCTTTAAAACAAATAGTAGCGACAATGACCGTGGTAGAAGTTCCCCTACCTACCAATGGGGGTTAGGTTGGGCGGTTGTGTGGATAAAAAAAGATGAATATTTTTTCGAAATGACAATTTTTTGGATGAAAATCGTTATATGTTCATTCAACGCATATTTATGAAAGATTTAGGACCGTTGTTGCAAATGTTTTAATATTTTTAAACTTTCAATGCAAATTATATATATATATATATATAATTAATAAAATGTTAAAAGACTATTTTACCATTTTCAAAATGGGTCAGATTATGATCAAACGATACCTTTTGATCAACTAGCAACATTTTGGATGAAAACCTTCCAAAAGTCCTTCGACCGTACAAGTTTGAAAAGTTCGAGATCAGTGTTATTTCAAATTAAAGGTTTGAGTAAAACCTAAAACTTTTGGAAGCATTATCCCTTAAATAATGTTGAACAATACATATAGGGTCAATGCAACTTAGACTCATGAATAGTGATAAACAGCATACTCGCCAATTTAAGTGCAATTTTCTCTATTAACTTATATGACGATTAAGCAATAATCCAATAGAAATAAATTAATATTATTGGAGGAAAAATAAAACTGTATAATGAATTAATGATAATCCATCTAAGGTTTTTGTATTTGTAACATTTTCCTTCCGTCTCCAACTCTCAGGTGCTTCATCCCTGCACCCGGAAGACCCTCATCCCATCCCACAGGCATGTATGAACACACAATTGGATACACAGAAGTAATATGCTAAAGTATTAAGTCCTTTTTGCTTAATTTTTGCAGATTGTAGATCAATTGCAATTAATCATCGCAGAAAATCAGAAATCTTTTTTAATCTGTTGCAATGAGGAAAAGGGCCCGACACACAGCAACCAGGGTTAGTCATCTTATTCTAATTTACATCGAGAAAATTGATTTTTCAATCATCATTTATGTGGTTTTCTGTTAATTTTTCTGTTGTTATATGGATAAATTTGTCTGTATATAATTCAGTATTACATATCGTGATATATTAACTGAAGAGACCATCGTATATTATATAAATTTGATACCCACTTCTATTAGTAGATAAAACTGTCGACCCTTATGTTCATGGTTGTAATTTTATTATCATCATTTTAATTTTTTATTTTTTTGGTGATGAAGGAGGAATGTAATTCCGAGGGTTATATTAGTTCTTTGCCGGATGATATTCTTGTTTCAATAATATCACGATTACCGCTTAAGGAAGCTGCAATTACTAGTAATGTATCAAAGACGTGGAGGTACCTGTGGACAAATTTAGCTACATTAGATTTTAATGCTAATGACACATTGGATAGAATAGCTGCAAATCCCAAACTGCGTAGCTCTGAGAGGCCAAAATACATTAATTGGGTGAACCGAGTTGTGAGGCAGCATAGTGGGTCCACATTGAATGCATTCCGGATTTGTTTTGATTTGGACAAGAGTTCTAAGTCTGCAATTGATAATTGGGTTAAGTTTTCAATTGCGAAGAGGGTTCAGAAGCTTGAGTTGGATTTGTTGGAAAATGGGGAAACCCTTCGCCAGCCCTCGCGCAACTATGTTTTCCCGCACAAGCTTTTGAGCCAATGTAAAGGGTCTTCACTGAAGCATATCCGTACAAGTTTTCCTGGAATGCAGCCTTGTGCGTTAAGTGGGTTGAAGTATCTTAAAACATTGTCTTTGAAATGCGTGAATGTGAGTGAAGAAGCATTGGAGTATTTTCTGTCCAACTGTCTAGTTCTTCAATCTCTATCAATACATGGCTCAGGGGATTTAGTGAATGTGAAAATTAGTGGCTTAAAGCTTAAGTTGAAGTACCTAGAGATTGTGTTCTGTTTGGGCTTAGAATCTATTGAGATCTCTAATGTGAACCTTGTCTCGTTCAGTTATTTGGGGCCTGGGATCAATTTGCTTATTGAAAATGTTCCAATGCTCAGCGAGATCTCCATTGGTGAGGGGTATTCTGGGTTGGAAAATAATGTTTTTGGCCAGCTTTCTTGCTGTCTGTATCAGTTAGAGGTTCTTACGTTGGACATATATCGTCCCGAGGTAAGTAAATTAGCCATGTTCATTTTTCTTCTTGTTAGTTTATACTGGATACATAATCTTGCTTCTTACCTTGGTTCTCATTTTTCAGGAGAACATAAAGGTTTTTGCTTTCCCTAAGTTACCCAACTTGAAGCAATTAATATTAAAAGTTGGAGCATGGGACGATGATAGTCTTCTTGAGTTCAGTTCCCTTATACAGGCTTGCCCTTATTTGCAAAGATTTGTGTTGCAGGTGTGTTTTTCTAACCTAGTATTTGGAATGCCTCCCGGTTTAATAATTCTTATATGTCTATCATCAAGCACTATTTATTCAAAAGAAATCTGGTTTTCCATTAGTTGCTAATTGAGTGCCAAAACAATGACAGTTCCATTAATACAAATCTCTGATTTAGCAAGTTTGATCAATACTTCCTTGTATAGTTTTACTTTTTTAATGATTTGAAGAAAAATAAGAAATAACTTCTCAATGACTTCTTGTTCTTCATATGCATATCTCATAACTAAATCTACGCAAAATGCTACTTTACTGAAATGGCTAAAGTATCTGACTTCGCTAGAGTGAGAGCCCAACAGTTTCGATTTTAAGAAACTGAACATGGCTACTCGAGATCTATGTCCATTAAATCCTACTACTGTTTCCAACCAGGCACCATCCTTATCGATAAATCCCAAGTTACTAATGAGATACATGGTCTGAAGGAAAATACTCTTGCTGCATCATTTTTGGTTAGAATATCAATGCCTATTTTGGCAGTTCTGTTACTTTCTCGACATGGGATGTAGTTATGTTCTATGGTCTATATTCGTGGTTTATATCCTAGATTTTATTTAGAGTTCTTGTTATTTGGAACTGGAGTTTAGTGGAGAAATATTGCTTAATCATGATGGAAAAAGAACACTCTCGATAGTTTCCATGATCAGTATTTGCTTACAGAAGAATGAAATTAATTATTCAGATGATTTTCAGGCTAGTACAGAGTGTGGGAGACAACTTCATTGAGATGTGAATCCACTTGTGTCGGGAATGTCATGCTTTCTGACTGGCATTGTTCAATATAAGAAACTCTGTAATACAACTCGAATGTGGATGATAAAAGAAAATATTTTCCAACTTTATTTGTTTTTTTTTGGCATGTCTATTCGTGACAGATTAGGTATCTTTAGTGGGTCTGATTCGTCTGAACTGTCTATAATAATTATAACTCTTTCATGTTTGACTGGGCAAGAAATAGTATTAATGATTAAATTCAGTGAATTATATTGGGTTTCTCTTTGTGTCTTTTAGTTCAGCTTGATATTTACTGCTGGTTTTCTTTGAGAGAATTTCAGTTAATTTTTCTATTCAGCACCCTTGCATCAAGAAATAAAGGAAATTACATTTATAGGGTGTTTGGTGGGGATTAAAATTAGATTTTTATTGGATTGTGATAGAAGTTTTTGAAATATGTGGTTGAAAAGTTGTGGGACCCATGAAAGATGTGGTTAATATTGATTGTTTGACTTTGACTTGGATTAAAATCAGATTTTAATTTGGACCAAACTGGGGCTTAATTAATAAAATGCAGATATTTTGTAGAATGACATTATATTACATTGGTTTTTGAATTAATTAATCTCGAAGTTGTCCTTGTATATAGCCTATTCAGGTGTATATGTTTTGAACTTATTGTTCAGTGAGGTTAATGAAAGCAGAAAGATCCAGAAATTTGTCAATTTGTAATTGCTATACTCCTTCGTCTTGTTTTCTTCTTTGAGTTAGACTCAAATGCTTTGACCCTAATTATATTTGACCAATTTGAGTGCCTTCTGGGCTCTAGTTTCTTTATATACGATTGAACAATAACAAAATCTTGTCTTGTGTGATTTGGAGTTGGAATCAAATGTTCTGACCTATCCTTCTTGCAGTTGATATGGATGTCGCCCTCAAAGAGAAGAAGAAAAATAAGGCAGGCCGCAAAATTTCCACTTGAGTACCTGAAAATGGTAGAGATTGCTGGCTATTATGGTCGTACTAGTGATGCTGAACTTGTCATGTACTTTATCGAGAATGCTGTTTCCCTCCAGAAAATCGTTATAGATCCACGCAACCAAATTTTGGATCGAACTCCTGTAAGGATTGCTCAAATGAAAAAGGAGGAAGCTGCTCGGAAACGTGCCAAACAGCAGCTTGAACCAAAAAAGCCTCCAGGAGTCCATTTAATTATTCTTTAACAGTATGGTTCATGCAACTCCTATGGGATTTAGAATTGCATATCTGGTTCATTATACTCTATATACCTATACATATTCTTATACTTAATTTCAGTTTCTAGAATTTGTTGTTGGCATTTCATAGCTGCTATTTGTTCAATTCACTGCTACTATGAAGTTCGTGCTGATCTATCAACCTATAGATGCTTGATAGTTACTGACATACTGCAAAGTTTTGCAGATTACTTGTATCGAATTTGGACAGTACAATTTTCATTTTATGTATACTTTGTATTTCGGATTTCCAGCCTATTACTGCAGTTAGAACTATTGCATATTTGAAATGAAGTTCTATTGTGTTGTTAAAGTGTCAAACCTTTATTTATAGATTAATTGCTATAGTGACTCATTTATTTGTTGAATTCAGTAGGATTGAAGTACAGAACTAAAAGAAATTTATGTTTTGAAATCTTGATCTTTGTTTAGTTGACTGCTTAGTTCATAGTTGCTATGCTTTAGATTTTGGAGTAGATGTAGCAACAAAGTCGAACATAGTGTTTGCTGGTATTGTTGTTCAATAGACATAGACTGTCATCCGGATTGAGTATTTGTACAATATGGTTAGAGTAAGTAACTGAAAATTACAAATTTTCCTTATGGCCTTAGTGGAAAAATTGGCTTGAGGCAAAACTGAGCATACCTGTTATATGCCTTCGCAATTGTTCCTATGATAATAATGTACATTTCAATTTAATCAACAAAACTTGGGGAATCCTTCTCGCAAGTCACAACCACCCCACGCTAACACGGAGACGTGGAGTAGTAGTAAGAGGTAAATTTAAGCACACACTCAAATATTGAAGTTGAAATCCAAGTAGTTCGAATAATGTTATCTAACATTAGTGGTTTTTAACACCAATCTAAGTGATAACATATCGGATGTCCAATTAAATGGATCATAATTCTCTGCACGTCACTAATGCTATCAGTTAGACGGGTGTCAGTGGTGTTAAAATTATATTAGTCCAGAGAATTCCAGTTAAAAGACAAGTGTTAAGAAAGATATGGTTATTTTGTTTTATTGTTTATTAATGATAGAATAGTCGGTCTTTTCAATTTCTTTTGTTTAACCTATATATAATCTCTTTGTATCTAGGTTAAATTATCTTTTTGTATTCAATTGCATTATGCAGAATCAAAGAAACCCTAGCCTCATCTTTTTTTTTTTCTTTATTTCTTTGGATTATTTAATATGGTATCAGAGCTAAGTTTCATGAGACGAGGCTTAATCTTAAACAGAGCTTTCGCGAGGGTTTTCATTTAGTTTTTCCAATTTGGTATTTCGTTTTCCTTTCTTTTGAGATCTAGTTTTCCTTATTTTTTTTTATTATGACTACTAAAAGAGACGATTCGCTTAAATCTGTGAATGTGAGGTTGGATGGAAAGAATTATTCGTATTGGAGTTACGCGATGAGAAATTTTCTTAAGGGGTAAAAAGATATGAGGATATGTTAGTGGAACTTCTGTGAAACCTAGGGATACTGTTGAGGGTTATGCTACTTTGATAGATGCCTATGAAGCAAACAATGCAAAAATTAATTACTTGGATTAACAATTCTGTTGAACATTCCATGGGTACACAATTGGCGAAATATGAGACAGTAAAGGAGGTTTGAGATCATCTATTTGCAAAGGTTATTCACTTAGTAAAATTTTGCAAAGTAGTATCAATTGGAGAATGACATACGAGCTCTTCAGCAGAAGAATATGAGTATTCAGGAGTTTTATTATGTTATGACAGATCTTTTGGATCAATTGTCTCTTATAGAATCGATCGAATTTAAGGCATGTGGTGCCTATATTGCTCGTAGAGAGCAACAACGGTTGGTACAGTTTTTAAGGGTACTTCGTAGTGATTTTGAAGGACTTAGAGGTTCAATTTTGCATTGTTCCCCACTTCCTTCTGTTGACTCAGTTGTCAGTGAGTTATTGGCTGAAGAAATACGTCTTAAGTCTTATTCTGAAACGAGAATTCTTTCTACTTCTAATCATTCCGTGTTAGCATTGCCTTCTAAGTTACTCTCTCATAATCAGAATAAGTTTTTCGCAAGGGCTGCCCTCGACGAGTGCAGTTTCTGTAAGCAGAAAGGTCATTGGAAGACTCAGTGTCTTAAGTTGAGACAACATAATCAATCACAGCAGCAATCTCAAGCTTGGAAGCCTGGCAACCAGTCACAATCGAGTACTCATAGACCACCTTAGGGTTATAAACTACCACATTTTAATACTGCAGCAGTAGTTTCATCAGGTCCTTTCATTGATCCTAGTACTGTGGCTGAGCAATTTCAGAAGTTTCTCTCTTTACAGTCACAAGCTATGTCTGCTTCTTCTTCCGTAGGTCAGTTGCCTTATAGTTTTTCAGGTATGTCACATTCTGTATGGGTCTTAGATTCTGGTGCTTCACATCATATGTCTCCAAATTCTTCATCTTTTGCTTTTGTGTCTCCTTCGTCTTCTATTCCTGTCATGACTGCTGATGACACTCCTATGCCTTTAGTAGGTGTTGGTTCTGTTGTCACACCTCACTTGTTTCTCCCTAATATTTATCATATTCCGAAACTCACATTAAATATTGCTTCTGTTTGTCGTTATGTGATTATGGTAATTTAGTCACATTTTCCTCTTCTTCTTGTTATGTGTAGGATCTGCAGTCTCAGAAGCTGATTGGGACGTGCCGTAGGAAAGGGAGACTATATATTTTGGATGAGTTAAAAGTGCCAGTTGCTGTTTCTAGTGTTGATTTGTCTTCTTTTCGTTTGAGTCCATCTTCTTCTATTTTTTATTTATGGCATTCTCGCCTAGGTCATGTTTCGTCTTCTTGTTTGAGATTTTTGGCTTCTACAGGGGCTTTAGGAAATTTGTAACCCTGTGATATTTCTGATTGTAATGGATGTAAACTGGCAAAATTTTTAACTTTACCTTTTAATCGAAGTATTTCTATTTCTTCCTCTCCATTTAATTTGATTCATTCTAATGTATGTGAGCATTTTCCTGTTGCCACAAAAAGGAGGGTCTCGATATTATGTTTCTTTTATTGATAATTATACTCATTATTGTTCGGTTTATTTAATGAAACATCGTTCTGAATTCTTTGAGATATACACAACCTTTCGTGCTCTTGTCAAAACTCAACATTCTACTGTTATCAAATTTTTTATGTGTGATTTGGGTGAGGAATACACTTCTAATAAATTTTGTGAGCTGCTTGCCTTAAATAGAACTATTCACCAAACTTTGTGTACAGATACTCCTGAGCAAAATGGTGTTACTGAAAGAAAACATGGGGACATTGTCGAAACTGCTCGCTCTCTCTTGTTGTCTGCTTCTGTTCCTAGTGTGTTTTGGGGTGAAGCTATTCTTACTGCTGTATGTTTGATTAATACAATTCTATCTTATCATATTTCAGGTGTTTCTCCTTTCGAAGGTTGTATGGGTATGCTCCTGATTATTCTTTCTTTAGAGTTTTTGGTTGTACTTGTTTCGTTCTTCGTCCTCATGTAGAACACAGCAAATTGTCATCTCGATCTGCTATTTGTGTCTTTCTTGGTTATGGTGAAGGTAAAAAAGGGTATCATTGTTTTGATCCAATAACTCAGAAGCTTTATGTATCTCGTCATGTTGTCTTTCTCGAGCATATATCTTTCTTTTCTATTCCATCCACTATTCATAGTTTGACTCGATCTGATCTTATTCGTATAGATCATTTTTCTGACGATTCTGATAGTTTGTCATCTAAGGTTCCTAGTACTTCAAATACCCATTCTCATGTTCTTACCCTGCTATCTTTACAACCAATTCATACTGATGATTTTGCATGTAATGACACTTTACTCTCTGGTACACATGAAGCTCTCTCTTCTCCTATGGTCCCTTAAGCTCCGTCTAAGACTGTGGATCCACCTCTACGTCAATCCATACGCATTCGTAAGTTTATAAAGTTACCAGATTTTGCTTATTCTTATCATTCTTCATCTTTTGCTTCATTTTTAGCCTCTATTCATTATCTCTCTGAGCCTTCTTCTTATAAAGAGGAAATTCTTGATCCTCTTTGGCAGCAAGTTATGGATGATGAACTTTCTACTTTGCATAAGACTCGTACTTGAGATTTGGTTCATCTACCTCCTGGTAAGAGTGTTGTTGGTTGTCGTTGGGTGTATAAGATCAATACTAATTCTGATGGATCAATTGAGCGATACAAAGCTAAGTTGGTTACAAAAGGGTATTCTCAACAGTATGGTATGGATTATGAGGAGATATTTGCTCCTGTTGCAAAAATGACTACTATTTGTACTCTTATTGCAGTAGCTTCGGTTCATCAGTGGCGTATCTATCAACTTGATGTTAAAAATGCCTTCTTGAATGGAGATCTTCAAGAAGAAGTTTATATGACGCCCCTCCTGGTGTTTCACAGGATTCTGGGTATGTTTGCAAGCTCAAAAAAGCGTTATATGGTCTCAAACAAGCACCTCGTGCTTGGTTTGAGAAATTTTCTGTTGTGATCTCTTTCCTTGGATTTGCTTCTAGTAGTCATGATTCTGCTCTTTTTGTTAAGTGCACTGATGCAGGTCATATCATTCTATCTTTTTATATTGATGACACGATTATTACTGGTGATGATATTGATGGTATTTCAGTTTTGAAGACAGAGCTAGCTAGACAGTTTGAAATGAAGGATTTGAGTTCTCTACGATATTTCTTAGGTATTGAGGTAGCCTGCTCACCCAAAGGTTATCTTCTTTCTCAGTCAAAATATGTTGCAGATATTCTTGAGCGGGCTAGACTTACTGATAATAAGATTGTTGATACTCCTATTGAGGTTAACGCAAAGTATTCTTCTTTTGATGGTTTATCTTTATCAGATTCTACTTTATACCGTACTATTGTTGAGAGTTTGGTATATCTCACTATTACTTGTCCAGATATTTCATATGTTGTTCATGTTGTTAGTCAGTTTGTTGCTTCTCATATTACAGTTCATTGGGCAGTTGTTTTTCGTATTTTGCTGTATTTTCGGGGTATAATCTTTCAGAATCTTACTTTTATCAACATTTTCCTTGGAGCTGCGTGCATACTCTGATGCTGATCATCATAGTGATCCCACAGGTCCCAAGTTTATTACTGATTTCAGTATCTTTTTGGGTGATTCTATTATTTCTTGGAAGAGCAAGAAACAATCTATTGTTTTTCAATCTTCAACCGAAAAAGAATATCGTGCTATGACATCAACTACCAAAGAGATTGTTTGGTAACGTTGGTTACTTGCAGATATGAGAGTTTTTCCTTCTCATCCCACTCCTATGTATTGTGATAA
The DNA here is from genome assembly GCA_035079005.1 of Fraxinus americana. Taxonomy (NCBI): domain Eukaryota; kingdom Viridiplantae; phylum Streptophyta; class Magnoliopsida; order Lamiales; family Oleaceae; genus Fraxinus; species Fraxinus americana. Next base: position 19,263,463 of record CM068710.1, on the reverse strand, counting down.
CCAGAGTTCTATTCAGATTGCTCACAATTTGGTTTTTCATGAACGAACTGAGCACATTGAGATCGATTGTCACCTTACTCGTCACCATCTCAAGTACGACACAATTACTTTGCCATTTGTTTCTTTTTCTTTGCAGCTTGCAGATTTCTTTACCAAGTCGCATTCTATTTTCCGTTTTTGTTTTTTAGTTAGCAAACTCTCGATACTTGTAGTTGCCGCATTGTGAGTTTGACGAGATATTAAGAAATATAGGGTTATTTTGTTTTATTGTTTATTAAGAGTAGAATAGTCATAGTCTTTTCAATTTCTTTTGTTTAGCCTATATATAGAGCTTGTTTGTGAGAGATTTTAATCCAATTAAAATTGAAAATATAGCCGTTATTGGGTCCCACTCGTCTAATAAAAGTCAACAATAACGGCTAGTTTTTAAATTTTAATCCGATTTTAATCTCTACCAAAGAAGCTCATAGTTTCTTTGTATGTAGGTTAAATTACATTTTCGTATTCAATTGCATTATGCATAATCAATGAAACCCTACCTCTTTTCTTTTTTTATTTCTTTGGATTGTTTAACAACAAGAAGAAACCATAATCAAAAGGCTTAAAATTCATATAAAAGTTTACCTGTGGGAAATAAGATTAGAGCCTCAAACCGACGTACTAAGACTAGATAAAATATTACTTGACTGCCCAACTATCGAACATGAGAAATGAAATGATTTAAAGTCTTTAAGTTAATAACTACCTTACTAAGAAAGACTCGTTTAAAATTAGAAAAAACACATTAAATACCGCACATCTCACATGCTGTGCGCGACTTTATGAAAATGCGAATAACTTCTTGTAAAAATTCGAAATGACAAACTACTCTTTCATTTGAACCCATAATGCAAAGAAAGAAGTTTGAAATTGGATAAAAATGAAAATACAAAAAATAAAGTTTGACATTTTAAGATAAAACACAAAATCTTAATATGGGATCAGAGATACTCATTAAGGTTTAACGAGGAATTCAATTCGAACAAAATTCAAACGAGTACAATGGTTTCAAGATTGGTTTGTTTAAATGAACTACTTGTTGGAAACATTCCAACTTATAGAGCCACACATGTATATATATTAAAATATGTGGTGCTATCTTAAAGATTAGTCACTAAAGTGATCCAGTAAAGTTAATTTTGGACTAATGAGTATTAAATATCATGGAAATAAAGTGTAGAGACCAGAATAATTGTTCTTGATTGATGATGGGCAAATTTGGAATAATTTAAAGATAATAACTGCATATTCAGTAATTATTTCATAGGTTATGGTTCCCAATTGTACGTGGCTTTTCAGATCTCTGCATCCCTATCAACAGAGAGAAAATTAAGAATAAGACTACGTATCAATTGGAAGATCATAGCCTGTTTAAGCAATCGGACACATGGATCAAGGTATGCTTCCGCTTTTAATCTTCTCTTTGATTTCAACATGGAGTATATTTATGCTTGTGATTAGGGTTTGATAATGTTTTGGTTGATAATCCTTTTCACAAATCCCTACAAGTGATATCAGAGCCACTCCATTGTTGAATCTTTGAGAAATTAAGGTTTCAGAAAATGAAGGAGACTATGCTAGAAGGCCTTAGGGAAAAATATAGTATCCCTGATACCATCGAGCTCTTAGTACCTCAATCACATGAGAGAGCCTACTATTCAAGGCTTGGCTGTATTTCTGTGAGCAATGCCATATTAAAGGGGGGACATGTCTATCTTTGCATCCATTTTTTAGGTGCTTAGGCTTTATATGTTAGCTCTGACCTAATTGCTTCCTAATGTGTAGATCCAGTTGGTTGGGTCGTACTTCATGTTAAAGGAGACTCCACTTGGCGAAAACATGCCTTTGTATGTATTTCAAAGAATCTTCCAACCTAGGGCCATAGGTAAGAGGGAATCGAAGATGTGGTATTATATAATCCCCTGGGGGGATCATTTCCCATTGTAGTAGGTATTTCTTTTTCTACAAAGTGAAATAAGGTAACTTGGTTCTGGGAAAGGAGGATGTGGCAGACAGTTGAAGGGGACAAAGCTCTTGTTATCTTGTTATCTCTATGCTGACTTAGGATTTTGAAGCGAGTGCCACCCCCACGGTCCCCCCCTCTTCCTCATTTTTTCAATTTTTAGGGTTTACAGTTTGTTGGAAGTTTGGGGGCTTGAGCTGTAAATTTGAAGTTTTGGTGCCCCTGCTTGCAATATAATATTAGGGTTAGGGTTGCAATTATAAAATGTAATTTTTTATATTTTAACCCTTAAACTTTAAAGTTCATTCAAGTTGGGCCTTAAAGTTATGGGTTTTAAATAATTCAGCCATTGGAGTTTTAAAATTAATTAATTTGGGCCATTTAAGTTCTAAATTTTGCAATTAAAGCCCTCATTGTTTCTAATTTTGTTCCAATTGCCCCCAAAAGTTTTAAAATTTTAAAATTTACCGCCTAAAGTTTTGAATAATTAATTTTTTGACTCCTAAAATTCTCAAAAATTAATTATTGACCCATATAGTTCTGGATAATTAATTTTTGATCCCTAAAGTTCTGAACTATTAACCCTTAGGCCTCTAAAGTTTCAAGATAAATAAAACATGCAAATCTGGTGTTTTGTTTTTCAAATTTTGGTACAAGAACTCATTTGGGAACATAATATTCGAAAGTGACTTAATTGAAGCAACATTTCTTATGGAAATTAATTAACTTAGAATATTAACTTAGAATATTAAAAGGAATTTGTGCGTGTGTGTTATTCATGCGAATATTGATCGGCCTAAAGGAAGGTCAATATTTGGCCGAATTACACAATGCACATGTAGTGATAAACGTGTGACAATTATAAGGTTTCCATGTGAATAATAAATCAATCCAAAGATGAGTTTATTATTTGACAGGAGTTATTGTCAATGTTTGATCACTACACCAAGAGTGCCATTTATAATTAATATCACTGTCCAAAAACTTGATATTAATGTTGTGCTAGGTATCTTAAGATGAGGACTGAACAAACCGCTGCACTTAAGGATACAAGTTTCGCTGATGAAAAAGATGGACTTTGATCAGTGGGATCGTTCAAACCGCATGAGTCTTATGATCATAAAGCGTGGTATTCCAGAATCATTCAGGGGTACTATGTCCGATAAGGTAACTACTGCCAAGGAATTTCTTGATGAAATTAAAATACGCTTTGCCAAGAGTGAAAAGGCTGAAACTAGTACACTTTTGGCGAATTTAGTTTCACTAAGGTATAAAGGTAAATGAAATATTCGGGAGTACATCATGTAGATGTCTCATATTGCTTCAAAATTAAAGGCACTAAAACTTGAGCTATCTGATGATTTGCTCATGCATTTAATTTTGATTTCTATTCTTGCACAAATTGGTTAATTAAGGCCAGTTACATCTGTCAAAAGGAAAAGTAGACTCTTAATGAGCTCATTCCATATTGAGTGCAAGAAGAAGAAAGGCTAAAACAAGATAAAATTGATATTATTCACTTGGCAAGTACCTCTAAGGACAAGTAATAAAGAATAAGAAAGCTGTATCTAGTTCGGTTCAAAATAAACAGCGAAATAAATTTAGCTGTAACTTTTGTGAAAATTTGGGATATATATATAAAGAGAGACTGTACTAAATACCACGCTTGGCATGTAAAGAAAAGTACACTTCTCACTTTGGTTTATTTTGAGGTAAATTTAGTGTCAATCCCTAGACACACTTGGTGGATAAATTTCGGTACCACTATTCACATAAGTGTGTCTATGCAGGAAATTGTATCAGGGCTTTCTCAACTTCATATGGACAATGTATGATATTAGAGGTGGAACTTAGGGCTATTTGTGATGGGATACTATTGGCTAGAGAGTTTGGTTTGTCAGTTATTTAGGTTGAGGCAGATTCGACTGTTGCCATTCACTGCATCACTAGAGGTGGCGGATCGTGGCCTATCCAGGGAATACTCAAACAGATTGCAGATATCGTTTTATTTGATAGAGATATGGTCTCCCACATCTTCAGAGAGGGTAATCAAGTTGCAGATGCACTTGCTATCGATGGTTGGCATCATCGTAGATACCAGGAATATGGACCAGCTGACCTACCACGACATATCAGGGCGCTTGTTCAGATTGACATGTATGGTTTGCCCAACACTAGAGTTTAGGTTTTTGTATTTTTCTTTTTCTTTTAGTTTTGCTTTAACTTGTTCTTTTTGTAAGGGTAGTAGTACTTCCTTATTTATTGATTTTATTGATATAATTTGTAATCACGGTATTCCTCTGCCACGAGTGAGGACATATTAATAAAATTTCGGAGGTACCGCCCTTCTTCCACCAAAAAAAAAAAAAACGTGTCTATGTGGGGTTGCCTGAGCCGCCAAAATTAATTGATGCTGAAAGATTCATGTATGTGGGGCGATGGAAAATCAGTTAAGGTTGAGGCTACATGGACTTTAGGTTATCATTAAAGACTGATTATTATTTGGATTTGAAAGAAACATTTGCGGTACCGTCCTTTTAGACGAAATTTAGTTTCTATTTCTACATTGGACAAATTTGGTTACTCTTGTTCAATTGGCTATAGTCAGTTTGATCTTTTTCTTAATTCAAATATTGTGGGTACTAGTTCTTTCACTACGCTAAAAAAGAGCTTTTGCAGAGGCCAAAAAACGCTGCAAAAGACTTTTTGCAGCGTTTTTCCAAGTGTTGTGGAGGTCGGTGTTGCCGTTGAGGGAAGACCTTTTGCAGCGTTTATTCACCATTGCGAAAAAGTCTTTTGCAGCGTTTTTTCAACTTTGCGGTAAACCCTTTTGAAGCGTTTTTAAAACGTTGCAGTAGACCCTTTTGCAGCGTTTTTTAAATGTTGCAGTAGACCATTTTGCAGCGTTTTTTTAACGTTGCGGTAGACCTTTTGCAGCGTTTTTCCAACATTGCAGTATACTTTTTTTTTTTTTACAGTTTTATATGGTAATTGAAAATGACACTTTGTGAACAAATTTTGGAATTGCATAAAAATTGATAATTTAATTACAAATTTTTGAATCATTACAACATTGGAATGTGATACAACACAACCTATCCAAAAATGAGTAAGAATTAAAGAGTTCATGTTACATCATCTATAAAGTTCGAAACTACAATAAACTATCCAAACTACAAATTGCACAGAAACAATGACACAATATAAAACTAGCCTTTCATCTTTCTCTTCCTGAAGGGTATCATCCATTCTTGATCTCTTCCATGCCTATTCCTAATTTGGTCTTATCTGCTTCTCTAGCTCGTCTTTTATTTTATATTTCACGTGTAGTTCTCTTTTTGCAGAATCGCAAATTGCTTTCTTAGCTTCAAGTCTAGCCAAGAAGGCACTAGTTGCTGCTTGATTCAGTTTCGCTTGTTCTTTATAGACAACACTCCTGCAAAAACGAAAACAATTCAAAATTTAATTTGTTGATTACAAATTCATTCCACCATTCCTCCGAGATGAAAAAAATAAAAATCAAACAATGGGTTAAAACATTAAGCAAAAGTTCAACTTCAATTGTGTTTCAAGTTAGAAGTCAGTAAACTTATTTGAATTATTTCTTATAATTTGATCACTCCGTTAGTGACCAAGATGAAATCTCGCTATAAAGTTCAGTAGTCATAATTGTATTTAAACTTCAAAAGTCTCGCGTTAGGTTGTTAATGATCTTTTGATTCCATGAAATGTTGAGGGAAAGCATGTGAATCAACAGTTTGTGAAGCATTCAGTTCTTCACTTTCACCTTCAGAAAATAACCATGAAAATACCCTGTGCCTATATATACATAATATACATATTATGTATTATCATCAGTAGCATCATCACTTGTAAGCAAAGACAACTAAGTAGTAATTACTTGAGCAAGGGAACCAATGGTCTATATCCCATGCAAGGGGTGATGCTGAATCTGCATGATAGAACAGAACATTTCCATATGAATCTACTCGAAATATTTCTGGATCAAAACCAGCATTCCTGGAATTTTAAATTACAAGTGTTATAAAAACCTTTTTCATTTTTTTTAATTCTTACAAATTATTCATTTCTAAGAATAACATAGCAAAATGAAATTTGTTTACCCAAGACGATTGAACTTTTTCCACAGAAGAACGAGAAAAATCTTGGGCTTTGTTGTGGGTTTTTCTTTGGGATCAATGATTGGGAACATCTCATCTAATTCCTTTGCTTTTGAATCCTCTCACCACAAATGGGTCAGAAGGCTATTCTGATAGAAAAGATGAGAGCTTATTTGGCTGAGCTTAAAAAATAAATTATTTTATTTTATTTCAAAAACATGTTTGAAGTATTTGATTTTTTCTTAGATAAAGGATAGTTGTAGTAAATTATAATACAAAGAAACAATAGAAAGCAAATTGATATAACTTCAAGCTTACCAATGCCGAGGTGAGTATTCATGCCAGCATATCTAGTTGTTCCAGTCAAGTTTTTATTCTCTACCCTACCATGTGATCTGCAAGCATGGGAATAGTCTTTAGAGACAGTTTTCGACTGCAGAAGCTGAACAAATCTTCAACCCATTGGCAATAAGAAGGGTTATGGAGAATGCCATTGGCAACCCAAATTTCACATTGTCCCCTGCATCGTAGTATCCTCCCACCAGATCCACATGTACAATTCGAACCATATTAACGAAGGAAAATAAGCAAAAGTATTCTCTTTTATTCAGTTGAGCCGAGGCAGAGAAACATACCCCCACTAATTTTGCCATCATTGAGGCCAGAATTGCCTTCCATTGGACTCTTTGTTTTTTGGGCGAGTAACCAGATCTCTGAGCTTCAAAGAAGAGAATGCTTTTGCTTAGAGCTGCACCATAGTCATGATTTCCAGCCAATGCCAAAGGCAGAATCCCAAGCACCAAAAACAGGAGAGCCATTTTAATATAGAATCCCACAGTTTTATCCATATGAAATTAAGTAGAAAATGACTATGTAATGTACATGACGGTATATATTAACAAAATGTCAATGTAGTTTTGGTTTACTGGCTAAAACTTCAAGAATGACTGTTTCATGAAATTAAGCAGAAAATGACTATGTTTCATGAACTAAATTATCAGAAAATTAAATTTCAGAAAACTTTCTATCTTTCGGCTTCCCATTTACAAAAGATGAAAAAAGAAGCCTTCTTCACACCTCCACTTATCCATCCCCTCCATCAAAGGCTAAAACCTTTCTTTGTCAAAACAAAATCCAGAAATCCTAATGAACATGGTCATAGACCTTCTCAAAATCAATTTTAAACATTAATCCTACATATTCATTGCTCCACACTTCTCAGCTAAATCATAGCCACTAATGACATCCAAAATTTGTCTATCTTTTACAAAAACCCTTTAGTTAGTAGAGATCATGTCTTCCAAAGCCTTCTTTGTTTGATTAAAAAGAAATGTTGGCATCATCCTTTATAAACTAGAAAGCAACCTGATAGGGGCTACAATAACTTATTTGAACATAAAATTAATTACCTTTTTCTTTAATGCCAGTGGAGTTCATATGACATGCTTTTACACTCATAGAGTAAATTTTCAACACACTTCTTTTAAAAAAATAAAATAAAATTCTTGCTATTATCTTGGAGTTTCTATCACTAAATATATTAATCTTCCAGTTTCGTCGCTTTATTCAATTTTCTAGGATTTCCTCTTTCTTCTTGAAACCAAGCACATAGATGACGCATCATAACAATCTAAAATCAAGGTACAACATTTTTAGGCATATAATACAACATAATACCATGTATGCCTCTATAAACTAAGATTCAAAACTAAACAGTGGAGAGAGAAAGAAGTCATAATATACCACTTCAAAATACTGAGCCCACTCGTTCCTCAAGAGTCCATAAACCACCGGCTCACCTTCCACCACCTCGTCCGCCAATTCACCATTTTGAATTCTCATTGCCGTCTTCAATTCCTTCAATCCCTCAGCAGCTTCTACAATTCTCCCAATTCTTATATCCTCCTTAACAACCCTCAACCGGTCATTCAATTCCAATACTACCCCCAGTAATTCCAACAATTCCTTCTTCTCCCTCACCTGCTTCTTCTTCTACATGGTCTCTCTAATAATCCCACTGAGGTCAGCTTCGATCGGGTTCTCCGAAATCAGATTTAGCAATTCGGATACTTGACTTGAGAGTTCTTCGGACCTGGAAACGACATTGGAGCATTGCGAGAAGAGGAATGAGAAGTCATATTTGAAGGCATATGATGAATATTTTTTGATCTTCTGGGTATCACAAGGTTTTTACAGAGAACCAGAGAGTAGGGGGAAGAAGAGAGTTGAGGCAGAGACGAGAGGAGGAGGAAAGTTAGGGCTAATTGGTTTGATTTAAACGAACCTGGATTTTTTGCAACTTAAAAAACGTTGCGAAAGATCAGAAAAAATAAAAAAAAAATTGTGAGACGCATTTCGCAACGTTTTTTACGTTGGAAAAAGCTTTGTCTTCCGTAATGTTTAAAAAATATTGCAAAAAATAAAAAATTTCACAACACTTAAAAAATGTTGCGAAAATGTAATATTAGCAACATTCACTTAAATTGTTTTGCCAAAACTCAATTTTGTTAAGCAATGACAACATTCACGTGTTAGAATTTTGCGATAGATCCCTTTAACAACATTTAACTATCAAATATTATCTTTTATGTGTTACAAATAGTGTTTTTTTGGTGTAGTGTTTATCTGGTTACGATAACCTATATTTGTTTAATACGATTGCCTTTTATAAAAAAATCTTGTATGTGAATTCACGTGGTATTAAATATAAATAAACCAATGAGAATTCTGCTTTGTTATGACACAAATGATCAGGTCACACCTCTCAAAAGAGAATGAAAAAACTTGTGTCAGAAGGAATTCTTAATTCCCTTGATTTTTCGGACTCAAGTGTTTGTGTAAATTGCATTATGGGAAAACAAACAAATATAAGGAAATTAGGTGCCAATAGGACTTCGGACGTCTTAAAACTAATTCATACGGATATCTGTGGGCCATTCATTTCGGCTACTTGGAATGGTCAACAGTTATTTATTACATTTATAGATGATTATTCCCGTTATGGTTACCTATCTCATTCATGAGAAATCACAATCACTGGACGTAGTGGTGGGTGCGGGTCGGTTCGGTTCGGTTTTTTTCGGTTCCAGAAATTTTCGGGTATTTAGTAAATGGAACCGTCGGTTCCAAATATAATTTTGGAACCGTTCGATTTCGGTTTGGTTCGGTTCTTTTCGGTTCCGTTCGATTCCGTACTATAATTAAATTTTTTAACATTTAAAATAATACTACATAAATACACCTGAAAGTGGATACTAATATTAATAACAAAAAGTAGATACAAATACCAAGTTCAATCTTAACTCCTACAAATTAACGTAATCTAATTTAATAACATATAAATAATAAGTTGTCAAATACAAATACCAAAAAGTAAATATTGCTAATAAAATTTCGATATTCATATCAATAATTCATTTGTTTCAAACTTTCAAGTCTACATAAAAGTGAAATATAAATTAGAAGTCACAAAGATAAAATATTTTAAAGTATTGATAACACTTACCAACTATTTAATGTAATCATCAATTGGTTGACTTTCCATACTAACTATTAAGAAACTATACAAGAAAATTTGAAAAAAACACAACTAACAAACATAAATAAACTCTAAATTGTTCAACTAATAAGATTTAATAAGAAAAAAATTATTAATTTGTTTAGAAAAAATAAAAGAAATTGATTGATCCAATATAAAAAAAAAAATTCGGTTCTTATTCGGTTCTTCGGTTCTTGGTCGAGAACCGAACCAAACCATTCGGTTCTCGATTCGAATACCCGTTCGGGTATTTCATTTTAAAAAACCCGCTCGATTCGGTTCGGTTCGGTTCGGTTCGGTTCGGTTCGGACATTTTGCCCAGCCCTAACTGGACGTGTTCAAAGCTTATAAGGCTGAAGTTGAAAATCAACTCGGCAAAAGAATAAAACACGTTAGATCTGACCATGGTGGTGAATACTATGGCAGATATAACAGATCAGGAGACTAACGTCCAGGGCCTTTTACTAAATTTCTTGAGAAATGTGGAATCGTCCCACAATACAGCAGAATCTCTCTAGATAAAAGCACTAAAGGTTGCAGTTTAAATTCTCAACAAAGTTCCAAGTAAAGCAATTTTTAAGGGGTTACGAATTTTTAAAAGATCCCACTACTAGGTCAATTTTCGAAACGGAAAATGTCAGATTCCTTGAGGATGTAAAGTTTAAAGGGGGAGATAGGTTATAAGGTTAATGATTTTGTCTTGGATGAAGAATATGTATATATTTCTTCTGTTGCAATTGACAATGATCAGATTCAGGGACAAATTCTTGCTCCAGATCATGTTCAAGAAGCAATTTCGGATCAAGAAAATATTACAAAATCCCCCATACACAATCAAGAGATTGTTTCAGAAGAACAAACTCAACAACCTCAAGAACAAATGCCACTAAAGAGATCCACTAGAGAAAGGAGAAATGCAATTCCGAATGACTTTATAGTATTTTTCCAAGAACATGAGGATGACATTGGATTGATGGAAGAAGATCCTATCAACTTTCATCAAGCAATGAAAATAATTCTCAAAAGTGGATTAATTCCATAAATGAGGAGTATAAGTCTATGCAAGATAATAAAGTTTGAGATCTTGTCACGTTACCAGAAGGTGCGAAGCCCATTGATTGCAAATGAATTTTTAAAACCAAGAGGGATTCGAAAGGTAATGTGGAAAGATATAAGGCTCGTCTTGTAGTTAAAGGCTTTACTAAAAAAGAAAGCATCGACTTCAAATAGTCTTTCTCTCCAGTTTCAACGAAAGACTCTTTCAGGATTATAATGGCAATTGTGACACATTTTAACTTTGAGCTATATTAGATGGATGTAAAGACGACGTTTCTTAATGGTGACATTGATGAGACGATATATATGATGCAAATGGAAAACTTTGTGTCAGGAGACTCGAAGAAAATAATTTGCAAATTAAAGAAATCCATCTATGGGCTTACGCAGGCTTCACGTCAATGGTATCACAAATTTCATCAAATAATCACCTCGTTTTGTTTTGAGATGAATGTGGTTGATGATTGTGTATACCACATGTTTAGTGGGAGTAAGTATATATATATTTCTGTTATTGTGTATCCATGACATACTGCTTGCTTGCAATGATATAAACTTATTGCACGAAATTAAGAGATTTTTTTATCAAAGAATTTTGAAATAAAAGATTTTGGTGATGCCTCTTTTTTATTAGGGATTCGGATATATCAAGATCATTCTCAGGTATTCTTAAATTATCAAAAAAGAGCTATATCGATATGGTATTTAAGAGATTTAGGATGCATGATTGCAAACCAGGTGATACCCCTGTTGCTAAGGGGGACAATTTTAGTCTCAATTAATGCTCCAAGAATAAATAAAAGAAAATATAGGAAATTCCCTATACTTCAGTAGTTGGAAGTTTAATGTATGCTTAAATTTGCACACATCCGGATATAGCATTCACTGTTGGAATGCTAGACAGATATTTAATTAACTCTGGGATGGAAATTTGGAAAGCAGCCATTAGGTTATTCGGTATCTATAGAGAACTAAGGATTACATGATCACATTCAGGAAAATCAGACCAATTGGAGATCATTGGATATTCTGATTCTGATCATGGAATATGACTGCAAAATATTGTCATTAGGCTGCATATTTTGGATAGATTTGAAAGACCATTTTGACAATAGCAGTCTTGTATTCCAACAGGAACCTGATGATGTCAAAGTTTATAGACATTAAGTTCCTAATTGTCAAAGAAAGAATTCAGAGTGGTTAGATTTCTATAAAGCATATTAGGACAAACTCCATAATCATGGATCTATTTATTAAATGGCTACCACCCAAGGTCTTTAATGAGCATAATACTTATACGGGTGTTGCATCTTTTGATGATATGCCGGTTAGTGAGAGTTTGTACTTGAATGTTGTCTATTTTAGACACATTTTTATCTGTGAATATTCAGTTTATTTCAAAAATAAAGTATTCAGTTCAGTTTTCACTCTGATTAAAGTTTCAGTATTGATTTCACTTAAAAAATAAGTGAACCAGTTGAAAATAGACATGTTTGGATCACATAACATGTAATTTTCATGCTGCACTCCCATGATTGATCTATGTCATTTGGTTGTATGGGTATACATGACCATTGATGGATTTAGTCACGCTAAATGTGACGAATATCGCTTTGATCCTATATCAATATAACTGATGAACGAGATTGTTTGGAAATACCCATAATAATGATAGCATAAGATTGTGCACATTTGTAAGATTATATGTATGGCCCAGTGAGAGATTGTTGGAATCATTTCAACGTATGGGGCCACACGTGTATATATATTAAACTGTGTAGTGCTATCTTAAAGATTAGTCCATAGAGTGATCCAGTAAAGTTAATTTTGGACTAATGGGTATTAATTGTCATGGAAATAAAGTGTAGAGATTAGAATAGTTCTTGATTTATGAGGGGGCCAATTTGGAATAACTGAAAGATAATAATTGCATATTCAGTTATTATTTTATGGGTCGTTGTTCCCAATTGTACATGGCTTTTTCGATCTCTACATCCCTATCAACAGAGAGAAAATTCAGAATGAGACTACGTATCAATTGGAAGATCATAGCTCGTTCAAGCAATCAGACACATGGATCAAGGTATGCTTCCACTTTTAATCTTCTCTTTGATTTCAACATGGAGTATATTTATGCTTGTGATTAGGGTTTGATAATGTTTTGGTTGATAATCATTTTCAAAAATCCCTACACTACCATCTTATAAGTTATGTTAAAAGGTTAAATCCCGTATCGAATAAAAATGAAAATATAAACTATAATATATAAGAATTTGTATTACTCTTTTATCAATGTTAACATTTAAAATGGAACTTTAATCTTAATAAAAATAAAATGCATACCCTAAAGTACGATGATTTGTTGCTTCCGCTTAGATTAACCGACCATTTCCCCACAACCCCACAAAAGAATTGAGAAAATACAAGTGTTTTTGTTTCCGTAGTTGACAACATCTCTGTGCATCTAAATATATACTGATGATAATACAACTTTTTGTATCTGTGAAATTTTAAAAAACTCGACTATGTCATTCATAGTTAGTGTGTTATGCAAATTTATCCCCTTTTTGATGGGGATTGATTTTAATCCCAGTTATTATACAAAACAGATATACACAAAAATAGATAAACATTATTTACAACACTTTACAATCCAAACCACTGGACACAGCTTCTTCTATTGATCAAAAGAACTCAACGTTACCATCAAACTCATACACTCTTTCACCGAATTTCACCAAGAAAAGCCACCCTTAATAGATTAAAGAGTTACTCAAATCAAAAGAGGAGAAAAAACACTCTAGAAAACCTTCGAGAAGTGAAGACCAAATGATAGAAGTAATTAGGGTTTCAACAAAAACAAAAGAATATATCGAGATTGAGACATCAGTTGATCCAACGATCCATGGTGATTTGCAGTTTTAGTTATAAAGAAAAACAACCAAAGTCGCATTTACCAAATTCATTTTTATTTGGACTGAATATTGGGCTTGGGTTTTACTGGGCTTCATTAGTTAATGTTATTGGGCAATAGTATAGGAACATAGGCCAAGACCTTTTCATCATAGCCCAGTGTATTGGGTTGGATCTGACATTACAGTCCTAACAGATCTCTACCTTGATGAAAGTGGTTATACAAGCAGCTTATTACTTTATCCAGACAAACTACTAGACTACTAAAGCTTCTATGAATCTCCCATACAGCATCAAGTTTAGTGCTTGGACTAGTTTAAAATTAACCAATATCAATGTTCAACATTTGCAAACAAGACTTAAACTTGTTTAGATGTAGTGCCTCAGTACCCATATCAGCTGGATTAAATTGAATAGCAATTTTCTCAAGAAGTAAAACTTCTTTAGAAACTGTATCTCTAATAAAATGCAATTTAACATTAATATATTTGGTTCTTTCATGATAAATTGGATTTTTACACAAATGAATAGCACTTTGACTATCTGAATATATAATAACAGGATTACAGAGTTCACTTATTTCAATAATAAACCCTTAAGCCATAAACCAAGAATTGTCTCAGTTGTAGCAACATATTCCGCCTTAGTTGTGGATAGGGCTACAACATGTTGAAGTTTGGATGTCCAACTGATACATGTCCCACACAGAGTGAACATATAAGTTGTAGTGGATTTCCTATTGTCCCTATCTCCAACAAAGTCTGAATCTACAAAACCTTTAAGCACTACCCCCTCATTATAGGCACTAAAGGACAAACCTAAGTGTGAAGATCCCTTCAAATATCGCAATAGCCATTTTAAAGCAACCTAATGTTCAAATCTTGGATTAGCCATAAATATACTAAGTGTACTAATGGAATAATCCACATCAAGCCTTATATAGACCATTGTATACATAACTGATCCTACTGCATTAGCATAGGGAACCCTTTCCATTTGTTTAATATCATATTCATCTACAAGACATTGTTCATTACTTAGTTTAAAATGGCTGGCCAAAGGTTAGGGCTGTCAATGGATCGAATTTTAATCCGAATCCGATCCGAATCCAACGAAATAAATGGGAGATGGATTTAAGGTCTCAGTCTGATAATCCTATCAAGATCCGAATCCGATAATCCGTTAACTAAATGGATCAAATATGGATATAGGTCAATCCGATCCGATAACAATCCGATCCGATTTATTATAAATAATCGAGTCAGTAAAATATTTTTATGACATATTATGTCACTAAAATAAATAAATGAGAAAATAAATAAATTTGGAATAAAAAGGTAATCAAATTCAAAACATAAAAAAGTTAAAAAAAAAAATTATAATTATTAAAGATGTTTAAGAATTGAAAATTTTGAAAAAAAAAAAAAGAAACAAGAAGGAATTTTAGTTTACTAATTTAAAGTAAATAAATATCTATATTTTTCTTAATTATATTTATTACTGTAATTTATTTTACAATTTCTAAAACTAATAATTAATATGTAACAAATAATTTGATTTGAAAATGGAAATAATGAAATAAAATATTTATAGTTAGAATTGAAATTCAATTTTACCTTATCCCACATCGAATTTCAATAGAAAAGTAGAAGAGAATCTCTCATTTAAAAAGGAACATGATGATATAAGCCACTATTGGACTTGTTAGGAAAAACATGGGCCTCAAGTTAGTTCAAATTTTTTTTTTCTAATTTTTATTGATTTCGGATCGGATTATCGGATTGGATATCCGATAACATAGCAAATCGGATATGGATTTAACAATTAAATATCCATCGGATCAGATCGGATCGGATCGAAAAAAATCTGTTATCGGATCAGATCGGATATAGACAGATCCGATCCATTTACAGCCCTACCAAAGGTAGAGTAACATGTTTAGAGTTATGCATAGCAAATTTAGTCAACATTTCCTAAAATTTTCTTAGCATGATTCAAATCTTTCATCTCAAATTCAGCACTTAAAAATCTTTTTATCTCATTAATAACATAACTGTTCTGTCCAATCAATATCGTTTCATCCACATATAAAAGTAGAAAAGCAATAATAGCATTTTCAACATCTCTTCTAAAATATCGACAATGATCAAATTCACTTCTTATGAAACCAACAGTAGATACAAAATTATCAAATGTCTTGTACCACTGTCTTGGAAATTTCTTCAAGCTATATAAAGATTTTTTAACAAACAAACATGCTCAACTTTAGATTTATCAATAAAACCAAGTGGTTGCCTCATTTAAATCACCTCATCTAGGTCAACATACAAAAATTAGTTTTTACATCCATATGCTCAAGTTCAAGATCATAATGAGCAACAAAAACAAGCATAACTCTAATAATAGTTTACTTAACCACAAGGGAAAAAAATCATTATAATCTATGCCTACTTTTTGTGTAAAACCCTTAGCAACAAGTCTAGCCTTAAACTAATAGGCATCTTTTCAGTTCTTCCCTCCTCAACGCTAAATATCCACTTACAATCAACAAGTATCTTACCTGCAGGTTTATGAACAAAAGTCCCATCCTATTTTTTATTAAGGAGTCCATCTCATCTTTCATAGCAGCCTGCCAGTTCTCAGATCGCTGGCTGTACAAAGCCTCTTCATAAGATTTTGGTTCTTTAAAGACTATATGTCTTAATAAAAAAGAACATATAGTGAAAGGTAGTCCCTATACCTAGGAGGCTTTCTTATTTTTCTCCTAACCCCATCCGTGGTTAATTGGTAATCACTTACATCTTTAGGCTGACCTTCTACATTTTCTTGAACACCATCCTCTTCAAAATCTTGAGGATCAGAAGTAGTTTCAGCTTCTTCCTCCACCTATTCATGCACAATAGGATCAGATGGCAATCCAAGTTCCACCGGCAGCTTGGTTCCACCTCTTTCTTCAACTTCATGAAGTTTATTAGGTTCATTTTCTCTTAAACAAGGCCTATTAGATTCATCAAATGTAACATCCCTACTTGTGATAATCTTAAAACCTTTAGACTATCTATACCATAACCAGTACCCTTTAACCCCATCACGATATCCAAAAAAAAAAAAAAAATACATTTTTGAGTCTTAGGCTCTAATTTTCCTATACTCTGATGGGAATAGACAGCACATCCAAAATTTTTCAAATGGGAATAATCTGGAATATTTCCGGTCTACTATCACCCAGAGCACTAGAAAGAGTTTTATTAACAATACATGAAGCTGTTATCAAAGCTTCACTCCATAAGACCTTAGGAACACTTGAACTAACAAGCATGCATCTAAACTTATCTAACATGGTTCTATTCATCATCTCAGTAATTCCATTTTCCTGAGAGGTATAGGAAACTGTCATGTCTTTTAATCACTGTTTCATTGCAAAATTGATCAAACTCAGTATTGCAAAACCCTAGACCATTATTAGTTCTAAATATCTTAATCTTCTCCCAGTTTGATTTTCCATCAGAACCTTCTAAGTTTTAAACTTCTTAAATTTTTCAGATTTTTGTTTCAATAGATAAACCCAAACCTTTCTAGTGTAATAATCAATCAAGGATAAGAAATATCTATTCCCTCATTGAGTGATAGTGGATGAAGGTCCCTATAAATCAAAATGTATGTACTCAAGGATAAATGTAGTCCTATGCTTCCCAGTGTTAAAGTGCAATCTATGCCGCTTACCTAAAGTGCAATTTTCACAAAAAAGAACTTTAGATATGGAGTCTTTTCCAAAAACACCATTCTTATGAAGGATAAGCAAGCATTTTTCACCCACATGAGCTAATCTTTTGTGTCACTTTAGATTGGCATCAAGTTTAGCACTGGAAAACTCAGCAATGTGATCGACCACTATATTGGCCTTGATCACATAAATCCTATTTCTTTAATACCCTTACTTTAATACCCTTAAACATGATAAGAGATCCTTTTATCACCTTTAATAGGCCATATCCATTTTTACCTTGTAGACCCATGCCATCTAAATTTCCCATTGAAATTAGGTTTCTATTTGATTCAGGAACATATCTAACCCTTTCAAGGGTATAGATATATCCATTACTAAATTTCAATGTTACATTCCCAATTCCTTCAACTATGCAAGCTATGTTATTCCCCATAACTACTTCTCCTCCACTAATTTTCTTAAAGCCTTCTAACCAGTTTTTCTTAGAAGTTATATGGAAGATGCAACCAAAGTCCAAGATCCATTCTTAGATCTGATTTCCTTCATCTGCAACATTGACAGAGTTCGGATAAGGTGTCTATTCAGTCACAACATATACATCTACAATAGTAGATTCTATAGGTTCTACTACATTTCCTTCATCAACACCTTTTCCTATTTGTTCATTTTTCTTCTTATAACAATCTTTGATAAAATGATCAGTCTTCCCACATCCATAGCATTTTTTCCTAATATGCTTTATAGGAACTTGACCACTATGAATTCTTTCCTTAACAACTAGGAACTTGATGTCTATAAACTTTGACATTATTGAGTTCCTGTTGGAATATTAGGCTGCTATTGTCATATAATAACTTAAGTGATCTTTCATGTCAATAAAAAATGTGCAGTATAATGACAAAATTCTACAGTTATATTTTATTATCAAAACCAAAATATCCAATGATCTCCAATTGGTCTGATTTCTGATTTCCTACATGTGATCATGTAATTTTTAGTTCTCTATAGATACCGAAAAACCTGATTGGCTGCTTTCTAAATATCCATCTCAGAGTAATTAAAAATCTGTCCAACATTTCAACAATAAATGCTATATTCGGATGTGTGCAAATTTAAGCATACATTAAACTCCCAACTATTATAGCAAATAGAATTTTCTATATTTCATTTTCCTTAACTTTATCCTTAAGGCATTGATTGAGACAAAACTTGTCTCTTTTAATAATATGGGTATTACCTGGTTTACATACCTGCATCCCAAATTTCTTAATAACCTTATCGATATAGTTCTTTTGTGAATCCAAAAACACTTCGAGAATGATCCCCGTGTATCTATATCCTTAGTACAAAAGAGACTTCATCAAGATTTTTCAATTCGAAATTCTATGTTAGAAATATCTTGATTTCGTGTAATAAACATATGTCATTGCAAGTAAGCAGTATGTCATCGATATACAATATGATAAACATATGTTTACTCTTACTGAACTTATGATATACACAATCATCAATTGAATTCTTCTTAAGACAAAACGATATAATTATTTGATGAAATTTGTCATATCATTGACGAGAAGCTTGCTTAAACCTATAGATTGATTTATTTAATTTGTAAACCATCTGACGTAATTTAAGATAAAAAAATGTGTTACAAGTGCCATAATTGTCCTAAAAAAGTCTTTCGTAGAAACTGGAGAGAGAGAGAGACTCTTTAAAGTCAATGTCTTCCTTTTGAGTAAAGTCATTTACAACAAGACGAGCTTTATATATCTCCCTTTCAGGCAATGGATGAGTTTCCAAATGTCATTGTCTTTAATGGACTTTATTTCTTTATTCAGGCATCAATCTACTATTGAGAATTATTTCTTTCCATGACTTGATAAAAGTTGATTGATCAATCTACTTTCATCAATCTAATGTCATACTTATTTTATTGAAGAAAGACTTTAAAGTCATCTGAAATTGCCTCTCATTTTTATAGTGAATTTTGTTAATGTCATTTGTTTTTAAGATTGTTGAGTTTTTTTTTTGGAACAATAACTTGATTATGTATATACGATTTTGTAATATTGTCTTAATCCGAAATTGTTTTTTGAACAATATTTGGAGCAAGAATTTGTCTCTGGTCCTAATCATTGTCAATTGCAACAGAAAATATGTATATATACTCTTTTTCAAAACAAAATTAACAATTTTAAAACCTTATATCCTCCCCGCAAACTCTACATCCTCAAGGAATCAAGCATTTTCTGTTTCGAAAATTGACCTAATAGTGGGATCTTCAAAAAAATTGTAACCCCATAATAGTTGCTTTATTTGAAACTTTATTGAAAATTTAAGTTGTAGTCTTTAGTATTTCTTCCTAGAGAGATTCTAGTAATGTGAAATGACTAATAATACTCCTTACCATATCCTTAATTGTTCTATTTCGTCTCTCAGTAATACCATTCATGCGGGGGACTTGACATGGTATACTGTGGGACGATTCCACATTTCTTTAGGCATTTAAGCCCTGGACATTGTTCTTCTGATCCGTCATTTGTGCCATGGTATTCACCACTATAGCCATATCAGACATATTTTATTCTTTTATTGAGTTGATTTTGAATCTAAGTCTTGTAAGCTTTGAACATGTCCGTGATTGAAACTTCTCATGGATGAGATACAAGTAGCCATAACGAGAAAAATCGTCCATGAACATAATAAATGACTATTGACCATTTCTAGAAGTCGAAATGAATGACCCACGGATATCCGTATAAATTAGTTTTAAAACGTCCGAAGTTCTATTGACACCTAATTTCCTTATATTTGTTTGTTGTTTCTTAGTGTAATTAATATAAACACTTAAGTCTAAAAAATTAAGGAGATCAAGAATTCCTTCGGATACATGCTTTTTTTTTAAAGAGATGTGACCTAAATGCTTATACCATAACGAAACAAAATTTTCATTAGTTAATTTACGTTTAATATCACATGAATTCACATACAATGTTTCTTTATAAAGATGCATCTGTATTAAGGAAATATAGATTATCATAACCAGATAAAGAACTGGTAGCACAATATTTGAATTAAGAGAAAAATGCTAAACTAACTATTTCCACTTGAACAAGAGTAATCAAATTTGTCTAATGTAGAAATAGAAACCAAATTTCGTCTAAAAGATGGTTCCACAAATATCTCTTTCAAATCAAAATAATAACCTCTCTTGAATGATAACGTAAAAGTCCTTATAGCCTAAACTTTAATTGATTTGCCATCGCCCTATATAGATGAATCTTTCAGCATCAATTATCTTTTGACTGTTCAAGCAACCCCGCATAGACACACTTTTGTGAGTAGTGACATCATAATTTATCAACCAAATGTATCTTGGTATTGAAACTAAATTATCTTCAAAACAAACCAAAGTGAGAATGTTATTGGAATTTCACGCTTCATGATCATAAAACCTATGCGATTTGAATGATCTCACTTATTTGAGTCATGTTTTATTAGCGAAATTTTTATCCGTAAGAGTAGTGAGTTATTCAATCCTTAACCCAAGCTCTAGATCCATGCCCTAAGAACGATACAAATTTTATCTTTCCAGCCCTTAAACTTGGTTCAAGCACATGAATTGAATTGATATTGTCAAATATTGTAGAAGTTGATGGATTAACTAAATAGAGAATTTAAACCCAATTAACATGTTCACTTGGAAATTCATATTGAGCAATCAATAAATTCAATGGAAGACCCCATCACATGAGATCGGGCACAACATCGATATTTAGTTTTTAAACAGAAATATCAACTTTTAAGTGAAGCTCTTGGTGTAGTAATTAAATATTGACAATAAAACATGTTAAACATTAAGTCTATCTTTTAATAGACTCAATGTTCACATAAAAGAAAATTTATAATTGTCAAATATTTATTACTACATGTGTGCAAATAATTCGGTTAAATATTGACCATCCATTGGATCAATCAATACCCGTATGAATTATGTACGCACTACCATCCTAATATTCCAAATAAATCAATTTAGACAAGAAATATTATTTTGGTAATATGTTGTTTCAATTAATTTATTTTAAAAAATTGATAATTCAAAAGAAATTTTAAATTGATTGCTCATTAATCTTTAATCTTTTTTTTTTTTTTAAATGATGCATTTCAAGAAACAAAGACTATGGAATGTTGAAGGCAGTCAACGAATTATTCACTGAATCACATCTTTACAGCACTTGACAGAAATCAAATATTTAATATTCTAGTTTTAATGTCTACTTAGCCCAAAAAAAATTGTACTATTTGTGTTTTCAATTCTAAATTCACTGTTATCGCCGAATATAAAAAATCCCACCATGATTGGAAAAGGATGAAGAAAACCAATTAATTTTGGATTTCATTTTTCATGTTTTTTACACTGACGGAAAAACATAATAGGATTATTGATCAAAACAATAATCAAATCCTTAATTCTCAATAATATAACCATAGATCTTACCCCATGTTGAAATTCGGAAAAATAACAAAATATAAAAACATACATTGATCTATGATAATCTGATTCTTTGTCTGGATAGGTTAGGATCTTCCAAATAATTGGTGATCTTCCTTTATACTTTTACTCTCTATTGATGGGGATGTAAAGAAACTTAAAGAACACCAACAAATGGGAACCATAACCATATAAAATAATAGTAGTAACTCAGTAGTCACTACTATCTTTCAGTTACTTCAAATTGGCCCCTCATCAATTTAAAACAACACTCCAGTCTCAATACTATAATTCCATGAATTCTAATACTCATTAGTCACAATACATCTTTATTGGATCACTTTAATTGACTAATATCCTTTAAACAATAGCACCACACATTTCAATATACAATGTGTTACCCCATATATGTTGAAATTATCCAACAATCTCCCACTGGACCATACGTGTAACCTTACAAATGTGCACAATCTTATAAGCTCAAAATTTTGCTATTATTATTATAGGTATTACCAAATAATCTCGTTCATTAGTTATATTGATATAGGATCAAAGCGATTTTCATCACATTTAACATGACTAAATCCATCAATGGTCACATACACCCATACAACCAAATGATATAGATCAATCATGGGAGTGTAACATGAAAATTACATGTTGTGTGATCCAAATATGTCTATTTCGAATTGGTCCAACCTTATTTCTTAAGTGAGATCAATACTGAACATAATAACAGAGTGAAATGAACTGAATACTTTATTTCTGTACAGAATAATATCTAAATACACAAATAAAGTAATGAAAATATAAACTCCCACTAAAACTTGATATCCTCATGATATACAACACCTATATGAGTAGTGTGCTGGTGAAAAAACTCTGGGTGTCAATCCCTTAGTAAGCGGATCCGCAATCATGGAGGTTGTCCCAATATGCTCTATGGAAATCTGTCTATTCTGTACTCTTTCCTTCACAACCAGGAACTTGATGTCAATATGTTTTGACTTAGATGAGCTCCTGTTGTTGTTGGAATATAGAACTGTTGAGTTATTATCACAATATAACTTTTGTGGTCTTTCGATGCCATTCAGAATGCGCAGCCCAGCGATAAAATTTTGCAACCATATTCCATGATTAAATGCCTTATAGCATGCTACAAATTCTGCTGCCATGGTAGAAGAAGCTATGAGTGTCTGCTTGGCACTCTTCCAAGAAATAGTTCATCCAGCTAACATATAAATATAGCTTGATGTGAATCTCCTACTATCTTGGTATCCAGTAAAATTAGAATCGGAGTACCCTATAATCTCTAACTGATCCGATTTGATATAGGTGAGCATGTAATCCTTTGTTCTCTTCAAATACTTCATAACCCTTTTGACTGCTTTCCAATGATCCATTCCAGGGTTGCTCAAATATCTGCCTAGCATTCCATCAATGAATGCTATGTCTGGACGTGTACAAATTTGAGCATACATAGGACTCCCAACAGCTGATGCATAGGGAATCTTCTGCATTTCCTTAACTTCAAGGTTATTTTGCGAGCATTGTTCGAGACTAAATTTGTCTCCCTTAGCGACAAGAGTGTCACCTGATTTACAATCCTGCATGCCAAACCTTTTAAGTACTTTATCGATGTAGCTCTTTTGTGATAATCCAAGAATACCTCGAGAGCGATCTCAATGTACCTGAATCCCTAATACAAAAGTGGCGTCACCAAGATCTTTCATCTCAAAATTCCTTGATAAAAATCTATTGGTTTCGTGCAACATGTCTATATCATTAGTGGCAAGCAGTATGTCATCAACATATAAAACTAGGAAAATATGCTTACTCCTACTGAACTTGTGATACACAAAATCATCAACAGCATTTGTCTCAAAACCAAACGAGATAATTACTTGATGAAATTTGTAGTACCATTGACGGGAAGCTTGCTTGAGCCCATAGATGGATTTCTTTAATTTGCAATCCATATTCTTCGGGTCTCCCGACACAAAGTTTTCTGGTTGCACCATATAGATCGTCTAACAATGTCGCCATTGAGAAATGTCGTTTTAACATCCATCTGATGTAACTCAAGGTCAAAGTGCGCAACAAGTGCCATAATTATCCTGAAAGAGTCTTTCTTTGAAACTGGAGAGAAAGTCTCTTTGAAGTCAATACCTTCCTTTTGGGTAAAGCCTTTAGCTACAAGATAAGCTTTATATCTTTCCACGTTACCTTTCGAATCCCTCTTGGTTTTAAAAATTCATTTGCAACCAATGGGTTTCGCACCTTCTGGTAACGTGACAAGATCCCAAACTTTATTATCTTGCATAGACTTATACTCTTCACTCATGGCATCAATCCACTTTTGAGAGTTAGAACCCTGCATGGCCTGACGGAAGTTGATTGGATCATCTTCCATCAATCCATTATTTTCCTAATGTTTTTGGAGAAATACTATAAAATCATCTGAAATAGCATTTTTCCTTTCTCTCGAGGATCTCCTTAAAGGTATTGGTTCTCGAGGTTGTTGAGTTTGTACATCAGGAATAATTACCTCATTTTGGATGGGAGGTTCAACATTGTCTTGTTGAGGTTCTGGATATACTTCTTGATCAATAACATGTATAGAAACCTGTACATTGTCAAAAGCAATAGTAGGAATCGAAATTGATCATTCCTCAACTTCTTCCTCAAAGTTAATGTCTCTAACCTTATTTCGATTCCACATTCCTCTAGGTATTTAGCAAATGGTCCTGGACATTGTTCACCTAAACCGTCATTTCTGCCGTAGTACTCACCACCACGATCAGACCTAACGCTTTTTATCTTTTTGTTGAGTTGATTCTCAACCTCAGTTTTAAACACTTTGAACATGTGCAATGACTCAGACTTTTCATAAATAAGATATAGGTACCCATAATGTGAGTAATCGTCTATGAATGATATTAAATATTGTTGACTATTCCAAGAAGCCGTAGGGAATGATCCACAAATATCCGTGTGTATCAATTCTAAGACATCCGGAGTTCTGTTATCACCTAATCTCTTAGTTTTGGTCTGTTTTCCCTCGATACATTCAATACATACATCAAAATCTGTGAAGTCAAGGGAATCCAAAATACCATCTGACACAAGTCGTTCAACTCTAGCTTTAGAGATGTGACCTAAGCGCTTGTGCCATAATTTTGCTGAATTTTCATTATTTAATTTGCGTTTAATACCACGTGATTCCACATGCAGGTTTTCATTATATGATGCAACAATATCAAGCAAATATATGTTATCATATGCAGATAATAAACCAGTATCAATAATATTGGAGTTTAAAGAAAGACTAAACTGATTGTTTTCAAATGAACAATAATTACCAAATTTGTCCAACAAAGAAACATAAACCAAATTCCGTCTAAAAGACGGCACAACAAAAGTGTATTTCAAATCCAAATAGTGACCAATTTTCAACAATAACCGAAAAGTGCCTATTATATCAACTTCCACCGACTGGACATCACCCACATAGATGTGTCTTTCACCATCATTTGGCTTTCGATAGCTTAGACAGCCCTGCATAGAAATACTTATGTGAGTAGTAGCTCCAGAATCTAACCACCAAGTATTTCTAGGTACTGAAACTAAATTAACCTCAGAACAGACCAAAGTAAGATCTGTACCTTTATTTGTACGCCGACGTGGTATTTGGTACAGTTCTTCTTCAAATGTCTAGTTTTGTTGCAAAAAAAAACAAGTCCCTTTGTCTTCTTACCTTTTCTTTAGTACTGGACCCTTAGGAGCAGCTTCATATTCCTTCATTCTTTTCTTGCCCTTATCTTTAGAAATGCTTGCCAAACAAACATTTTCAGTTCTATCTTACTTCAACCTTTCTTCCGCTTGCACATAATATGAAATGAGCTCATTTAGAGACCATTTCTCATTCTGACAGTTATAATTGACCTTAAATTGACTAAATTGTGCAGGAAACGAGATCAATACCAAATGTACGAGCAAGTCAATAGACAGCTCGAGCTTTAGTGCCTTAAGTTTTGAAGCAATGTGAGACATCTCCATGACGTACTCCTTCATATTTCCTTTGCCTTTATACCTTATTGAAATCAAGCGTTGCAAAAGCATGCTTGTTTCAGCCTTATCGTTTTTCGCAAAACGTTTCTCAATTTCGGTAAGGAAATCCTTGGCATTAGTCACTTCTACAGATACAGCCCCTATAAAGGCTTCCGGAATGCCATGCTTAATGATCATTAGACTCATGCGATTTGAACGATCCCACTTCTCATAGTTCCTCTTTTCATTAGAAGAACTTTCGTCCGTAAGAGGAGTGGGTTGCTCAATTCAAAGCACAAGATCTAGATCCATGCAGCCAAGAATAATCAAAACGTTCTCTTTCCAATCCTTGAAGTTTGTCCCATTGAGCATGGGAATAAAATTAACATTTGCAAATATGGTAGTAGCAAATGAATTAGCTGTAGATAGAAGATGATGAATTATGCTCATATTAATATTAAAATTCAATAATCAATAAATTCAAATAATGGTAAGTCCCATCTCAAGATACCTAGCACATCAATAATATGAAGTCTTTGGATAGTAATATTAATTGTAAATGGTACTCTTGATGTAGTGATCAAACATTGACAATAACTCCTGTCAAATAATAAACCCATCTTTGGATTGATTTATCATTCACATGGAAACCTATAATTGTCACACGTTTACCACCACAAGTTTGCATGGAATTGGCCAAATATTAACCTTCCTTTGGGCTGGTTAATATCCGCATGAACTAGCATACACACGAAATCTTTCTAATATTCTAAGTTAACGTATTGCTTCAATCAATTCACTTTTGAATATTATATATATACTCAAATGAGTCTTTAATACCAAAATTTGAAAATCAGAATACTTAATTTTATTTATCTTGAAACTTTAAGGGCCTAAGGTTAATAATTCAAAACTTTAGGGGTCAAAATTAATTAATTCCAAACTTTTGGGGGTTAATTGTTAATAATTGGAAAGTTTAGGAGTCAAAAATAAATTATACGGAACTTTAGGGACCAAACTAAACCAATTATGAACATTCAGGGGCTAAATTATTAAATTCGGAACTTAAATAGCCCAAATTAATTAATTTCAGAACTTTAGGGGCTGAATTATTAAAACCAATTACCTTAAAGTCTAATTAGGATTAACTTTAAACTTTAGAGGCTAAATAATAAATAACTCAACCCTAACCTTAATTTTTAATTGCAAGAAAGTGTTCCTAATTTTTAATTGCAAGAAAGTGTCCCAAAATTTCAAATTTGCAACCGAAGCCCCCGCCCCCAAAAATTCAAAAAAAAAAAAAAATGAAAATCTTTAATAGCCATAATTGAAAACTTTAATGGAGGGAAAAACCTCTCCATCTCCCCTAAAAAATGGGGCTACTGTAACACAGCGACAGCCATGCTGCCGCTGGCACCAGTGGAGGCGGCCACCAGTGGCGCGACAGCCACACAAAAAAAATTATAATTAATTTTTTTTTGAATAAAAAAAAAAAATTATCTCAAATTTGAATTTAGAAAGAAAATCATTAATTATACCATAAAATCATGCCAATTACATGAAATAACAAACCAAAAAATTTAGATCCATAACATAATATGCTATAATTTCATAACTTAGCATGAAAATCAAAGAATTCATAAAAAAAAGCAGAATTTAAAACTTCAATTTCTCATGAATTTCAACTATGAAGTGCCTGTGATACTACTTGATGGAAAAGTATAATAGGATTATTGATCAAAATAATAATCAAATCCTTAATTCTCAATAATATAACCATAGATCTTACTCCATGTTGAACTCCGAAAAAATAACAAAACGTAAAAACATACCTTGATCCATGATAATCTGATTCTTTGCCTAGATAGGTTAGGATCTTCCAATTGATTGGTGATCTTCCCTTATACTTTTCCTTACTATTGATGGGGATGTAGAGAAATTTGAAGAACACCAACAAATGGGGACCATAACCATATAAAATAATAGTAGTAACTCAATAGTCACTATCTTTCAGTTGCTTCAAATTGACCACTCATCAATTTAAAACAACACTCCGATCTCTACACTATAATTTCATGAATTTTAATACCCATTAGTCACAATACATCTTTATCGGATCACTTTAATCGATTAATATCCTTTAAACAATAGCACCACACATTTCAATATACAACGTGTAGCCCCATAAATGTTGAAATTATCCAATAATCACCTTATTCATGTTATCACAACAATATCTAAGAATCACGAATTACATTCGAAAAAATACCTTAAAAATTCAAAATTTTAAAATTTGGGGCTTGAATTTCACATTTCAAAATTCTTCTTTATTCTCAATGGTTTAACATAGATTGACTCTGATACCACTTGTTAAATTTTTTACGAAACTCTAAATCTTAAGAGCTTGAAAATTTAATTACTTAATTGTCAAGACCATATATGTCACCAAGAGAATTATTAAATGCGGAATACCTTAATTCATTATGAATGATTTTTTATTATTGGACCTTGATTCCGGATATCAAATATTGACTCTTTCGATTTTTGAATTATTGATCATGATTTTATCTTCTTACTCCATAATCTTGATTGTGTAATATCACGTTCTTGATTATGGGTTTTGAATATTCATTTTGAATATATTTTTTCTTATATTCTTGTGTTGATATGAAGCCACAAAAAAATGAGAATCATATAAGTTGAGGAGCATAACCCTATATATAGTGTCCATATATATTTGACCCATCATCAAATATAATTTTAATGGATATCATCTAAACATATGATCAAATCCACATTTATTTAAATGTCCAAAACCCAATAACTTAAATTTTTATTAGATCACTTTACTCTTTTGCTTAACTTTAAGATAACATCTAACACAAGTAATTATGTATATTGACCAACATGACAAATTAACAATTTTTCCCAATTATATTTGCTACTTTTTTCTCGTATATGCAAAATATGAAAGAAGTAAAATTACTTAAAAAATAAATAATTACTTTATTTTTTTAACTTTGACCAAAAAAATTATAGCTGTCTCTTCTTTGTCATTTTAAGTGGCTTGAATATGTTTATTATTTGTGGCGATAAGTTGTCCACGAGTTATGAGTGTAAGGGACTTCAACACCATATGTTTACAATTTTATAATCTTTTAGTACTGTTATAAGTTTTCATGTGACCTAGGCCCATGGCTTCCAGCTTGACAGTTGATTGATTTTGGAGGTTGTCTTTTTTTATTTTATTTTTGTTTTTTTGTTATGTTTCTAGAAAAACTGCTTCAATAATGATGGTATAAACTATAATGTTGTATTATATCTAAATGATATGTTTGGTTTGTTACACTTGATAGTCAATAAACTTTGTCGGTCTTGACTATTGATCTTGTGTAGTCTAAAATCACGTTTGAATGAGAAAGAAAAAGAAATTGGAATCATAGTATCTTTTCGTCTTGGGTAGAGGAATGCACTATTCATCTTCCAACTTCTTTAGGCAAATTTAGGGTCACAATTGAGACTATTATCCAGTTGATTAGCACGTCTAACAAATTTACTTAAAAGTAAATAAATACATTTTAAAATAAATATTTATTCTGTAATATCAAATGTAAGATACAATAAGGGTTACGACGAAGCCACTTAATAACATATTTGGAGACTCGAGCACTTTATGCAAAATAAAGAGCATATTTAAATTTAATGATTAAATTTTTCATACATCAATGCGCTCTATAATGGCTATTGTTTTATTTTATTTTTTAAAATTTATTGACTTCTTTTCATCTTTTATTTAACATGGTTTTTTATATTTCAATAACTAATCAATTCAAATATGATTTGAATAATATAAGAAATAGAGTAGTGAAATATGTAGCTTTTAAATCATTATAAATTAAGAATATAGAGTGAGTTTGACTCTCCAAACACTCTGTTATAATAAGAAAATAAAAAGTTTTGAATTTTATTTTTAAGCATTAAGTTTCTAGAATAAAAAACCTCTTATATTTAGAGTATCTCTTGTGCATACTCGCATTAGGACTGTCGAAATTCATAAGAATACTACCATGAAGAAATTTAGACCTCGAGCTTGAAGATGTTTATTGTAAGAATTTTATGAAACTCTAAATCTAAAAAACTTGAAACCTAATTACTTTATTGCCAAAATCCTCCAATCAAGTCACCAAGAGAATTAGTAAATGCGGAATATATCTTAATTCATTAGAAATAATTCTTTATTATTGGATCTTGATCTTGGATTTTGAATCTAGGATATCAATTAAATCTCTTCATGTTTGGTTTCTTAATCTTTAATCTTAAATATTGTCTATTTTGATTCTTAAATTCTTGTTCTTGACTTTGACTTCTTGCTTCATAATCTTGATTGTTTTAATTCCTTCTTCTTTGATTGTTGATTTCCTGTTCGTGATTGTGGGTTTTGAATATTCATTTTCAATATGTTTTCTTTTGTATTCTTGTATTGATGGGATGATACAAAAAAATGAGAATCACATACGAATTGGGGATCTTAACCCTATTTATATTTTCATATATATTCGACACATCGTCAAATGCAATCCTAATAGAGCCGGTCTCTACACATATTTAGCTCATACTTTATTTAGATGCCTAAAACCCAATAACTTAAATTCTTTATTAGATCACTTTATACGCGCTTAACTTTAAGACATTATTTATACACAATTAATTATATATGTAGGCCACATGAAACATTAATATTTTCTCAACAATATCCTATTTGGGCCACATATGTTATTTTATATGTGCATAACCTTATGAGATCAAAACTTTTGCTATCATAACCAGAAATATTTTCGAACAATCTCTTCCATTAATTATGTCAATATATGATCAAACCGATCTTCGTTATAATTATTATAACTAAACTTTCAATGATCACGTATATCAATACAATCAAATAACGTAGATCAATTATGGATCTGTAACATGGAAATTATATGTAATGTGATCCAAACATGCCTATTTACAACTGGTCCTACATTATTCTTCAATGAGGTAAAAAACTTTAATTAGATTAGAACTGAATTGAATACTTTATTTCTGCAGAATAACCTGAACATTTATAAGTATAAGGTGTGTCTAAATCTGACAAACAGTCAAATACAAACTCTAACTAAATTATCATATCATCAAAAGATGCAACATCCATATGAGTAGTACGCTTATGAAAAACCCTGGGTGGTAGCCCTTTAGTAAGCGGATCAATAATCATGGAGTTTGTTTTAACATGTTCTATAGAAACCCAACCACTCTGAATTCATTCATTAACAATTAAGAACTTAATGTTTATAAACTTTAACATCATCGAATTCCTATTGGAATATAAGACTCCTATATCACGAAATAACTTAAGTGGTTTTTCAATATCCATCCAAAATATGCAGCCTGATGAAAAAATTTCGGAATCATATTTCATGATCAAAATCAAAATATTCAATTATCTCCAATTGGTCTGATTTCCTATATGTGATCATGTAATCCTTAGTTTTGTATAGATATAAACAAACCGGATTGGCTGCTTTTCAAATATTTATCTCAGAGTTATTTAAATATTGCCTAGTATTTCAATAATGAATGCTATATCTGGACGTGTGGAAACCGAATCATACATTATACTCCCAACTGCTGTAACACAGAGAATTTTTTGTATTTCATTTTCTTTAGTTTTATCCTCAAGGCATTGATTGAGACTAAATTTGTTTTCTTTAACAATAGGGTATCACTTTGTTTATATTCCTACATTCCAAATCTCTTAAGAACCTTACCGATATAACTCTTTTGTAACAATTCAAAAACATCACGAGATCGATCCCAGTGTATCTGTATCCTCAATACAAAGAAGTGTCACCAATGATTTTTATTTCAAAATTTCATAACAGAAATATCTTAGTTATATGCAATAAACATATATCATTGCAAGTAAGCAGTATGTCATCGACATAAAATATCCGAAAAATATGCTTACTCCAACTGAACTTGTGATATACATAATTATCAATTGAATTCATCTCAAAACTAAACGAGACAATTATTTGATCAAATTTGTGATACTATTGACGGGAAGCCCGCTTAAACCCAGAGATGTATTTCTTTAATTTGTAAACCATTATATGTAGTTCAAGATTAAAATGTGTCACAAGTGCCATAATAATCCTAAAATAGTCTTTCATAGAAACCAGAGAGAAAGTCTCTTTAATGTCAATGCTTTCCTCTTAATGGAATTAAAACAAATACTTAAGTCAGAAAAATTAAAGGGATTAATAATTCATTCTAACACAAGCTTTTTCATTCTTGAGAGATGCAACCTAATCGCTTATGTCATAACGAAGCAAAATGTTCATTGTTTAATTTATATTTAATACCACATGAATTCAAATGTAATGTTTCTTTATAACATGCGGGTATTAAGCAAATCTAGGTTATCATACCCAGATAAAGAACCAGTACCCACAATATTTAAATTAAGAAGAACACTAAACAGACTATTTCCAATTGAATAAGAGTAACCGAATTTGTCTAATATAGAAACTGAAAGAAAATTTTATCTAAAGGACGGTACTCAAATGTCTCTTTCAAATTCAAACAATAACCATTTTTAAATAATAACCTAAAAGTCCTTATAGTCTCAACTTTAACTGATTTGCCATCGCCCCACAAAGATAAATCTTTCAGCATGCATCAATTGACTTTCGACTATTCAAGTAACCCAACAGAGATACACTTATATGAATAGCGACACTAAAATTTATCCTCCAAGTGTGTTTAGGACTGAAACTAAATTAACTTTAGAATAAACCAAAGTGAGAAGTGCACTTTTCTTTACACGCTAAGCATGGTATTTATCACAGTTCCTCACGTGTCCTAGATTTTTACAAAAGTAACATCTAGATGATTAAGCCTTTTCACGCTTTTGATGTTTCTTTTGAGTTGAATCAGATGTAGCTTCCTTATTCTTTAACTTGTCTTTAGAGATACTTACCAAGTGAATACTTTTAGTTCTCTTTTGCTTTAGCATTTCTTTTTCTTGTACACAATATGAATTAAGATCATCAAAAGTCCACTTCCCCTTTTGACAGTTGTAGCAAAACTTAAATGAATTGAATTGTGTAGGAAGAGAAATCAAAACCAAATGCATGAGCAAATCATCAGACAACTCAAACTTTAATACTTTTAGTTTTGAAGCAAGATGAAACACATCCATGATGTACTCCCTAATATTTTATTTAGCCTTATACTTTAGTGAAAACAAGTTCACAAGAAGCGTACTGTTTTGGCATTATCACCCTTTGCAGAGTGTTTTTCGTTTTTTTTAAGAAATTCCTTAGCATTAGTTACCTTATTGGACAAGCGCCTCTAAATGTTGCTGGAATTCCACACTTCATGATATTAAGACTCATGTGGTTTGAACAATCCCACTTGTCCAAATCCCTTTTTATTATCAGAACTCTTATTCGAAAGATTAATGGGTTATTTAGTTCTTAACGCAAAGTTTAGATTCATGCCGCTAAGAAAGATACAAACTTTCTTTTCCCAGCCTTTAAACATTAGTTCAAGTACATGAATTGAATTCACGTTAACAGATATTGTAGAAATGGATGGATTAACTGAATAGAGAACTTAAACTTAATTAACATGTTCACATGAGAATCCATATTGAGAAATCAATAAATTTCAATAATGGTGGGCCCCATCACAAGAGACTGGGCACAAAATTGACGTTTAGTTTTTGGACAGAAATATCAACTTGTAAATGATACTATTCGTGTAATAATCAAATATTGACAATAAACCAAGTCAAATATTAAATCTATTTTTGAACCGACTCAATGTTCAAATAAAAAATATACTTTATAATTGTCCCATATTTATTACGATAGGTGTGCAAATAATTCATCCAAATATTTACCTTCATTTGAGCCAGTCGATATCCGCATGAATTACAAATACACAACCTTCCTAATATTCCAAATAAATAAATTTAGACAAGAGATGTTACTTTGGTAACATATTGTTTCAATTAAGCTATTTTAGAAAATTAGTAATCCAAAAGAAACTTTAAATACAAAAATTTGAAATTGATTGCTCCTTAGTCCTTATCTTTTATTTTATTTATTTTTTTGTTTTGACAAAAAAAAATTAGAAACTTTAA
This sequence comes from Fraxinus americana, assembly GCA_035079005.1. Lineage (NCBI taxonomy): Eukaryota > Viridiplantae > Streptophyta > Magnoliopsida > Lamiales > Oleaceae > Fraxinus > Fraxinus americana. The sequence goes on along the minus strand of CM068710.1, from coordinate 19,229,373 downwards.
TATAAAATTAGCGTAGTAGTGCCTAGGACCGGGCGCCGTGGCGCTGTCGCGCTGCAGGGGGTAGCTCTCCAGGCATTGTAGCGCTCTGACCGCTCCTGTTCAATCTTTTTAAGAAAAATTCCCAAAAAAATCGTATTTTTTTAAATTTTAGGGTTAAAATTCATATCTTAAAATTAAGGAATCAAAAGTATGAAGTTCAACTCAAAAATCTTGTTCGAAAAATTTTTAATTTCAAAATTTATGGCTAAAATTTATATTTCTAATTAAATAACTCTAAAATTCAATTTATGAGTTTCAACCATAATTTTTTTTTCTTGATTCTCAATGGTTTAATATACAGTTGACTCTAATACCACTTGTTAGAATTTTATGAAACTCTAAATTTTAAAATTTTGAAAACCTAATTACTTTATTGTTAAGATCCTGCATGTCAAATTACTAAGAGAATTATTAAATGCGGAACATACCTTAATTCATTGGAAATAATTCTTTATCATTGGATCTTGAATGTTGGATATCGATTGCAATCTGTTCATGTTTGCCTTCTTAATCTTTACTCTTGAATATTGCCAATTTTAATTTTGAATTCTTGTTTTTAACTTTGGTTTCTTGCTCCATAATCTTGATTGTTTCAATTCCTTCTTCTTGACTGTTGATTTCTTGTTCTTGATCGTGGGGTTTGAATCTTCCTCTTTAATATGTTTTCTCTTGTATTTTTGTATTGATGAGATGACACAAAAATGAGAATCACATATGAATTGAAGATCATAACCCTATTTATATTTCCACATGTATTCGGCATATTGTCAAATACAATCCTATTGGATCTGATCTCTACACATATTTAGTCCACACTTCATTTAGATACACAAAACCCAATAACTTAAATTATTTATTAGATCACTTTAAACGAGCCTAAGTTTAAGATAGTTTTTATATACAATTAATTACATATGTAAACACACTTGAAAAATTAATATTCTCCCAACATTTATAACTCAAATTATAATATAAGTCATTTATTTAGACAACTAATAAAAGTAGTATATCTAAATACATTAATTTGTGAACAAATAGTTAGAAGTAAGAATAAGGCTACTCGATCAAAGACATTTGATAGGGTTGGGTAACAGGTGCTGCGTGTCAGCACTTGTGTGGCTTTTTTTAAAAAAAAATTGTCTAATGAATTTTTGACATGTGTCCCATGTTTTTAAATACTGTCATTGACTCTGTTTGTATCGCAAGATTGTAAAAGTAATTTTGACCTTTTCAAAAGCATAATTAGCCAAGTGTGTTTGTTTGATTTGTAAGTTCAGGCCGATGTTTGGTTAGAAGTTCGCCAAACTCACTATTTTTCACTTGAGTAGTACTATTCAATCTCACTGGGGTTGAATCCCAGTTTACATGGCTGCACAATCAACATCCTACGTGGCAAAATGTTAAATTTTATTTTTAAACAAAAAATGTAATTCACGTGTTTTCATAAAACAACCCAAACCTTTCATTTTCCTAATACCATTAAAGAATGAATCTATAGAATGCATCTCAGTTTCTCTCTCTCACCTTCACCACCGTACTCCGATGACAACATCACCAAAAATTCAAGCCTCCTCTTCTCTGATAACTTTTGCTTAACTTCTTTAAAAAAATTGAATCAAAAGGATGGCTGCATCAATCCAAAGGTTGAATCTCTTTCTTTTTCTTATTTTGCCCCACACTCTAATTACAACAACCACCAATTGCAGATGATGGGCAGAAGCTTTATAGGCACTCAATTGTTTGGTTCGCCAAGTTTCTCCAGAAGAAGGTACTGATGAATTTTTAGTTGTCATACATTGTTCTTTTGATTTTTTTTTCTACCAGTTTTTCTTCTTCTTTTTGTTTGGATGCATTCTTGAAAGTGTCTTTAGCATTCTATTTTTCATACTTGGGAAGTGGGTTTAAGCCACTTCTTGGTTTTGTTTTTTTCTAATTTTTGTTTTCTCAGTTTCTTTCAGTTTCTATTTATTTTCTGTACGCAGTGGGAATGTATCATTAATAGATTGCACCAATTCAATTTGTTTTTTTAAAAGCATGAAGAGATCAAATACAATAGATTTTTCCAGAAAAAAATAAGTTTCTTATGAAATTTCCCCTTCTAACCAACCAAGCAAGCTCATGTAGCAATCGTAGTCTCAAAAGTTGTTACATTAATTTTTGACCAGAAAAATTAACAAGACTGATTAGCTGAGTCCCTTATATGTAGATTTGCACCATTGGCATTGCTAAAAATTATCTATATCATGCATACCATTAAAGGATGTTGGGTTGGACAAATGTTTGCCCTAGCCATGTATAGTCACTCTACTAAATTCCAGGTGTTAAGTTTTGATAATGTGTACATGGTTTTTGTATGTCTTCAGAATTCCATGTCACATGAAAGCACATTTTCTTCAATGCTATCATGTGAAATTTTCACGACCATGGATGTTAGACTCGATCTTGGGTAGTCATTTTTGTACCATATTATAAGCGGATAGACGTTGCTGCAAATTAAGAATGCTATCAGTGAACGTTGCTGCTAATTGACAAATGATGACTTATCGATTTTGCGTTTATATAAACAAGTTTTTTTAGGGAAAACATGTCAACATTCAAATTAATCCAGAAGGCATTACAGGTAACTCCTGTGAATTTGTTAGACAGACAACAATATCATCACTTATTAGACAATAAAGTTTCAAATGATGCATCTTGTTAGCATTTTGGCTTTTAGTAATAATCGCAACAATATTACAGAACATGTGATTCAAGAATTCAAAACACATAGATCTCACTCTTGCACGTCGTCACAATAACAACAACAAACATGAAGTCTAACATTTAATACCCAATATTTTATAAATAAAACGTTTTTGAACTACATTTTTGTAGTTTCTCTTTGACTAAATCATTCACTTCTAGAGGCTTGTCCTGTCATTTGTAAAATTAAAAATACATCAGTATAAATTGAGTTTAAAATGTTGACGATTCATATAAGTGGTAAATTACCATCATCTGAATCAAAATTACAAATGAGTAACATCTTCATTCTGAATGTATGGATTATAGTAATGCATGACATGACCTAATATATACAAAAGTAAGAACAAAGAAATATATTAACATAGACATGAAATAATCAAATAATAGTACATAACGAAATTTTCTTACCTTGAGCATTGAATATAGAATTAGGTAAAATTGGAGGCCTTGAAGCATAAGATGGTAAGTGATGAAATTAAGGAATGTGTTGTTGGAATCTCGCCATTTCATTAACTTGAAAATTGTAAGGTGTATATGTACTTGTGTTCCCGGCTCCTAAAACCAATAAAGTGAATTAAATTCTAAAAAATATCATCAAAATAGTATAAAAATTGAATGCTATTAAGCTAGTATCAAATTTTACCTGTATAGTTGTACTATCTCGTGTGCCGACCTCAATGTGCAAACAAACATCCTGTTCAGTTGCTTTAGACTGAAAGTAAGTAAATTTAGCATGTTCAAGTAAATTACAACTTTTTAACTACAACTGAAGATGATATATAATTATGTACCTCAATTTTTTCTTTCTTTTTCTTGGATTTTGTTTCTTCACATTTTTTCTTCTTGGAAACAAACTTTTCTACAATGGAGACCTTTCTATTCTTGGGTGGACGTCTGTGTCTTTGAACGGCAAGGGGACTATGAAGTTTGCTTTCACTAGGAGCTTTACAAAAATCACCCACATTATTACAACAATCAAAATTACTCGTAGTGGCATTAGTACTTATCGAAGAACCAGTTAATGCCGATTCAATTCTATTTATTTTTGATTGAAACTCATCCATCATGTTCACTGATACGGTACAATTCTCATCAGAAGTGACAGCCAAGTCTGCAATATCATCTAGTTTCTTTTGCAACTTGTGATAACGTTAAGCCTCCTTAATGTCTTTCCAATTATCATAGGTAACTTTCACCTTCGTGTGAGACCGTTTTAATTCTTTCCTCCAATGTGCTAAGATTTAAAGTTCAGGGACTTTTTGAATATTACATTTCAAAAGAACTGATAAAGCATGCTTGCATAAAATTTCTCTAAATTCAAATAATCGACTAGGACATTTTACCTCATTTCCACCTTCATCGCCAAAAAAAAAAAAAAAAAAAAAAAACAATGAACTAAAGTTTTTTCTATTTATCTCCGAACAATATATCCTGAATCACATTAAACAATCCATTTTCCTCATCAACACAAGAAACTTCACAATATAATTTTTCAGTCAACTCTCTTTGAAATTCTTTGAACTTTGAATTAGTTTATACACTCTGAAATTGCTTTTCTATTTGAAAATGTGTTACACATGGAATCCATGTAGTAAAGGATTAAAAATGATCACGGTTTTCCTTCTCAACCTTGCTTCTTAAAGCATTATCATATTGTTCGACAAATTGTTTCAATGTTGTTTTCGAGTTTACATAGCCATCAAAGATTGCATTCATACTTTCATTACATTGTGTGGTTAACATACCGATCCAAAACACGTCCTTTACAAATGTAGGAACCTAGCGATGCCTTTCTTTATACAAATTATCTAACCACACATTTTCACGAATGTTGAACTCAGTAATGGATTGCTCCCACTTTTTCAAATTCTTTGTTCTCCAATGATTCACAAACAACACTATGCAAGACACCTTTTATTTTTTCGTACAACTTATAGTCTCTTAATTTTTTTGCTATCTTTTTCATTATATTCCATAGACACCAACGATGTCGAGTGTTAGGAAACACAGCCTCAATAGTTTTCTGCATTACTTTGTCTTGATATGTAATTATATCACATAGTGCACGTCTAGACATGCATGCAAAACAAGTACGAAACAACCAAGATATCGGTGTCCTCGCTTGATAGTAATCCACATCCAAATAAAATTGATTGTCTACGGTGATTTACACCCACAAAAGGTGCTAAGGGCATGTCATACTTTTTTCTCAAGTAGGTCATGTCAAATGTAACCACATCACCAAATTCTTCATAAGCTGCCATGCTTCTTGCATCAACCCAACATAAATTCCTAATTCGAGCATTATCATCCACATCCATCATATAAAAGATGTTTGAATTCTTTGCTTGCATCCGAACAAAATAATTGTGGATTGCTAGAGCATCTCCAACACCAACTTGTAATTTTCTCTTCTTATCAATGTAATTTCTACAATCTTTCTCCAAAAATGAGACATTATCGTGACAACGAGCTTCCATAACAAATGATTGATAATTCTTCACCAATCCAATCCCAACTCGATCATTTAATTCAAGTTTTCTCTTAGCACCTAGCTAATTTCTCTATTACATGAGTAAAATCATGATTTCTGTAGATTCAGTCCATGATTATGCTCCAATATAATAGAATTTATCTTGCACTTTCCATCTTTTAATACAGAAGCGTTAACCTTAGCTTTGCACCCTAGTTTCATCAATATGTTAGGATTGAGGTAATTTTGTTTTACAAACCTTGAATTCCCAACTCGACAACATGACATGCAAACAAATGTCAAATCTCCAAATGATCGTGTTGTTCACTTTTTTACTCCAAAGCCTTCTTGTTTCCCATATTGTTTATAATACCCAAAAAGGTAGTCTGGTGATTCAAAAGTCATCCCAACTTCTAGGTGCTTGAATAATTTCTTCACTGACCAAGTTCTTATTTGACTCGTGTTCATCCACATATTCTTCATCACTTGTATCCAACGTATTGCCTTCTTCAATCAACATCTCAATCGCTTTATAATCTATGAGAAGATAAACATAAAATAATGCCTAAAACCGTATAAAGTAGTAATTGACGACTAATCTATTAATTAGAAACAATAATTAATGACTAATATCACTATAAAATAAAATACATATTCATTTGGAGATTATAGCTTAATCCGCCAATGTTAATCCACCATATGACATTGAAAATTTAGAATGGGTCATAGATCATTATAGGGGGAGTAAAAATTATCTAATTAGCATGACATAAGTACTTTTAAAAGTGATAATTATGTAAGTTGTTTAAAATAGTAGAATTTAAAGGCTTATAAGAGTGCATACTAGTGGATTTATCATCGATGAGGACATCACCCATATCAAACTGAGTGTAGTGGTGGAGGTGGTTCCGTCATTGGTGGTGCCACCGGAAATTCAAGCCTCCTCTTTAATAACTTTTGCCGTCGTCGGAGTGCAGTGGTGGAGAAGGTGAGATAGAGTGAAACTAAGATGTATTTTGTTGATTCTTTCTTTAATGGTATTAGGAAGATGAAAGGTTTGGGTTTTTTAGGAAAACACATGAATTACATTTTTGGTTTAAAAATAAAATTTAACATTTTGCCACATAGGATATTGATTGTATATCCATGTAGACTGGGGTTTAGCCCCAATGAGGATGAATAGCAGTACACTTTTCACTTACGTCAAGTTTAACACGTGGCTAAACAAGACGCATGTTTGATCATCCCAGTTGACAAATTTGAACTTCCTTTAGCGTATGGCTAAGATCCGTCTTGTGTCACCGAACGTGCGAATTGATACAACTTGATATGATTCGTGGTGGAGTTCAATTCATTTTATACATTTAGGTCTAGTCTCTATGTTATATGATTCATTTTTATTTTTTTTTTCGATTAATTTCTCATCTACTAAAACATCTCCAGTTCACTTTTGGCCTCGCGAACAAACTTTTATTTCCAAGTTGCAGTGCAATTTTTGCAAAATTAAACTTCAATGAATTAATAAAGTCACTCGTTTATTGAAGTTCCGGTCTTTCTTCGTACTTGTTCCATAATTCTGTATAAAAAATAGACACTAGAGAAATATAACAAAATTATTTTTTTATAAATTACATTATTTTTTCATGATTTCACTTTGTTACAGAAAGATCATCAAAAGAGAAAAAAGATCAATTAAATTAACCAAAATAATTAGGATGGCGGGGAATGCTGGGGATGGGATTAGACGTGTAAAGAGATGAAAAAATGCTTATATTTATGAAATATTAAGAGAAATTTATATAGTTTAAACTTGCGTAAAGTAATAAAACAAGCAGTGAGAATATAAAAATTAACATATCTTTTAAAAGTTTTCTTTAAAAATTTATTTTCCTTCATTTTCTTTTATTACTTTATGTTAATATTTGTAATTGTATAAACAATGTCATATTATTGTAATTTATTTACTGGATAAAAGTAAATTTTATTATATTTATAAGAAATTCACGTCTCAATTACATTTACTTATTAGTTTCTAATAGTTTATGATGTGTATTCATACACTTCATGTTAATGAACTCTTCGCATGGGCATTAAAAGAAAATATGTTTTAAAATTTTTAAATTTTTTCTATTTCTCTGAATTATTTTAGTATTAAATAGTCGATTTTTCATTTATTTTTTCATCTCAACAAAAAAATGGCACCAACACTATATGAACTGACCATTGATTTCTCTTATATATGCTACGACGATTAGAGCTCTCATTTGGCACCTCAAATTCGATTCGTTACTTCTCAATACCAAGAACTTCTACGTCAACTCATTTACATTATCGTTGGTAAAAATTAAAAAAACGAAGTAGTAATTTAATCAGTTGCACTAGTCTGGTTTGGGGTATCGTTTGGTCCAAATCGAATAGTAGGAATAGGATCCGCATGGCTTGTATTGTATGGTTTCAATCTTTTGAGTTTTTGCCATTTTGGCCAATGTGTTTTTTAAGGTAAATATGTTACGTCCTTGCACTTGTTCTGAATGGCATTTTCACTATTTAGTATTTACAACTTTTGTGTTGTCTGGAGTGTTTGATGCGGTTAAATTTACTCTGAAGCAAGTCCTAACATTGAGTTATTTAAATTATTATTTCAAAACCTTCTAAAAGATGGAACTTGGTTAAAACTTTACTATTATAATTATGATTTTGTTTGTTTTCATATAAATAAAATGATAGGAATGATCGACTATCGCCCGAAAAACAAATTGGGTTGAATGCAAAAAAATCAACTTGGATATTCAATATAATCTGTTGTTTAGGGAAAATGCCTCGAGTACAGAAAATTCCATGCTGAATTCATACAGATGCTGATGTGGTGAAATTTGATTTACCCTTTTTTCAATCTTCCAATGATTCCACGCTATGTGTTGTCCGTGTTAACATTTTCTGTACTTGTAGCATAATTGATTATTTAGAAATGTAGCTAGATTAAAAAATAACATTTCCTTATATATGAATTCATATATAATAATTATCAAGTAATGGTTTTAATTGCTAAAATTAATGAGAGATTACAATTTCTTCAATTAAAGAATATTACTTAATTAACGGATAATTTTGAATTTTACCTTTCAATCCTCGACTCCACACTAAAACTTTCCATAATACATATTCATCATACCACAAGAAAAGCAATTATGTAATACTATTTTGTTTGGCAGATTGACGAACCATACTAAATGTTGAAACCCTTAAGTTATTCATCAAAGGAAAAAATTCATTTAGTCTCATATTCGATTATTCTATATAAATTAGGCCATTTTCCCAAGGTTCTTTCCTTTTCATTTCCGATAAACTGCAATTATGTCTTCTCTCTCTCTCATGGCCTTTGCTTGTTGCATTCTTTCTTTTGTTCACTCTAATGCTGACACAGTAGACTATGGAGCTGCCTTAACCAAATCTTTGTTGTACTATGAAGCACAAAGATCAGGGAAGTTACCCCCTAACCAACGAGTAAATTGGCGAGGCGATTCCGCGCTTAACGATGGCAAAGATGCCGGGGTATGCATACTAGATGGTTATTTTTTATTTTTATTTTTTTATATAGTGGATTCCTTAGATTTATCTCTAACATCTGAGTATTCACTACCTAGGTAACTGGTTTTTTGGCGATTTTGGTACATGTACCCTTTCGTTTAAAGATTGTTTGAGCTTTCATGCACATCTATCATGTTTTCACAGGTTGATCTTGTGGGAGGATACTATGATGCTGGAGACAACGTTAAATTTGGTTTTCCAATGGCGTATACTGTGACGATGCTTGCATGGAGTGCAGTGGAATTTGGGTCACAGCTTGAGGCCAAAAAAGAGTTAGCAAATGCATTGGCTGCCATCAAATGGGGAACTGATTATTTCATCAAAGCACACCCAGAACCTAATGTTCTTTATGGTCAAGTTGGAGATGGTGATTCTGATCATGCGTGTTGGATGAGGCCCGAAGATATGACTACGCCAAGGACCGTTTATCGGATTGATGAGCAGCATCCCGGAGCTGATCTTGCTGGGGAAACTGCGGCTGCATTTGCTGCTGCTGCATTGGCGTTTAGAAGAGCAAACCCTAGATATTCAGCCCAACTTATTCTCCATGCCAAACAGGTTCAATTGCTTTTGTGCCGATATGATTTTATTCTTTCTTTTTCGTGTTTTTGTTCACATCGACTAACAAACCATCGAGCAATACTAGGTGCCATAGTATTTGAATACGACACAGGCTTAATTGTTCGATGGCAAGATTTGAAATAGATACATTTATTCTCATTCCAACAGCTTTATTTTTGGATTAGACGTCCAACGTTGTATTGAATTATGAAAATTGTGCACCATCTCCTTGCTATATTTACTAAAAATATGCATAGTGAAAAAAACTTTGATAGGAGGAAACAAATTTTATATGTACGTGAAAAAAACTGTGTTAAAAATTTCTACAATTTCAATATCACTTTCCAATATGCCAATAAGGGTTAAGTCTAGACCATTGAACGAATTTTTATTAAAGAAGTTGTTGCAGTACTAATCCATTATCCATCTGATTTTTGTGACAGTTATTTGATTTTGCTGTAAAACATCCTGGCCAGTATCAAAACAGCATTTCCCCGGCGGGAAAATTCTATTCCAGCAGTGGCTATGAGGTAACTATTCAATTAGATTTTATTACATTGAGGGTACAGTATTAAATTAGAGAGGAAATCATTGGAGGGGTAAGTAAATTCGTGTAATCCAATTCATTAATCCTCAATTTATAAATTGATTAATAAATAATACGGTCTAAACCTATCCTGCATAACATATTAATTATTTAATTTTATATGATTGAGAAAACGGGGATAAGCACCCCAAAGTAATTTAATTCGGGTATTCATTACACAAACACCGAATAAGGATTAGTTATATTTATTTTAATCCTTATCCGCTCCAGTATGTTGCGCTAAACATTCCTTGAAAGGTTTGAACAAAGTCTGCCACTAAATGAAATGTTTGGTACTACTGCTGCAATTATCCCTATATTTCATGGGACAAAACAATTTGATATCCATTCTGTGATTTGCACAGGATGAATTATTGTGGGCTGCTTTATGGTTAGAGCGTGCCACTGGAGAAAAAAGATACCTAGATTTCATCATTACTTCCACAAATCCAGGAGGCACCAGGACAGAGTTTTCATGGGATGACAAGTACGTCGGCGTTCAACTTCTCATTGCAAAGGTATATGAATCTAACGATACATGTGAGCGTGTTGTTTGTAGTTGCTCACTAAGCATAGCATTACTCATTTGAAAATATGACACAAAACGATAGAAAAATGTTTGTCTTTTTGGAAGAATCCAACCGATACCTGACTCCATTACACCTTATAGTTTGTTCGACATAGTAGTCTGGGCATGATTGTGAGTTGAAGTGCACAAATTACAGTTCATTTCCAGCTGAAGCCAGCCTATGACCATTTGTAATTCTTGGGGGCTGTTTGTTTCCAATTTTCCTCAAGATTTTAATCATTTTTTAAACCGTTGGAGCCGCACTTGTTAACTCCCTCCTCACATTGGTGGGACCCATGTTGAATTTAACAGTTGAAAAATCAATGTTTTGGCCCCAAAAATTGCTCCCAGACAGAGCCTTAATATTGTACCAACACTTAGCATTGTAAAGTTTACGTGCAACCTTTGGATCCCTCTTTTAAAGATATATTTGATAGAGTTGACATGATTCAGAAAGAAAAGCATATAACGAACTTTTTCAATTATTTTATCCAGTTTGACAGATTTAAGGAAGAAACCGTATTTCACATTCAATTTTGTTGACCAAATTATGTGTTTTTTTGCAATTTGTTAGGGTATTCTCGAGGGAAGATATCCAGGAAATGGAAATTTGGGACAATACAAAAACTATGTCGAGGAATTTATTTGCAACTGCATTCAGAAAGGCAGTAGCAATGTAAAAGCATCTTATATGGGGCTTCTTTGGTGGCAACCTTGGAATAACCTTCAGTACGTCACGAGTGCATCATTTATCACGACTACCTATTCCACCGTCCTTGCTGCCACAAAGAATACCCTTCGGTGCCCTTCTGGAAAGTTCGACTTCCTTCCGGAATATTTGATTAGCGAAGTCCGTTTACAGGTATAATATTTATATATAAATGTGTATTGATAGATTAGATAGTGCCACGAAACTGATTTTTCACATTTTCGTGTATGCATTGGTGAGCTAGAATAAATTATACTAGACTAGACTTGATAGTTACCTAGTGAAGTCCATTTATCATAGGAAAACACTCAATGCCCCCGGCTCAATGACCGGGGCATTGACAGGGGCGCCACTTCACATTGGAGGGGGGGCTGCCACTGCCCACTTGGCGCCCCTGTCAATGCCCCGGTCATTGAGCCGGGGCATAAACAATACAGAAGACGGATTCTCAATGCTCGTCCTTGCTGCACTAAGGATTTACATATTATCGTTTGATGATTTGATTGCAAAGTTTAAGTTATTACATAAACTAACATGTATATCATTTAAATTTTATCTTGTAACACGCCATCTCACATGCAAACTGAAGTCCTTTATTCACTTTTACATGTGCACCGTTTTCATTAAGCTCTCGTTTGGTAGAGATTCTTTAAAACTAATTTTTCGTTAATCTCATTTTTAATCATAAATTTTTCTGATAAAATAATTTTGCATGTGGAACCATTTTTTTTTTTTTGTACTTTTTTAATTACACATTCTTCAAAAAATATTTTTTCTCAAAATTTTTTCTTAAAAATTCTATATCGAACAGGCCTTGAATTATGGAAGAGAGGCTTCAAATCACATAAAATTGTAAGCTTATTTGGACATGTACCTCACTTATATAGAAGGGTTTTAGCATATATGATTTTGACATATATTGACAGACATGCCTTTCATGAAGTAGAGGACATCTCAGTCATGGTTTACCTAGCTAGGAATTAATTAGTTTCAATTAGACCATGCATTTTCATTAACTGACAGTATTTTCTTTTTTTCCGATTAGGTGAACTACATCCTCGGCTTAAACCCTTACAAAATGAGTTACATGGTCGGGTTTGGAACAAAGTATCCGAAAGAGGTTCATCATCGAGGAGCATCAATTGCGTCGATTAAGAAAGATCCAACTCCGGTAACTTGCCAAAATGGGTTCGACGCTTGGTTTCATAGGAATGCACCAAACCCTAATGTTCTTAATGGTGCAATAGTTGGAGGACCAGGTCAAACAGATGAATATACAGACTCAAGAGACAATTATCAGCAGGCCGAGGCTGCAGTTGCAAACACCGCACCTCTTGTTGGAGTTTTAGCATATTTTGCATCATCAAGGACAAATTAAGGAAAATTAATTACTGCAAAATCATGTAACACTAAATACGGAAATTTCCTCATTGTCAACCCCTTGCAATTTGTTATGTATTTTCTAATCCAAATAATATAGTTGCTTACATATATATAGTCATATGAATTATTACGGTTAATTTGCAAAACATAGCATGATATTTGCTTAAATTTTAAAACAAGAAGCTTTATAAAATAAACGTACTTATGTAATTACCTCCATTTTGGAAGAATTTATAAATTATTTAGTTTATACATAGATAGAAATAATTGGTAAATATATAAGTGAATATTATGCTGCTGCTCATAGTTTTAACAGAGAATAGTAGTATTCTCATCTCTGTTTCGAAAGGAATAATAAATCCAGGAGGCACTTACATGTATTATGGTATTATTTCTGTTTCATTTCCTTGAGTCTGTATCTTTTAAATGCTCTGTTCTGAATAGTGTTTCAGTAATTTGTTTGTCTCTAAAATGCATGTACCTTGGTCTCCTGCAGTATGGCTACTACTTTTTCTCTATGTCAAAACTGAGATGATGAATTTTACTTAACATGAGTCTTGAGTGGTATATGAAGTCTTTTGTTAGATAGATCACATGGCCCTCAAAGATTGGAATCATTTAACTCATGGACAAAAAATGTAAAGTATGCAGATTACCTACAAGAACTGTTTTCTTGAAATTAGGAAATTATTAATGACAATGTTATGAAACAAACAAGATACCATAATCTGATACCACTTGTTATGAATTTGGATTGAAAGATAATGACGATAATGAAATAAATAAGAAGAAAATAAACAATAAAATTTATATGGAAACCTAGCACGGGAAAAAAACCATGAGCAGAGGAGGAGAAATCTACCATAATCAATAGCAATTGTGTTTACAAGATCTCAATGCACTCAATTGAAATCTAAATCTCTCAAGATGTCGTATGAATTTCTTTCTCTGTTTTTTCTATACTAGTGGTGACACATATATATAAACCTTAGAGAACAAGTTGTAGAGGAATAGAAGTCCAAAATCTCGTCAAAAAATGAAAATAGGCCTGGGCCAGGTAAGCTTGTTGCTCGAGTGATAGGCGAGAGACCAAATATCGGGTTGTTTACCGGGCTCGCTCGAATGTTCAGCTAGCGTCAGGCTAGCGAAAATACGGTGACTTTTTCCTTCCATCTATAATTTTGATCTCAAGACCACTCCAATACAAACTCCAATACCCACTAGAATCTGGGTCAAACCTCAACAAATGTCGACCTTTAACCAAATTCCAACACAAGAAATTCCAAGTCACAACTCCATCAATAAACACAAGTCCTCCTATCCCAAACAAGCTTTGATGGACTAAATTAATAACAAATACCTATTAAGTTCAAGTAATATTCAAACTTAGTAATGTAAAGTGGTTTTGTCATCATATCATATCAGAAGGATTATCCTTGCTACCAATCTTGTTCGCAATCACATCATACACAAAATGATACCTCATATAAATGTCCTTAGTCCTTTCGTGAAATATTTAATCCTTAGTCAAGAAAATTGCACTCTGACTATCTTAGAATACTATAGATATCTGTAAATCTTCACTGATTTCATCAATTAATCCCCCAGCCACATAGCCTCTTTACATGCCTCTGTAATGGCCATGTATTATGCTTCTGTTGTAGACAAAGCTACTCTATTTTGCAAAGTGACTTTTCAGCTGATAGTATAGTCTCCAAGGGTAAACATATACTCCTTTTATTAAGATTCCCGGCATAATCTGAATCCATATACCTAATGACTCCATCTGAATTTCTACCAAAATGCAAACAAGCATTAGAAGAGCCCATCAAGTATACGAAGATCTACTGTACTTCTTTCCAATGTTCCTTGTCAGGATTTGCCATGTATCTGCTAACTGCATTAACTGCGTGTGCCAAATCAGGTATTGTACAAACCATAGTATATATAAGAGAACCAAATACATTGGGAAAAGGAACTCGAGACATGTAATCAATGTATTTATCGGATTGAGGACACAAGTTAGATGATAATTTAAAATGAGTAGCCAAGGGAGTACTGACAGCCTTCGCATTCACTGTATTGAATCTTTCAATCACCTTCTCAATATACTCAGTCTGACTCAAATCAAGCTACCAACCTTTTTGTCCCTCAAGATTTCCATATCAAGAATCTTCTTTACTGTACCCAAGTCCTTCATATCAAACTCCTTGCTGAGTTGAAACTTTACTTTTGTGACCTTTGATTTATCTTTGGCTACCATGAACATATCATCAACACATAATAACAAATATGTAGTCGATCTACAAACTTCCTTTTTGAAGTACACACAACTATCATAATAACATCTGAAGAAACCATGAGAAGTTAAGAATGAATCGAACCTCTTATACCACTACCTTAGTGACTGCTTTAGTCCATACAAGAATTTCTTCAACAAGCACACATGGTCTTCTTTCCTAGAGACTGTGAACCCCTCTGGTTGTTGCATGTAGATGCTCTCCTCAAGTTCTCCATGTAAGAATGTTGTCTTGATATCCATTTGCTTAAGGTCCAAGTCATTCTTAGCCACCACTTCAAGTAAAACCCGGAGGGAACTATGTTTCACGACTGGGGAGAACACATTTGTAAAGTCAATACCTGGAATCTGACTGTAGTCTTTTGCCACCAATCTAGCCTTGTATCTAGCATCTTCAATCCTTGACGAGCCTTCATTTCTTTTGAACACCCATTTGTAGCGAACAACCTTTTTACCTCTAGATAATTTCACCAAGTCCCAAGTGTTATTTTTGCTCAATGACTCCATCTTCTCCTGTATAGTAATCATCCATATGCTAGAATCACTGCAACTGACTTCATCTAAATATGTAGCAGGCTCCTTAGTAGAATCAATGTTTTCAGCCACACTCATTGCATAAGCTTCCAAATATGCTTTCTCATACTTCTATGGAAGTCTAATCTGTCTGCGAGGTCTATCCTTAGTTATTGAATTTTGTGGTGTTGGTGGTGTAGACAAAGTAGGCAAGATATTACTGTCTGTCAACCCCGAACATTACTGATCTGTAGTATACTATTTTCCAACCTTTGATTGTTCATCTGAACCAATTTCCAACTTCATCTGAGTAGAATGATTTTGCTCCTCAATTTTATCATAATCCCCAAGAGGTGAACCACGAACCATAGAAAGTTCATCAAGGTCCTGTCTGGTGTAGCTTAAAATCAGGATTAAAATCAAGAATATGGTTGTTGGTCTTGACATGTGGGTCCCACGCCTGAGAGAGATGGTCAATAATTGTGGGCTTAACGGGCAAAAAAGAATTAAAATCCCTCCAAAAGCAATACCAGACAACTCTCAAACACTTCATCCCTCTCAAGATACCACAATTTATAGTTATTCACACCCAATTTATACCCAAGAAAAATGCACTTTCTAGACCTAAGCTCTAACTTCCCATTATCCACATGAATATAAGCATGACACCCAAACTTCTTCTGGTATCTTTTTATCAATGACAATTGATGTTGATCGATTAATCAGAAAACAAGCTGTAGTAGCAGTTTCAGCCCAAAAAGTTTTAGGCTACCTAGAATCTAAAAGCATACAACGAACTTTTCCATCAAAATTTTATTTATCCGTTCCGCCATACCATTCGGTTGAGGAGTTGCAAGTACTGTCAAGTGTCTCAACATTCCTTCAGCACTATAGAAGTTATTGAATTTATCTGAAAAAACTCAAACCCATTATTTGTACGTGGACGTTTCACTTGCTTTCCAGTTTTCTTTTCTACCAAAGTTTTCCACTCTTTAAAGGCCCCAAACACATCACTCTTATGCTTCATGAAGAATACCTAAATTTTTCTAGAGAAATCATTAATCACTGTCAACAAGTAATAATGGCCTCATTTTGATGGTACCCTAGCCGGTCCCCAAAGATTTGAATGGATATATGCAAGTATTCCCTTCGTGTCGTGTCTTCCTTTCGTGAATCCGACTCTCATTTATTTCCCAAAGACACAATACTCACAAAAAAATATTTTGCTGGTCTTCTGTTCATCAAGAAAACTCATTCTACTCAGCTCTAGCATGCCATTCTTACTTATATACCCAAGCTGCATATGCTAAAAATTTGTAATTTTATCATATGTCAAAGAAGAAGTAGAACTGCTCCATCCCCTATTACCGTGAAACCATGCAAAATGTACAACTGTGTAGAGTTTTTATGTCACTTTATGACAACAAGAGCATCTCGACTCATCTTCAAAACTCCACATTCACCAGTGTATCTATAATCTATTGAGTCAAGTGCACTCAAAGATATGAGATTCCGCTTCAGTAAATGTTCTGATAGCCCCATCGAACATTTTGATTCTGACTGTGCTAACTCCGACAATTATGTAAGGCGTATTGTTTTCCATAATAATTGCACCTCTCGAAACTCCTTTATAAGTTGAAAATCAGTCTTTGTTAGGACACATGAAAAGTGCAATTCGAGTTAAGAACCCATTCCTTATATGGTTTGAAATCCATGTCAGAAATCACAAGAAACTCTCATTCACTTTGCCCATCTTCCATAACATCAGCCTCCGCTGTATTAACATGTTACTTTCCTTTCCTAGTAGCACCGATAGTTTTATTTTTGCTCGTCAAGGCATAACAATCAGTTCTAATATGACCCTTCTTCTTATAATAGTGACATATCTTTTTAGCATGTCTAGATTTCGATCTGCCCCTCATATTTCTACCAAGTTTCCTATCTTGATTTCTCCCACATGCAATCAAGCCTTTAGTATGATTCCTATATCTTCCAACAATATGTTTCATCTTTTCTTTAGATAGTAAAGTATCATAGACCTCTTCCATAATGAGAATATCCCGACTATAGAGAATAGTATATCTAAAAGTTACATATGATGGCGACAGAGAATACAACAACATCAATGCCAAGTTCTCATCGTCATACTTAATTTTCAATGTCTCCAAATCGGCCATGATTTCATTGGATATAGTTAAGTGATCATCCAATTACTCATCTTCAAACATCCGGTGAGAATACAAGTACTGTTTCAAGTGTAGCTTTATGATCAATCTATTTGTCATGCAAAGCTGCTCCAACTTCAATCACAACGTAGAAGCACTTCTTTTCTTTATAACATTGTGAAGAATTTGATTTGAAACATGTAGATGAATTTGAGATTAGGTTTTTTGATCCCTACACTACTTTTCATCATGCGTCCAGGTAGCAGGCATAAGCAAGGCTTCCTCCAAATCTATCTGCGCTAGAACTGCTCATATCTTCACTTGCCAAAAGATAAATCTCGTATTTTTATCCAACAATGGGATATCATATTTCATTGTTATCATAAGGAACAATCAACATCATTCTGATACCACTTATTATGAAACAAACAAGATATCAGAATTGCTCTGATACCACTTGTTATGAATTTGGATCGCAAGATAATGACGATAATGAAATAAAAAAGAAGAAAATAGACACTAAGATTTATGTGGAAACCTAATACGAGAAAAAATCACGGGAGATGATGAGAAATTCACTATAATCAATAGTAATTGTATTTACAAAATCTCAATAAGCTCAATTGAAACTTAAAACTTTTAAGATGTTGTATGAATCTCTCTCTCTATTTTTTTCTATACAAGTTGTGACATACATATATATATAAACTCTAGAGAACAAGAATATGAGTTTAAAACAATCAAAAAATGAAGAATATAAGTCAGTTGCTCGAGCGACATGTGGGTGATAGGCGAGTGACAGCCTCGTCGCTCGAGTTACGGCTAACGCAAGGCGAATTACGAAGTTTTAGGTAGTTTTCTATCGGGCTCGCTCGAGCGCCGATTAGCAAAAATACGACATTTTTTTCCTCCGCTCCATAATTTTGATCTCTTCAATACCACTCCAATTTAGGTTTCAATGCCCACTAGAATTTGGGTCAAAGTACAACAGACAGGGAGAAAGAAATTTTACGTCGGGGACACAAATTATTTTGGTTTCATTGCAATGTATCTTTAATTTTGAAAACAAAGAGTTTAAAATAGCTGCTAGAAATAAATTTGAAAATCAGACTTTTATTTTTAATTCTCATTTTGACATTACATTTTGTAACTTACTTGAATAAACCATAGATTTTCAACTACGTACATTGAGAATAATTGATCCACTTTGAAGTCTTCTTAGAATTGAGTTATGATTGATGCCTTTGAGTGAGAACATAATTACGAACATATGACATTTGCAATTTTACATAATCTGATCAGAATTTAAATGCGAAAAATATATACGGTTTAATTTTTTTTTTTTTTTTTGGTTTCTGTAAATGTTTGTTTCAATTTTTCACTTTTTAAATTTTTGAATGCCAATTTAATTTTTTGTGCCTCTCAGATATGACATCTATATTGAGATTTATTATTGCACACAAGGGCGATTTCAAGAAGATAAATGAAAATGAATGGAAGTGGTGTGGCTCACGAACGTCCATATAAGCTCCAAATAATATATTGCTTAGAGTTAGGAAATTATTGACTGTGGATGAGAATCAGTTTTGTAAACTTGGTGTTTAACAATTTGGCCCAATATTGTGGCAGCCCAATTCTTTAATATCTGGGCCCTATGATGCACCCATTACTGTTTGTGAGATGACCAGCCCATTTGAATGCAATCTGGTAGTCCAATTCATCACTTATCTCAAGGGTTGAGATTGTGACACATGGATGAGCTACGACCATTGGATACTTCTACCGGTTGATATATTTTGGACAACGTCGAGGGGATGTAGGTGATGGTAGTACAACATTTGATCCATTGACCAACTGTGCCGATCGCTATGTAGTGGACAAGGGATGCATGGAAATGGATAGACATCAAATTCTCACAGACATGCCTGAACCAACAATGTTAACGAAGACATACTACATATCCCATAAGATAATAGTGGGATTGCTGAAGGGTAAACGGTAAATTAGGTTGTATACCCAATCCTAAAACAAATGATCCGACAAACAACGCTGCTCAAGAAACATAAAATAATAGTGGTGGTAATGATGGTGGCAGTGTTAGTAAATATACAATAAGTATTTCAGATGGGAATGGTGGGAATGAGGTTCTGAGTGATCATGACATGCATGAAACTGCTCCAACGAACAATTGCACATGCTTACTATTAGTTGATAGATATTAGAAAGGAAGAATGTTTGTTGGTAATTAAGAGCTATTACAGCGGAAATTGCACATGCTTGCTATTAGTTGCTTGAAGCTGGCGTGCTTTAATGCTAACTACAATTGGTTTTTGCAAGCCTCAAATATGAAGTCGTCTGATATTTTAGAGGTTCAAAGGTATTGTTGACCCCAAAAAATAAGCTCAACAGATACCGGGCCCATCCTTACCACGTCAAGCAATGATCCAGTGTATTTTTATCGAAACAGGAGCGGTAATATGGTTGGAAGGAACGCGGGAGTTGCTTTTCGACAAGGGACACGACTGTTCAAACTCTGATGATTTGATTTCAACGGCTCTTGCGCTATCTACAAGAGCTAGATCGATTTTTCCTAAAATGAATATCCGTTTTGTAATGGAATATGTGGAAGGATAGATAAAAGAGAATATCTTGCAAAACGTCCTCGTCCTCTTGATTGTTGCTAGATCCTTCATTATTCAGATTTAGTTTTCCATCATTTCTTTCATTACCATGACCATAATTTCCTCCATGATCGTGACCACGAATTTGACCTTTTCCTTGAGATCATCGTTACTCTTTCTTTTGATATCCCAAAGAGACCTTCGTTTGGAGAACTTGAGCCATCAACTCGCCTTTCTTCTTCAATCTTTCTTCATATGCTTGCAAGAACCCCATGAGTTGATCAAGGTTCATACTATCAATGTCCTTTGAATCTTCAATGGTAATACTAACGAACTCAAGTTTTAAGTCAAGCGATCTAAGTATTTTCTCAATTATACGAATTTCTTCAATATTCTCCCCGTACTACTTCATATGATTGAAAATGGAGGACACTAGTGAAATTGGCAAAAACAGATTCAGACTCTTTCATGTACAGAGATTCAAACTCCATGTAAACATGCGTTGGCGGTGAAAGGTGATAAAAGAACCATCGTACAAGTATTACAAGCATTACAACAAAAAGGTAGTGTATGTTGACACCTACGCCAGCGACATCGTTTCGTTGAGTTGTAGCGAACAACAGAATAATGTTAATAGCGAGTTTCTTACTCATATTCTCCCACTCAATTCAAAGAGACCAGCTAGGTGCCCAATTAATTCTTAAGGCGTACAAAACTCGAGTCCATTAATTCGTTCATGTATGGACGTTGTGGACAGAAATGTCATAATAAAAGAACATGCAATCAACTACTCCTGCTTTCCCATGTGAGAATACAAAAGTGAAATGGTTGATATATATATATATATATATATATATATATATATATATATATATATATATATGTGTGTGTGTGTGTGTGTGTGTGTGTGTGTGCGCGCGCGCGCGCGCATAAAAATATGTGAATCATCAGATTGGCATAAATTGTCCCCGACCCAATTATCAATGTGAACATCACAAAAATCACTGACGTCGTGACTACGAAACACAAATCTCAATTTTTTGTCACTGAAAAATCAATCAAAATACATATAGACATCCTATAAAAATTATAGTTAAAACGACACATGGGATCAAGTCATAAGAATGTCAAGTTTGTACAAACGTTAATCAATCAATTCATATATCTAAAATACAAATTTTTTTATTCCAGATCTCTGATAGGGTAAAAAGGGAAAGTGTATGTTTGATGAGAACATCTATGTTCATGATATTGAAAGTGAAATATCAAAATACATTTGATGTGTTGTTTAAATTTGAATTTGGAGATGTATGCACAAAAATTAACTAATGATTAGGGAATGCCAGTGACAATATTCACATCAAGAGGTGTCACCAGTCCAATTCGATAGACAGTGATGGCTTACCAATCATTAATCTTCAACATCAAGTATGGAAGTATGTATGCGAAAGCCTCAACTTCAATTGACACCATCCTGTCCTTAACAGTCAGTCGACTTGAGTTATATACGTTCACGTACCTTCACTTTATGTCAAAGCGTTCCAGTGTCCAGTGTGCTTTCTTGTCCATCATAATAGGAATGATAACGTTATCCACGTTTGACCATCTAGTGTTGCAGTGCATATATTTCTTCCTTAATATACTCAACCAATGATCTGGAATTGGATATAACGTTTTTGTCCTTACTGCAAGATTTGTATGATGCTCGAATCATCGACCCGAAGAATGAATCAGTCACTGTACCATTGAAAGTTATCAGTTCACTGAACTTGAACATCTTTCAGAAGTAGTAAAAACATACATTCAAATGTTGCATTATATTTTGATGTTAGACAATGCAATAGTATAAAGTCTTACATAATTTTGAAGTAATGTTGACAAATTATTGTGTACTTATAGATTACCACGTCCCTCAGGTAAACATTGAGTTGTTGTAATTAGTGTCACCAAGTCTTCATTTCAATCACATATGGGTAGAACTAGAGAGGAGGACCGATTATATCTTTGGATGGTGGAAACTTGAACTTTCTACATTTGTAAGTACATGATGTAAATTGATTAATACACTAAATCTGAATGAATGTCAAAATGTAAAATGTATCAACAACTGACTTACATTTGTCTTGGCTTGTAGCCATCCTGAAATCAACTCTCAAAAGCTTCAACATCATTTGTGTAAGGTGGTGCCATCACTTCTTTGATAGCATACATACGATAATTGATGTTAATGTTTGTCCTTGAAATTGTCACACCAAAGTGAGATGTTAAAAGAGTACTTTTATATAGACGTAAGAATTGAATATTTAATACATAACTTAATTTTTAAATAGTCTTGACTCAACTACCTGGTGTGTTGATTTGCAGGAAAAAAATAGGTCAAATAAAAAATATATATATTAAAGATATGTTTAGATGTTATTCTATTCCGCAATAGTTGTGAATGTGTAAATTAATGATACACATCGTTTACAAGATAACTACATATAGAACTACATTACCAGTCCGACTGTGTTACAAGTAGAATGAATCGATACTTCATTATTCTTTTCCGTAGGCGTTGCTACATTGTCGTTATTTCCATCGCCTGATTTGATTAAAACTACATTTTGGGTAGGTTCTCCTACTATCTATTTGATGAAACATGAATTATATATTTCATAATGCAATGGTATATTTATCAAGTAATACTGAACGATTAGTGTTTAGCGTTCTGAAAGATACTAACAGGATTGGTAAATGTACTTACCATTGGTGCTTCTGGATTAGTCAGGATAGAACATACAATGGGCTTGGATTTCTTGAGCAAGTAGTTAGGTGTTGTATCACGTTGGAAATTTTTTTTTTTTTTTTGGAAATATCGCCTATTACAGTGTCAACCTTACTGGACATATCCGCACCCACATGATACGTGCATTGATCTGAAATACGTGTTACAAACCACATCACATTCATTGATATTAGTATTATATTATTATAAAAATCAATTTATTTTCAATATGCATAATTATTAAAGTTACAAAATGAATATAAATATTTCCATTGGCACTAAGTAATGTTTTTTACATGTACTCTGCTATTTTTTTCATGGTTTGAACATTGTTTACACTGTGGTCAACTTGAATTAGATCATCCTTCGTGAAATGTATGTCGTTATGAATATCTGCTGCCAATGCAACTATTTTTGAACTTTCTTTACACACTATTACATGAGCAGTGTTATCGGCCAGGCTAGTGTCGTCGTTGATTGCTATCGTTTTACCATCTAAATGGACAACATTTTCATCATTGTTAGGTGGTTTCTGTATCCGTCATTCTCTCGTAGTGGTGTTATAGCATATAGTTAATGAATGAAATTTATGCATATATCATTGAAAATGAGTATAAAAAATACTCTCAATTGCAACTGGCATCTTTTTTGATACATCACTAGCTGCATTACCATAGTCATGATCTCCACTGTGATTTTTTTTCTCTTAATCTCTTCCATCAATCAATTGTACTTGTATTCAACAAACCTCTCAATGTGCTGAATGTCCAACTTCATATCATTCTGCAAATTCATTACTTGAATCTTTTTATCTTGAATGCCTAGAACATGGTACTGCAATTGTCCCAGTAACTTGAGAACATAAAGGTGTTGATAAGATCAATCACACATTTTATGTTATGTACAATATATAATCATAATCAGTAAACAAATTATGAAGTACATTATATAAAAAAAAATATTTTTTTTATTTGTTTGACATTGTAATGGAATAATACTACCCTCTGATATGTCACGGGTTTTCTGTTTGGAGTAAGGGATGAAATCACCCTTTGATTTGCTCAGTTGGTTTTTTCCTTTTATGTCCTGAACATGGACCTTCACGACATCGGGATCAATGTAGCGGATATTAATATATTTAAATGTAGGTTCTTTGATGGGTAGCCCAATGAAGTACCCTACCCTCAGCTCTATTTCACTAGGTTATGTCTTCATAAGTTGGACTTGGACAACTAATAATAAAGAATAAATGTCAAAACATGACCTTGATAAAATTGAATTATATATGGAATAAAAGAAATGAACACATCTGAACGTGCATAGTAGATTATAAGGTCATACATCGTCGAGGTCGTAAAGCATTTTG
Source organism: Fraxinus americana (assembly GCA_035079005.1). NCBI lineage: Eukaryota > Viridiplantae > Streptophyta > Magnoliopsida > Lamiales > Oleaceae > Fraxinus > Fraxinus americana. The sequence continues at coordinate 19,204,990 of CM068710.1, read as the reverse complement.
TAAAGATCTGCGGTGAATACACTTGAATCGTCTGTTGACCAATTTAAAATGCATTGAAAAGTGCAAGATACTCTGTTACACACTTCTCCGGATAACAGTGGTATGGATTCATAAATCCATATTTGAAAAGCGAGAGGGAAGCTATAAAGTCTATATGATATTATAGATTGTGAATGACATTCCTTCTGTTTGGACATCACATGTAGAAGTGTGTATTTTGGTACAACTGGTTACCCAGAGAAAAAGTGTCCATGTGTGAAGAGTCCACGATTTACATCAGTTCATGTTTTATCACTGAAGGTTGTAGGGACATATAAAGGAAAGAAGTAACAAGGTATAATATAAAGTTTACAACGTCGTCATCAGGCGTGTTATGAGAAGATGTAGAAATTTTCGTTCCACATCTTTTCTATAAACACTCTTTATGTTGCCGAAACATTTCCTTTTCAGTCTGCAATCACCAATTTTGAAATTATTTATGATGTCCTCATCAGCACAATGCAACCAGGTCACCATACAGAATTCTTGAATTGAAAATCTAAGTAGATTCCCAACGTCCTTGAACCACATTTGATTGTCGTTGGACATCATCACTTTCATTAAAAGCATTTTGTGGATTGTTTGTGTTGTAATCGAACGTACTTCATCCGGAAGAAGTGTCCAAAACATGTTCACAAAAATATTTCCTTCTAAGATGTTGTTAGAATCGTATTCAAATCTGAAATGACGTCATTTTTGAAGAAAACATTAATGATGACATCCACTTTGTTTTCTGGTTCTACAAAATATATAGAATCCTATATTATTACGATAGGATAAGAGTAGATGTTAGGCCCTGTTTAATTGCCACATTTTTCATGAAAAATGTCACATCTGTGGAAAACGAATTCCACATTGACTGTTTGATTGCAACGTGAAAATTGAAATCGAATTTCAAGGTACACCCACATTAAACTGCATTTTCATTGTTTTCATGGAAAACGAATTTATATGAGTGTCATGGATTTTTATTTTCGAACTAACATGGAATTGAAATTCTTTTTCACCTTTACCTATCAAACAGACCCTTAGATTCTTTGAAATCGTCCAATCTTATGGAAAGTGTTCAACTTATAAACTTTATGCATTAAATATTCAATTTAAATGTTATTGATTACACGTCATATATGTTAAATGCTCATGACACATGCACATTGAAAAACATTAAGCTTTTGAGTAACATATACATTCTCACCCATTTACAATACATATACATGTGCATCATAATGTAGTTGTACAAAAAGAAATAAACTATGTAGACAATAAGAATGAAAAACTCTATTCGAAAAAAATGTAATACTACATCATAATATAGAAACTATACATCACACATGGTGTAATGAGAGTTTCTAAGCTTAAATCTACAGGTTAACACTGCAGCATAGCCTTCATTTTCTAATTTTAATATTGCTGCTTATCACAAAACTCTACAATTTCTAATTCAGTCAGAATGCTTTAGCACAGTAGGTTACAACACATACAACAAACTTGGTAAAGCAATACATGCTACCTTGATTTTTTGACCAAAAGGGTCATTTTCAATAGTTAGTATATAACATGAAAGTATGTTCTTATACAAATCAATAATCTCCATTAACTAAAGTAATTGATTAATCATGCCTATATGTACAACAAAAAACATTACCTCCAATGCATGAAACAAACGGTGTTAAATTAAACATATATATTACCTGAGTTAAGGTTTAGTTCACTGACTTTTTCTTGTTGGTGCTTTGATCTCGAACTTTGTCTTTAACGGGCCTCTTACCTTTTTCCTTCATTTGGTTCTTCATTTTGGGAAAAATCGCATACAAGTTAGGCTTTACACCTACCGATCTGATTTTTTCTTTAAACGATAAACCCATTTGCAAGTAATAGGCTTACAATTTCTCCTTGAATAGCTACTTCCCATTTTGGACGGTCTCTAGCATCCCCATAACTTGTTGGTTCTGCTTCATCCAATGCTCTTGTGAAGAAGCATGAAGTAATAATGTAATGATTGAGCTGCACCTCGTAATCTTTGAGGAAATATGGCTGCATTTTCTCCCATGTGGACCTCATTTCAGCTTATTGTTCACCATCATCTGAATTTGAGGTGTATGGACGTGGACATTCATCATTGTTTGAAACCTCCATGTTATTTTCAGGAAACAGCTGCAAATCTCTTGATCACCATTAAGAGTAGCTTCTTGAATAGAATTTTTCTGGGCAAAATAATGACACGACACTTCATCAAACACAACATCTCTAGAATTGACAAACTTCTTTGTTTCTAGATCCATTCACCTCCACCCTTTCCGATATGATACATAGCCAACAATAATACATTTTTTTGCTTTCAGATCAAGTTTAGTTCGGTTAGATTTTGGAATATGAGCATAACAAACTAAACCAAATACCCGAAAATAATTTACATTTGGCTTTACTTCATATAGAATCTCAAGAGATTTTTCTTTACCTGGCCATGGAGGTAGACGATTTATCACGTGACATGCACATTAAACAGCTTCAGCTCAAATTTTTAAAGGGAGGTTTTTATCATGTAGTCATGAGAGACTTGTAAAAGCGAGATGAGCTGATTTCCTTTCAGGGACACCATTCTGCTGAGGTTTATTTGGACATGTTATTTATATTAAAATACCACTATTGTCGTGATATTATAAGAAATCACTTGTCATAAATTCACTTCCATTATCTTTTCGCAAGCATTTAGCTTTCTTCCCAAATTCTTTCTCTACAACATTTTTGAATTCAAAAAACATTGATAATGCTTCAATCTTTTCTTTCAAGAATTTTACCTAGGTATACCTTGAAAAGTCGTCTACCAACACCATGACATATCAATCTCCACTATAACTTGGTGTTTTCATTGGTCCCATCAAATCTGTACGAACTAGCTTAAACATAGTCGATCTGCAATTTGATGACTTTTTGAAAGGAAGATGATGTGATTTGCTAAATTGACAACCTTGACAAATTAAATCTTCAAGAACATTCTATAGAGCTGGTATGCTTCCACCACTTTCTTTGAGGAAATTTGCTACAACAGTTGATAGCCTAAATGACGTAATCGAGCATGCCAAATTGCTACGTTATCAGTTTGGCTTGTTTTCTTCACATAGGCTTCTCCCACTGACATGACAAATAAGGAACCTTTTTTCTGACAAATAAGAACAACATCAGCAGCTATATTCTTCACATTATCAAGAACTTTTATGTCATTTGGGCTAAATGGGACATGCTTTCCAGAATTAGTAATTTGAGAAAATGAAAATTAATTTTCTCTTCAAATCTGGAACATGGAAGATATTATTCAGCTTGATAGTCCTTGTATCACCAGCGTCCATCATCACAATTCTTTCTTTTGTTAACGGATAACTTGAGTTATCAAATGTGACAATAATTTCCTCTCCATTATGTTGACATAGTTTTGAAAGTAGCGAATCATTTCCTATTACATGTTGAGAGCAACCTGAATCAATGATCCACTCTTCTTTTCAGTCTTCATGGTTCTAAAGAGCTTGAGCTGGTATTAATTCAGCAGCAACATCATTCCTTCCTTTAACTACTTTTGTAGGAAAACATATAAGAAATACTGATAAGAACAATGTAAAGCACCAAGTGCAGAATTCAATACAGCAAATGAAAAAGGATGCATATAGATTTATTTCTGAATGAAGAATGTAAAAATTGTACAATGCAAATGGTGCTAAACAAATGCATATATATACAAGTGAAAAGAATCTTGCAACAAATTTGTAAAAGAAAAATTTCCTAATAGAATTCAGGTGTGATCTCTAGAGAATTCTTCCAACTCATCTTCTTCAGGAAGCTTCCGTTCTTCCAGCTTTCTGAGATGTCCGGGTCTTGTTTTTTTTCCTAGTTATATCGGTTGCATCCCACATTTTGACAGCCCCCACAAGATGGAGAGTAGATGTTTTCTACTCCCATCTTGGATAAGTGGGAATAAAAATTAGTTGAACACAGTGGTTTAGTCATTATGTCTACAACTTGTGAATCACTTCTCACATAATCTGTCACTACATTGCCTTCTTAAATTTTATCACGAACTACGTAACAGTCAGTTCTATATGATTGGTTCTTTCATGGAAAATAGGGTTGGTTGCTATGTGTATGGCTGCCTGGTTGTCGCAAGATAACAGAGCTGCTTGAGGGTGAGGTACTTGCAGATCGTGTAGCAAGTATCTAAGCTATGATAATTCATAATAGACACTGGTCATAGCTCTATGTTCTACTTCTGCTGATGATCTAGAGATGGTACTTTTTTTCTTTGATTTTCATGACACCAAGGATGTACCAATGAAAACACATTATCCTGTCTGATCTCCGTGTATCCAGACATGCCCCCCAATTTGAGTCACTATGAGCTGCAGGTCTGATGTTGAAGTGAATAGCAACCCTTGACCTGGCTCCCTATTTATATATCTTAGTACCTTATGAACAACATTTGAATGGGATATTCTAGGATTTTGCATGTATTGACTAAGTAATTGAACCGAGTAAGCCAAGTCTGGTCTTGTGGCAGTTAAATAGAGTAATTTCCCAATAAGTTTTCTACAGATAGAAGGATTTGGTAAGGGTTCTCCTTGATCTTTAGAGAGTTTGACATTTTGATCTAATGTATATTTTGAACTTTAGAGGGTTCTCCTTGATCTTTAGAGGGTTCTCCCCGAATCAGTGAAGACATCCAATGTATATTTTCTTTAGCAAAGCTGAATTCCTTTATCAGATCTTGCTACCTCTATGCCAAGAAAGTATTTTAGAATGCCCAAGTCTTTGATTTTGAACTTGTCATCAAGTGAGGTTTTGAGAAATTTGATACTGTCCATGTTACTACTAGCCACTATAATATCACTGACATACACAAGTATGGCTTTAAAGGAATCTTTTTTACTTCTTGTGAACAGACTATAGTCTGATTTGGATTGATGAAAACCTTGCTGAACAATGAAGGAAGACAACTTTGAGTATCATTGTCGAGAGGCTTACTTTAGTTCATACAAGCTTTTGTTAAGTTTGCAAACTTTTGCGTGATGATTTGTAGAATAGCTTGGTGGCAATTCCATATAAATTTCTTCATCCCAATCTCTATGTAAAAAGGCATTGTTCACATCAAGTTGATGCAAGAACCATCCTTTTATTACTGCCACAGCAAGTAAAGTTCTCAGAGTCACCATTTTTTCCACCGGTGAGAAAGTTTCATGGTAGTCTAGACCCTCCAGCTGCGTGTATCCTTTCACCACTAGTCTAGCTTTGTACCTCTCAGTTGTTCCATCTGTGTTGCAATTAATTTTGTAAATCCATTTACAACCTATAGCTACTTTTCCAGGAGGCAAGTCTGTCACAACCTAAGTATTATTTAATTCCAGAGCATTTACCTCAGCATTCATGGCATCTCTCTATTCATGGTATTTGACAGTCTCTTGGTATGAGTTAGTTTCAGCGTGTGTGGAGATAGATGTAATAAAAGCTTTATGTGAGTTGGCCAATCCATGATATAATAAGGTAACACGTAAAGGAAAAGGAGCACCTAGTGTGACATTTTGTGAATGGAATAGTGAGGAAGCTTGCTGACATACGAAGTCCTGCAAGTATGAAGGAACTCTCCTGGTTCTGGTGGATGTGCGAGGTAGATGAAGAGTTGTGGAGGTGTTTTGGGTGGAATCAAGTGATTCGGTTAGGAAATTTGGATTTGAAGTCTTAGTATTCTGGTCCATATTTTCAGCCAATTCTGTTGAAGAATTAGTGGGTTGTCTATGATAGTTTAAGTCAGTATTAGCAGGATGAGAAAGCTAAACCACCGGGACTTGGAAGGGTGTGTTCATGTATTGTGTTCTGACTTTTGTATGGAAAAACGTTCATAGAAAACAACATTTCTAGAAATAAAAAATTCTGTTTGATTCAAGATCTAGGAGCTTATATCCTTGGATTCCAAAAGGTTATACCCAGGAAGACACATCTCTTTGCCCTTGGATCAAACTTGTGTTTTGCAAATGCAAGACATCCAAAAACTCTAAGATGAGAGTAGGAAGGTTTAGCTTTAAACAAAAGTTCAAAAGGTGTTTTGTTATTGAGAAGTGGAGTGGATGTTCTGTTTATGAGAAACGACGCAGTTAAAATACAATCATTCCAATGTTTCATAGGGATTCCACTCTGAAACTTTAGAGCTCTAGCCACATTTAGGATATGTTGGTGTTAGAGAATTATTGAGAGCAATTACCTAAGGTCCAAGCCCACAATAAATCCACTATATAACCCAAGTGGGCTACTCCACCCATTGCCAATTGGTTTTGGGATGGAACCTCACTTGGGCCTGGTGGAGTGGACTTGGGCCTTGGGTAATTGCTCTCAATAATTCCCTAACAGTGGTATCAGAGTCCAGGTTGTGTGGCTAGATAAATCGAGGTGGTGGAAAATTCTCAGGAGATGGTAGATCCATGGTAACGTAGTGGGTGCAGGCTACGATGGATTATCTCGATGAGTGGTGATTTACCTCGTGGGCCTTGTTTGATGGAGGGATTGTTGGGGCAAACAAGTCCCACATCGATTGTGGGAAGAAAATAAATCCATCATATAACCCAAGTGGGCTACTCCACCCATTGCCAATTGATTTTGGGATGGAACCTCACTTGGGCCTGGTGGAGTGGGCTTGGGACTTGGATAATTGCTCTGATACCACTGTTAGGGAATTATTGAGACAATTACCCAAGGCCTAAGCCCACTCCACCAGGCCCAAGTGAGGTTCCATCCTAAAACCAATTGGCAATGGGTGTAGTAGCCCACTTGGGTTATATGGTGGATTTATTTTCTTCCCACAATCGATGTAGGACTTGTTTGCCCCAACAGTTGGTACTTTCTTTCAACTATAGCATTCTGTTGGGGGTGTCTCAACGCATATCTTTTGGTATATGATACCTTTCTTTGAGTAAAACTCTTTCATATCAAACTCCCCACCATTATCACTTCTAATTATTTTGATTTGTACTTCATATTGGGTTTGTATCATGTTATAAAAGGTTTGCAGAGCACAAAACACTTCAGATTTGAGTTTGAGTAAATAAATCTAAGTACATATGCTAAAGTCGTCTACAATGGTGAGGAAGTTTTTTGAGAAGGGCCCCATAAGTCACAATAAACAAGTTCAAAACAATTTTATGATTTGTGTTAACTAGCAGCAGACCTATCCTAGGATCTGAGGGGTGTCCTAATCTATAGTGCCATAGAACAAAATCTTCAGGAATAGTGGTGACAGAGGCTGACATAGTAGTTTTGTTAGCAAAAATAGGTAAGGATTCAATTAAAGATGTGGGAGAGACTTCTTCTTCTTCTTCTTCTTCTTCCAGTAAGTGGTATAGGCCTTGCCTCACTTTAGCCATTCCAATCATTTTTCAAGTTAAAAGGTCCTGCACAAAACAAGATTCAGGGAGAAAAATGAGACAACATCTTGATGATTGGGCTAACTTTCTAGCAGAAATAAGATTAAACGAGAAGGATGGAACGCATAAGACTTCATCTAGAAATAATGTCTCTATTATTTTGACTGTTCCTATATGGGTGACATGAACGGTATTTCCATTAGGAAGAGCAACTGAATGTGAAATTTGTGCCTTAATGGCTGTGAAGTATGAGGGAGTACAGATCATGTGATCTGTTACTCCAGTATCCGTGATCCACGAAATATCAGAAACAATTTTAGGCTTTGTGCTAGAGGTAGATAAACAGAAAGTAATACCAGAAATCTTTGACATAACTGCCTCATCTGAGGGGGATGATATGAGAGTTTGCACTTGATTGACAGAAGGAGTATAAGGCTGAGAGTTATGTGACTTGAGCAATGCCATGAGCTAATTATATTGCTCCTGAGTTAAAGAGATTTGGCTGTTACTACTTCCTTGCTCCTATCTAGTAGTTATGAGAGTTGTAACTTGATTTGAAGAGGTTCCATAATTCGTTACCTTCTATACAATTTATGACCCACTGGATATCCATAGATTTTGAAACATTTGTCTGCTGAGTGACCATGTATTTGATAGTGTAAGCACACTAGTTTCTCAGGGTCAGCCTTAAAACACCTCTTAAGAGAGTCGCCAGGTATCTTGTAGAAGGTGCAGAAATACTTCCTTTGAGGTCTAACATTTTTCTTACCTGCTTCTCTTGGAGTTAACATTCCCATTAGGGCAATGGTGAGAATATTAATCGATATTTGTCTCCTCTTTTCCTCTTATTGAATGATTGAATACACTTCATTTAATTTTGGAAAATGTTTGATTAGAAGTATATGTACCTTGATATCCTTGAATGAATCATTTAGACCCATAAGAAATTTCATTACCCAATCTCTTTCTTGATTACACACCACAACCTTCAGTCCTCCACAGGTACAATTGGGAATTGATTCATAGTTTATCAGTTTATCAAGAAGAGTTTTCAGTTTTGAGAAATACATACTGACACTATCCTGATTTTGCATTAAGGCTGCGATTCCCTGCTTAACTTCATAAATCCTGGGAGCATTCTGTTGTACCAAACGTTGCTCAAGTTCCAGCCATAGCTGATGTGCTATTTCAACATATAGAGTATTTTGCAACCAAGTGATGATAATATCGTTGCAACGGAGCCAGTGATCCATTAATGGGCTATTTGCATCATCTAGCTCAGAGATGCTTCCATCAATGAATCCCAGTTTATTTTTGATTCTAAGAGCCCTCTTCATTGACCTTGCCCAGGAATGATAATTGTTAGAATCCAGCATTTGAGTAACAAGCAATGCACCAGAATTATCACTAGTTCCGATGAAGAGCGGGCTGTTGGCTGAGATGGATCAATCTGATCTGTTCTGACATTTTGATTTAGAGGTTGATTTTGATTATCATTGATATTTTGAGCGATGCTTGCTCTGATACCATATAAGAAATACTGATAAGAACAATATAAAGCACCAAGTGCAGAATTCAACACAACAAATGAAAGAGGATGTATATAGATTTATTTCTAAATGAAGAATGTAAAAATTTTACATTGCAAACGGTGCTAAACAAATACATATATACAAGTGAAAAGAATCTTGCAACAAATTTGTAATAGAAAAATTCCCTAACGGAATTCAGGTGTGAGCTCTTGAGAACTCTTCTAGCTCATCTTCTTCGGGAAGCTTCCATTCTTCCAACTTTTTGAGGTGTCTAGGTCTTGTTTGTTTTGCTGGTTGTATTAGTTGCATCCCGCATTTTGACAAAACATTGTTCCCATTTCAGTTGTTCCCTTCCTTCATTTTCACTTGCAACATGTGCTTTGGAAAGCTATACAATTTTCTTGATATGCCCAATTTTTCCACATCTATATCACTTGATAGGATTGTTATATTTTGTGAGCTGCCATTAGTAGCTTTTCCTGCACTTGACCATTTTTCATTGTTCTTGTTTTCTGCTGATATGTTTTTCCTTTTTGTTTGAGAATAGAACAGCATCTGGATTAAAATTCTTTGCCATTTGTATTGACAAAGCCTCTTGGTTGGAAAGTAGATTTGTAATTCTTCAATTGAAGGTTGATTGGCCCATCCCTGAATGAAGGTAATGAAATGAATGTACTCCTTCAATCCTTGAATGAGAAACCGTCGCAATCTTGCTTAACTGATCTTCTCATCCCCATCTAATTCTGAAAATTTCAGCACAGATACTTTTAAACCTTGAAGATAAGCCTTTATACACATTCTCCAGTACTTGAAGTTTGTGCCTACAAGCTTCTCGACACCATAATGTGTATTTGAACTATTTTCCCATTTGCTAACTCCACCCTATATAACAATGGCTTCCTCTTTACAACTGAGTCGGATCAGCCAGACGAAGCAAGAATAGTGCTGGATCATCCGGGCACAGAAACTCAACTGCTTCAATCCCCTCTAACAAGAACAAGAAGAAAGAAAGAACTATAAAAGTGCCTCAACCAGGCTCTGATACCACAAAGCGAGCCAAAAAAAGAAGGAAGAATAGTATGTTGTATAGCTTAGAAAAAGGATTCTAGAGAAATACTTATTGCTTATAAAACTTTAATGAAATTACATCAGATGCAGAACATTATGATTTGCTAATTTTAACCTCCTAAAAATTCTCCAACCACTTACTAAAAAATCCTACCTAACTCCATTATTGATACTTAGTCTACCTATAAAATAGGAACTAAATTATTTGACTTTGTAACAAGAAATAGTAAAAGAAAAACTACTCCCCGATGCATTAATTTTTAACATACATGGAAATGGATGACATTTGGAACACGTCCAACAAGCGGACCAACATGTACTGTAGCTAGTAGACCGAGGTGGACCTCGTCACTTTTTTACTTGGTTTTGGGAACTCTTCTAATGCAAAATTTAGGGCGTGTTCGGTCGTACTTAAAATCTAATTAAAATTGAAAATATAGTCGTTATTGAGTCTCACTCGTCTAATAAAAGTCAACAATAACGGCTAATTTTTCAATTTTAATCCGATTTTAATCTCTACCGAACACGCCCTTAGTTTTTGACTTTCTAATTACATTAATTACTTAAGTTAGTTTATTTTCCACCTTATTTAATATTTGATTAGATTTTAAGAGAATTAACCCACAAGGTAAAAGAAAAGGCCAAATTTTACTCAAGTAAATAACAATAAACAATTTAATTTCTTATTTCCAGGAATGGACAACTTAATTCTTATTCCCAGGAATACTTCTTTTCCAACTTTCCGTTACCTTTACCCTGAAAATAGATGCCATCACTCTTTGCTACCCAAAGACATAAACCATCTGGACAATCAAAGACCCATTTGGAATTAGAAACTTCAAAAGCTTTATTCTTTGAACCCCACCAAAGATGACAGAAAAACAATGTATTTTGGACAAAGAAATTTTCACAAAACCTCCAATTAAAATCCTGGTTTACAATTAGTGTATGAAATCCAAGATCATTATCTCCAGATGCACAATGCAACCTAATTGGTCTGGAACCTTGAGGGAGTCCGTCGAGAACAGAGACCTTGTACGCTTGGGTAAGACATGAGTTTGCCTTTAGAAGGTTGGCTGATAGGATGAGGATTTGTAAAAGGATTTTAAATAACATGATACAATTCATGTTGCTTATTGGTACAAGTGATATTTGATGCTTCTTCAAGATAGTAGTGTCTGTGTCCCTTTTATAGTTCTTTTTCTAAGGTTGAATACAATAGAATATGAAATGTATCAATTGGAATTTATTATCAAAAGCAATTATGATTTTTTAAATCTGAATGCAAGTATGCAGTATCCATATAGTGATAGTCTGGCAACAAGAAAACTAGTAAAAGTATATAATTTCTGTAATAAATTACTTATGAATAAACTGTAAAGTGCGTAAAAACAAACACGAAACAACTGTATAATTATGGAATCATTAAATGCAGATAATGTGAATAATATATAAGGTGTCAGAGTGCCTAAATTAGAATTTGATTCTTAGAATTTACTATAAATTGCCTATGAATCCTCTTAGCATCAGCAAATCCATATAATTTTTCAAATTGACTGGTTTTAAGTGGGAAGTAATATACATTCCACTAGTTTGTATTATATGTAGTCCATCGACTGTTTTAATTACAAAAAAAAAAAATCTTATTACTTTCTCTGCATATTTGGCTCCAAGGAAAGTTTTCAGGAATATAATCTATTGCTATATATTACATAATTAAAGGATTGGAAAGAAATCTAGTTACGAATTACAAGTTCCTAAGAAAAAAATAGTGAAAATAGTGAAGTACGATGCAAAAATCAATAAAGATATAAATTGTAAGATGCTAAAAGTAGAGAAAGGTTAAGTAGTAGATTAATACAGATGAAATAGGATTACATATACAGTTTTGTTAAGTAATTATTTTTCTTGAGTGAACTAATTTGGGAATGTGGTCTTTGAGAGATAAATTGAGGTTTTCAGTATTTTATTTTTATTTTTTTTAGGGGGTTGGTTTGGAATAAGTACAAAATTGGGTTAGGGAAAAAAGTTAGCTTACTTTCAGCCTAAAACTGAATTTATATATTGTGTGGGATAGATTCTTGCTGTTAGACTTACACCTCTGAGTACAATTTTTTTTTTTTTTTTTAACTATCTGCCTTTCTGGGAACATAGCTATTTATCACCAAAAGCTTGTTCTTCACAGGTGATAGAATTTTGTCTTCTAATTTCAAGTAGTTTGATGGAGAAGTATACAAATAAATTTAAATAAGAAGTGAATGTATTACTAATAGATCTCTAATGTTTAAATTGTTCTAGCTCGTCTTTATTTGTCCTTTCCAATTATCTTCAGACCAAAAATCTGATAATGTTGACCAGCAAGCCACTGCCGCCGCCGCTACCACCACCACCACCACCACCACCGCAGAGTTTGTTCGACTACCACATCTAAGAACACTTCATTTTCCATGAAATCCAAAGCCTTCCTTCCAACCGATTTTAGAAAAAAGTAAATCATTTCTTAGTATTTTGTTTTCGGTCAATTGTTAATATTATGAGAGAAGTTAAGGAAAAAAATTGAACTTCACTTGAGATTCATTGTTCTTGATTTTTTTTTTCATTTTTAGTTCCTTTGTTTTTTGGGGGTTTCAATTGATTAATTGGTTATGGTTTATCAAGATTTTAAGGTATTTGAGTGTAGGAATTTTAGGCATTAACAACTGCAGAATTAATGAATTATTGCTCGATTGAACAGTGTAATGACTAGATTGAAGTTTGATTTGTTCGTTTTCGAAAATATTCTATGGAGAGTATGTAGGAGTCTCTGTTAGTCTATTTAACAATATCAAGAATGATTTGTTAAATATGAGCATCTTAAGCTTCAAAATAAAGAGATGCTAAGAAATTTGTTTAATGGAATTGCTTTATTGGTATAATGCCTGATTTATTTTTCTAAATGTTTTGGCACAAATGGCCATTTGCAGGTTCACATCTCCTTTGTTGGTGATAAACACATTTGGGTCACATGGGTTACTAGTGATAAATCTCCAGCTTCTATTGTTGAGTAATAAGATAACTGGATGCCCAAAGGGCTATAGATTTTGTGAGGTCTGGTGATGAAAACGAACTATTACGAGTCATGGCTGAGATGACTGGAAGGTATTGTTCAACCAGGCCCATGCGAATTGGCTCGGCTGCTAGCAAACAAAAAGTGGGTGGTCAGGCTAAAGGTTTGATTTGCCCTTCATCCTTGTGGTATGTTTATTAGCTTATTAGATGGTGAAAGTACGTAGTTCGACCCTAACAACACATAGAGACGGTGGATAGATGATTATGCGGAATTAAAAATTAGTCAATAATTAACTATCAAAAAGTCATTATTAATTATTTTTCTAAATAATTAAACATGTAATTCAATTAATCCTATGTCGAAATATCGCAGTTATGTAAGTAATAAATGAACATAAGAATTGATCACGGAGAAACTCAATTGGGTGAAAACTTTGGGCACTTTGCCGTCAACAATCCACTATAAATGGTTTTTAACTTACAGTCTACCAGACTAGACGACGACACGTATTATAAATGGTTCGGATTGGTTCTTGCCCAACCCTACCAATAAATAAACGATAAGTAAAAATATACCATATATTTTACTTACATATCGAGTTACAACCTTCAACATCGAAACGAGATTGTTGACTAAATTGGCGAATTTTAAAAATGGGTGATCTACGTACGCGCATGCATTCTGTGATTCTTTACACTCGCATGGAGGGGGGCCCACGATTATTTTATTATGTGTGGACCCCCCTCCATGTGAGGGTGTTGTAAATGATTGTGTAAAGAATTATGTACACATAGCTTTATTCTTTAAAAATATGCAACGATTTCTATTAATAGCTCATTAAATTCCATGAATTATGCATGTTATTCGATGCAAAACTCACGTGTGTGCACACATATATCGACCGAGAAGTTTGCTTACCATCTACCTTGAACTAATTGGAGGTGTAGGTACAATATATTTGGAGGTGTAGGTACAATATATTTTGTTACCTCAAAACCTGCTAAGCTTCACAAATATGTCTTGAACTGCAGAATGCGAGACCAAGGAAATTGCACGTTGGCAGAAGGTGTGTTTGTGGCACGAGGAAAATAGATATACTTTACCGATAGGAATTTCGTATGTGGATAGAATAAGATGGCTTCTCAGATAAGCTATGTATGAGCTTTGAACTACACGTGACCGACATCATAGTACATAAAATCTTTGTCGCAAGATAGTGTCAGAACTCTATTCTGGATGACATCTTGGCTGCACATTAATAGACTTTTCTGCCAAGGGACAAAATAGACTTTTCACATATTATTTCTGACATTTTTCTTTAAATTATGAATAATAAATATTTTTTATATGCCATCCAGATAAATTATTTCCCTCATCTTTTTCCATAAAATAATTAGACTTATATTTACAGCTTGTTTGGTGATATTAAAATCGGATTAAAATTGAAAAACTGATCGTTATTGTTGACTTTTATTAGACGAGTGAGACCCAATAACGATTATATTTTCAATTTTAATTAAATTTAAATTCCTCCCAAACAAACTCTTATGATATATCAATATTTTTCTAAAACAGAATTTGTTACGTAAAGCATTTCAAGATAATAGCTCTTTTCTCATTCAATTCATGCAACATTCTATTGTTTTCACCTTAACTATGCACTCAAAGAATCTCAGTTATTCAAATCCTCCAAAAATGGTAGTTAAGACACCGAATTTCAAAAAAATAATTAAAAAAATTAAATGTTCACTATCTAATATTGGGGACAGATGCATGTTGTAGCCTGTTTCATTTCAAATAATATACATTAATTTCTTATAAACGTTATAAGATAAGATATACCCAAAAAATTTGGATTTAATATTTCCAAATCCATGAGAAATCCATAAAATCTATAATATAGCATTGTGTTAAAATCTTATCAAGTTTTTGGAGTTCTATTCAAATTTATGAAACCCATGAGAATTCATAAATCTTAAGAAATTCATTAAAGTTTGAGTAATAATAAGATTTTAATGATTTTTTTTTTTTAGGATTCTTGAATTCTAATGAATTTAATATGTTTGAATAGATTCCATAAAATTCAAAAGATTGTAACATAGAACTGTATTATAGACTTTTGTGAATTCTAATAGTTTCCATGAATTAGAAAACAAGTACATAAAGATCTTCAAATTGCATATCTAAAGTAGTTTAGACCTCCGACATGATAGACTCTTCCCCCGTGAGATGCGGCAAGCCTTACTCAATCAATGCCCGGGCATCCCATACATAACCACCGAACAACCAATCCCCGTACTGAGTTCTCTCAGGTGCCAACTCTTTTTTTTTCCGTAATAATATTAAAAGGTTCATGACCATCGATCGGTCGGAAGGTTAAGAGTGATAGATATTATTTATGTTCAAAGTCAGGCGCTTCCTTGTATCCCGCTTGGCAGTACATAAGGGGAAAGACGAGAAAAATGAAAATGAAAATTTTAATGTGGCTCAGCCAGGGGATAAAACAAACTTTTGGGTAATCTTAACTTAGGGGTTGTTATCAATTCAGATTTTAATGATTTATGAATTCTCATGAATTTCGCAAATTTGAATGGAATTTACACATTATTCATAAGATTTTAACAAAATGCTATATTATATATTCTCATGGATTTTGAAAAAGAAAAACAATTTTTTTTGGTATGTACAAAGTTAGTATTAATATTTCAAATCCGTGAAATTCATAAAAATTTAAAATATATCATTATGATAAAAATCTTATGAGTTGTACGAAATTCTATTCAAATCCATGAAATCCATCACAATTCATAAATCTTAATAAACTCATTAAAATCTGAGTTGGCAACACCATACATAGTTAAGTTGTACAAATAAAAAGTTGGTTTTAATATTTCAAATACAGGAGTGAGATCCCATAAAAAAATTATAATATAGATTTTTTTTTAATAATGTAATGAATCATGCGGAATTCTGTTCATTATGAAATTTATGAAAATTCATAACTATTATGAAATCTTTTAAAATCCGAGTTGAAACTCACTAATTTTCTTTGGCAGAGTGACAAAATATAAATGAGGTTGAAATCTAAAGTTATATTACAAATGAAATCTCTATTTCATTAAATTTGACTTTATTTTTCTATATAAATTAGACCATTTTCCTACGGCTCTTTCATATCCATTTCAAATTAACTGCGATTATGCCTCCTTTGTCTCTCTTAGCCTTTGCTTGTTGTATTCTTGCTTTTGTACATTCTAATGCTTACAAAGTGAGCTATGGAGCTGCCCTAACCAAATCTTTGTTGTACTACGAAGCACAAAGATCAGGAAAGTTACCCCATAACCAACGTGTGAATTGGCGAGGCAATTCGGCTCTTAAAGATGGCAAAGTTGCCGGGGTACATATATCATTTTTACTCGATCATTTTATTTTAATATAAATAAGCAATTGAAGCGTTATTCAAATAAATTATAATTCAAGAAATTTAACTTTAAACATGGATTTTTTGTGATGAAAAGTTATTATTTGGTTGTTTCATAATAAATTATTTTTTGTTTTATTCTCTTATACACATCATAATCAGGGGCGGATTTAGTGTGGGGCACCTGACCATACTGCCCCCACATGCAAATTCAAAACCTCCTTTGTATATATTAAAATACAACTTTGTACATGCATTGTTTGTTGTCGCATTGCAGCAAACCCATCTTTTGCTCCCACGATTTAACAATCCTAGCTCCGCCCTTGATCATAATGGATTATGGAGAGTGTTGTCTCACCTCCTTACTTATTCTCTTACCTTCTAATCAATTAACACGAGTTTTAGATAGGTGTACCTTTTGTTTAAATGTTTGATTTCTTTTATTTATATCTTAATAAAATCAAAATAATAGATTCCTTAGAGAGATTTCGTTGCATTTCTAAGTATCCAATTCCTAAATAACTCCTTTTATCGATTTGAAGTACACATTTAAAGGTCGATTGATATTTCGTACTTGTCAATTATATTTTCACAGGTTGATCTTGTGGGAGGATACTATGATGCTGGAGACAACGTTAAATTTGGTTTTCCAATGGCTTATACTGTGACAATGCTTGCATGGAGTGTAGTGGAATTTGGGCCACAACTTAAGGCCAAAAAAGAGTTATCCAATGCTTTGGCTGCCTTCAAATGGGGAACTGATTATTTCATCAAAGCACACCCAAAACCTAATGTTCTTTATGGTCAAGTGGGAGATGGTGTTTCTGATCATGAATGTTGGATGAGGCCCGAAGACATGACAACACCGAGGACTGTTTATCGGATTGATGAGCAGCATCCTGGAGCAGATCTTGCAGGGGAAACTGCGGCTGCATTTGCAGCTGCTGCATTGGCGTTTAGAAGAACAAACCCTAGATATTCATTCCAACTTATTTTCCATGCCAAACAGGTTAAGTTATAAAAAAAATATGTTGAGTTAAAGTCTTATTTCTGCTACCTATCTAGATTTTACGAAAATTGTGCACCATCATATTGCTATACATAAGAAAAATATGCACCATCAAATTGCTATATATAAGAAAAATATGCACCATATGAACTTTGAATAGAGTAAATTTTGTATGAACATGAAATAACATGTTGAGATGTCTACAATTTGAAAATCATTTTCTAAAAGCTAGTAGGGGTCAAGGCTAGACCTCCCAATGGGCTTTTGTTAATAAAGCTGTTAATGATTAATACTAATACATTTGATTATTGTGACAGTTATTTGATTTTGCTGTAAAACACCCTGGCCAGTACCAAAACAGCATTTCCTCGGCTGCAAAATTCTATTCTAGCAGTGGATATGAGGTAATTAAATTTAATTCCATTTTAGCATATTATTTTAAGTCACTGGCTACACAAATTTGAAATACACAGGATGAATTATTGTGGGCTGCTGTATGGTTAGAGCGTGCCACTGGAGAAAAAAGATACCTAGATTTTGTCACCAATTCCACGAATCCAGGAGGCACCAGAACAATGTTTTCATGGGACGACAAGTATGTCGGAGTTCAACTCCTCGTTGCAAAGGTATATGAATCTAATGATACAGTGATTCTGTAGCTTGTAGTCGTCTAGGTTATAGGGAAATAAAAATAGAAAACGTGGCAAGAGAAGACCGTATGTTGATTATTTTGTCAGTTCAACTTATGAAAGAAGAAGCCGTAATAATTTATATCCAATTTTGTGGAACGAATTCTGTGTTTTCTGCAATTTCTCAGGGCATTCTTCAGGGAAAATATCCAGGAAATGGAAATTTGGGTCAATACAAAAACTATGTCGAGCAATTTATCTGCAATTGCCTTCAGGAAGGTAGTAACAATGTGAAAACTACTAATAAAGGGCTTCTTTGGTGGCAAGCTTGGAATAACCTTCAGTATGTCACAAGTGCATCATTTATCATGACTACTTATTCCAGTGTCCTTGCTGCCACAAAGAATACCCTCCAGTGCCCTGCTGGAAAGTTCCGACCGGAATATCTGATCGGCAAAGTCCGATCACAGGTATCTTATTTGTCTATTAGACTGAACTTTTTCTTGTGTTACGCGTTCAAAGCAGTAAGGTCAGCAGACTAGATAGTGCTAGAAAAACGATTTTCATTATTTTTCCTTATTTAGAGCTTGGTTGAGCTCTATTTTTTTTCTTAAAAATGCAGTTTGGAAATTGATGGAGAATGTCTGGTTGAAAAATATGGAAAAAAAATTTGATTTGCATGTAATATTATTTTATTGAAGAATATATGATTGAAAAGAAAAGAGAAAAAAACGTATTTTAGAAATAATGGAAATCAAACAAGGGCTTAGTACTATCTAGTAAATTTCACTTCTAAGCTGTAACAATCTTGCTACATGTACACTTTTTTTTACACTATGGTTTACCGAATTTACACTTGACACAATCTCATGCCACCTTTCACATTTCACACATTTAATTCAACCATCATCCATGTGCCACATCATTCATCTGTAAAGCAACTAGTAAAAGAGGTGGTACAAATGGCTTAACTCAAGGCGTAAACATGCACCCTATGTATTATATCCTACAATGTCAAAGATGAATTCTACGATGCATTTCAAATTATACAACACTTGTCCTTGCTATAATCCACTAAGGATTCATGGTTAATATTGATTTACTTGATCTCAAGCTTAAGCTCATGCTGTAACCCAATAGATTATGCAACATGCATATCATTTAACTTTATTTTAAACACACTCCCTCACGTTAAGAACCCATCGAAGCCTTAGACATTCAAAAATTTTATTAATAGAGGGACAACAAGACTTGAGCTCGTTGAACCACTTATCAAAACCTTAATGTCTCAAATAAGGCCACACATATCTAACTTATAAATTGGCTAAAACGGTCTCGTAATTAAATACCAAAAATATTGAAATCTCAAAGATTGTAGGCTTATTAGGTGATTAATCACGTACATTTCCAAGGTTTAACCATTTGATTTTGACAAATATCTACTGTTTTATGCCTTTCTTGACTTAGTCATCTCTTAGTTGGTTTTTAATTGACAATTTCTTAATCGGTTTTCTTTGATTAGGTGCACTACATACTTGGGGTAAACCCTAACCGAATAAGTTACATGGTCGGGTTTGGAAGAAAGTATCCGCAACAGGTTCATCATCGAGGAGCATCAATCGTGTCAATCAAGAAAAATCCAACACCGGTAACTTGTCAAGGCGGGTTCAATGCTTGGTTTCATAGAAATGCACCAAACCCTAATGTTCTTCATGGTGCAATAGTTGGAGGACCAAGTCAAAATGATGAATATACAGACTCGAGGGACAATTTTCAACAGGCTGAGGCTGCAACTGCCAACACCGCACCTTTTGTTGGTGTATTAGCATATTTTGCATAGTTTAGGAAAAAATATGTAGAATGAATTTGCTAGTAACTCATGTCTACCACACACAGGGAAATCCAGAAGCATTAAATTTAGTCCTGATTGTCAACATCTTGCAATTTGCTTTATATTTTTTAATTCAAATAATTTATTTTCTTAAAATATAGTCAAATGAATTATATCGCTCAATTTGCTTTATAGTTTAGACTAAAAAAAAAAAACACTTAAAAGTTCGACAAACTTTATAAATCATGTGCTTCTATAATAATTTAATGATTTGAAAAAAAAAATAGATCCTCACGGTTTGACCGATGATATATTTTCACATCACACGGCATGATATATTTCAAGCTCATTTTCACGTTATTCGTAGTTGAAATTTGAATATATCAGTTCATGTGTTGTGATTTAACCCAAATTCTAGTGAGTATTGGAGTCTTGCTTGGAGTGGTCTTGAAGAAATAAAAATTATAGACCAAAGGAAAAAGTCACCACATATTCGCAAGCCTGGTGCTGCCGGATGCTTAAGCAAGCCCGGTAGAAAATAACCCAAGACTGGTCGCCTATCGCTCGAGCTACAAACTTATTTGCCAAGGCCCATTTTCTTTGTTGACGCAGTTGTAGACTCATATTCTTCTTCAAATTGTTCTTTATGGTACACACACACACACACACACACACACTTGCAAATACAACTACTATTGATTATAGTGAATTTATCTGAGCAATTCTGGTATCTTGTTTGTTCCATAACAAGTGATATTAGAGAGATGTTGATTATTTCGCATGGCAACAATGAAGTATGATGTCTCGTTATTAGATAGAAACATGAGATTTACTTTATTGTAAGTAAAGATGCGAGTGGTTCTAGCTCAAATAGATTAGGAGGAAGTCTTGTTTGGCTTTGATAAGATGCCTGCCACCTGAACGCAGGATCATTACAACAAAAATAGCCTACGGCAACGTTCAAAAAATGTTGCCGTAGACCTTTTGCAACGTTTGGACGTGTGTTGCAAATCAAGGTGTTGTCGTAGAGTAGGACCCCTACGGCAACGTTTAAAAAACGTTGTCGTAGACCCCCATGGCAACGTTTCTTAAACGTTGCCATAGGGTTTTTTTTAAAACAATTTATGCAAATTGATTGGTGAAATTGAAAATGACTCCTTATGAACAAATTTTGAAATTGCATAAAATTTGATAATTTCATTGCAAATTTTTGAATCCATACACTTGAACATTAGAATGTGATACAACAACATCTAAATAAAAAGGAACTTCAAAATGAAATAAAATGGTAATACAATAGCCATGGGGCCAATTACTTAATCAGCTGAAAGACAGTAAAATCACAGCCACTCCCCATAAAGTCCTAGTTCTTGTGCTAACTCCCTCGAGTAAACATGATTGTTCCCTTGCTCTTGTTCATCTACACCAAACAAAACAATCCTGGCTTTAATAGAATCTGATATTGATATTGAAGGAAATGACAGATTCACATTCTCAGCAAGAGACACTATTCCATCTGATACTGACCAATTCAAGAGATGCGCATATAAATGATAATAGCCACTTGCAAGTGTCAAATAGGATAAAAAAAGATAACAAATAGATGACAATTTAAATTGAAAATGAGAATAATAAATAAATAAATTCAGAAAAGTCATTCAGAATCACCAAGCTGTGACCTACCCTTCCCACCATTCAACAAAAGATAACAAATAGATGGCAATTTAAATTGAAAATGAGAACAATAAATAAATAAATTTGGAAAAGCCATTCAGAATCAGATGAGTGGAAGCTCAAATTCTATGAGTTTGTCATGCCATGGTAACAGCATTGAGAACGAGGAATTACTTTATAATCATCGCTGCTCACCTTACTTTTTAAAGTAACATTTCAAAGTAACAATTAAATGGCACAACCAAGCATTTTGGAGGATGATTAATCAAGAAGACATGGTATTAAAAGGAAAAAGGAAATAAATTCAAGCAAAAATGAAGCATATCATGTAAAGTGCAAATACCAGTAGAGGTGCTTTGAATAGGATGCAAGCCTATGGGTTAGTTAGGCAAGGGGAAGAAATAAATGTAAGGAACGACTTAAGATGTAAACATCAATTGGATCACACCCTTGTTAATGGCTCGACATGGAAAAGCCCAACCAAGTGTTAGATCAAGGCCAAAAGTAGCCTGACACAACACTTGTTAATCATTAGCTGAGCCATGCATATGACATGTGAAGATGGAAATATAAATTACAATGGTTGATGAATCTGGGCTTTGGAGGTGTGTATAACTCTAATTCCTAGAACAACTCTGTCAAATTAGGGCTTTAAACACCACCAAATTTCAATATAAGGAGAGGCAGAGGACATTCGGTAAACACGATTTTCTTCTACTGTGATGAAGAATAATGCCAGCTCCTTAATATAAAAACATTTAGAAACCATAAAAATGATCATCAGAAAATAAAAAAAAAACTGACCCGTACAAAAAAGTAGATTATCATTTATATCAATATATGAAAATTTCTGCCTTGATTTGATATATGGATGTTCTTTTTTGTTTGTCTTATTTCAATAGTGAATTAACAAGAATCATGTCAATGAATACCATTCCTTTGCAAATGATTTTAAGAGCATTCAAAATTATAATTGTCAATTGCAAATGCTAAATATGATTCATTGATACAATTCACAATGAGATTCACCACAAAATTCAACGTATATGAATAGCATAAACCCTTTGTGTGCACCAATAATAGAAATCTGTCATTCACGTTAACTACAAACAATCCAATCTATTCTATTTACCAATCATAAATTTCAAAATGCGTACCTATAATAGCAACATAGCTGATATCTTCGCCATTCAAAATTGAATATTAAACTGAAACTAAATAAACAAATAAATAAAAGCAAATAGATGGGTGAGAGCTCATATTCTATGGGTGTAAAAATGGTCTTTAATGTCGTGGCAACAGAATCGAATTAGATGCAAAATCGGCATAAAATTCAATTAGAAACCAAGAATAATTAACAAGAAGCAAAAAATAAGCAGTTGACAAGAAAGTAAAAGGCAGACAGCTTGCACCTCCAACGAATAATCAGTCTCGCAGTTCGCACAGCTAGGTCCGAAGATCCCAAATTCTGATTCCGTCTGATTGACCCATGGTCGCGGACCACCTTGGCTGCTTTCCCCTTCACATGGCGCACCCAGCCCAACCATGGGTCTTCCTCAATTTCTTCCATAACGCGATCGATTTTTGGCTGCAGTTAAGAGTTTGTGTGAAACATTCGGTGCTCACGATTGTGTGGTTAGTTGTTGTTGGTGGGCGTGGAGATCAGTCATGTAAATTTTCCACAAACAAATAATTATAGACTAGTTAAAAGTTAAAAGCAAACCATAGTATCTTTCTTCGAAGGTAATAGATTATTTACAATCCATTTGGATAATTTATAATTTATTTATTAATTTTAGTCCTTTAGATGAGAAAGATATTTTGTATGTTTAATAAAAGCCAATTTTTCTCCTTTCTAAATTTTGTGCATTTTAACTTGATAAGGAAATATTTCAATTCAAAAAAAAAAAAAAAATCTCTCAAATTAACTAAAAGTTATATAACCCATTATCAGATTGTTGGGAATTTCATTAAGTAAAATGCGATTTGACGATAAACTAAATAAAAACACATGCAATAATGATAAAAGCAACACCAAAAATGTTCACCCAACTCGACAAAACACGTATTCTAGTGGCTCAGGGATTAGTTTGTTACTATGTGTATCAACAGCCTTCAAGAGAAAGAACTATAAACACTTTCACATCCCACTTTTATCTCACAGATCATTCTCAAAGCCCTATTACAAACTGTCCAGAGACTCATAGAAGTAGCAGCTATCTTAGGCCTACGAATTAATGTAGCACACTAAGTTTGCAAGGATTATTCAAGGCCAAAAAAAGGAAAGCAAAAGAAAAACTCAAAGTGAGACGAAGAAGACTCTATGGAGTAGAGAGATATAGACGAACTCATTCAATGACTAATTGAATGAACAGGTGGAACACCAAGGAGCTTATCAAACTAGAGTTAAGCCAAATGTACATAAAATGGGTTTACAGAACTTCTACCACCTCTCTCATGAGGTGGGTCCCAAGTGGGATCGAACTCATTAAAAAATGGATAATAAATTTGCGAACACCATGCCTTGTGAGTGATCTGTGGGGGTTCTGTGAACCCCTACCTCTGTAAGTCAAGTTCGGTTCATCAAACTACGAGTTAATCTCAATTAATGATCAGATCCGACGGATCATATTAGAACAATAGTAGCACAATCCTAATAAGACCCAAGTTACCAATCAGAGAAGGCCGAGTGGAAAGGCCAATTTTAATCAAATAGCAGCTAGTAAAATTACTAAATGGTCCCCATGTAACCGCACTTCTAAGAGAATCACGTTTCTTCAAAGATATTATTTTTAAGATGGTATTGACTTAACCTTCTTGAGTGATGAATCAGTACCTCAAGTGTTTCTAAAAAAATATAATGTGAGAAAGCTGAATTAGGATTAAGCAAGAACTAATCATTGCCTAATCATGTTATCTCAAAATATAAGATAGAAATAATATATAAAGAGGAATTTCTACTTCATGTCACTTTTTGGCTTTACATTTTAAAAAATATCACTTTTTGAAAATCTTTGCAAAAATGTCATTTTTGGACATTTTTGCCTTCCTGAAATGACAGTCTTGCCCCTCTAGAAAATTTAACCGCCCTATATGTTCTTCGTTAGATGAGATTTGACTATATGAAAAAGTTGTACTAAAAAGTTAAAAAAATATCACATCGAAATAACTTTGAAAAAAAAGTGAAAACCCAAAAATTAAAAAGACAACTCAATTGGTCTATCTCTATTATTGAAACTCCCATCTACCCCTAAACTCACGCGGCTCTCTCTCATTCGAAGTCTCAAAAGCCTACCTTTGACAAAGACCGCCATTACACTCTTGAGTTTTTCTTTTCATATTTCCCTTTTGCATTTTTTTCCCCCTTTTTCTTCTGATTGTTCGCATTTAGGGGTGTTGTTGTATTATTCAGTTCATGCTTTACATCGCTTTCAACTTTGTCTTCCTTGATTGGTCCAATCTACTTCATGTTTTTAATTTCTTTTGTTTCTTTTTTGTAGTTCTAGCAAAATGCAAACCTTAGAATATATGTATATTATCTATGAATATTTTTTCTTATAACTATGTTTTTCACTTTTGTTTCATGTAAATAATGTTCAAGTAACTGATTATTGACTCAATGCTTCGGATTTTGAGTTTTGATCGGCATCCAGAGACATTGATAACATTTCTATTTCAAATATTCCATTTGGATCTAACAAGTGAAGATCGTACTTTCTTTATTTCTATTTTATTTTTGTTTCATTTACCCAGTTTAGGTTTAAAGCAAAATTAAAATTATCTATCATCGTGTTCGAATAATACTAGGTCTGTACGGGTCTCGATTTTTAATCGACCCATTATTGTGTTCAATTAGGCTTTAATGCTTGTATGGTTCTTGGTCGTTATTGGGCAAATTGAGTTTGAGTTTAACTTTTTGAGTCTATAAAATGAGCTAAGATTGAACTTGGGCATGTTCTGATCAACTGCACACAAATAAGATTGGCTATTTTATATGTCGTAGCATGCATGCATGTCTTTATATGATTATGCAGGGTTATTTAAAATGGAATTTTGTATGCTTCGGTCAAAAATAAGTATTTCATTGTGGACTCGAGCAGGGGCGGACCCAGACTATTTGTCTTATGGGATAAAAAATGAGAATTCCCAAATTTCTTAGAACTACATATCATTAACGAAACTAAGTCAATACGCTATTACAATTGTAGCCTACGCGTTTTCATACTCTAAAAACGTCCGATAATTATATCGTTATCAATATTGTTAAGTATACCATTCTCAATATATGCAACCAAACTATTACTTAACAATTGATCTTTCATCCAACTACGCAGTCCATTTTTGACAATTTTCATTGCAGAAAATACTTATAAACAATTCTATTTTAAATCACCGAGTTACACAAACTGACAAAGCCATTACACTTGGTACGTAAAATAACGCATGATTTTTCACTTAAATTTAACATTTTCACCGACCAAAGAAGGTGGTCGATGAATATGACACCCAACCAGTGACCATATAGTGGTCACTGTTATTAATTTTCAGTGATCGCTTGACCTTTGGTCGTGAAAACACTTGGCAAGATTAATCCTACTATTTTTTCAGTCAATTTTGTCGGGCACACGATGATTTTCGCCAATTTGAGAATAATGAATTTTAAATCATTGATGAATAGGTAACCGTTAGAATAGATGAGTGATCAATGGATTAAATTTTGAAATATGCTACAGTGTTAGAATAATTGACATAATAGTTAACATAATATTATATGACATTTTGTCATTGACTGTTTAAACAAAGTCGCATTTTTCATCAAATCAACTCTCGTCATCTAGAATTCTGACACTACTTTTGGCATCATTCTTCTAGCTAGGTGGTTTAAATCTTACGTATATAATAATGGGGAAAAAGCAAAAACAAAAAAATAATGGGGAAAAAGTTAAAAAAAAAAAAAAAAAGACCCCACATGACCCCATGTGGGTCCGCCCCTGGACTCGAGTAGCCTTTTGCCTTATTATTCATTTCAACAAGCCAAACAAGTCAAAGTTGTCTTTTTTGAAAAGATGGCAAGCTGAACCTGAGTAACATTTATTTAGCACCTCATCAGACCAAATAGCATATAAATCATGTTTAGTTTAGCTGTATTCATTGCCACCTGCCTCTAAGATGATGTAATTTGGTAGTTCAGGTGCACCCATTATTTTTACTCCGAAATTGTTTGTCTGAGTATTAGTTCTTGAGTTCTGCCAATCTTCTCTATTTTCATCTTTGGAAATTTTGCTGTCTATTACTCAAGTGTTGGATTATTCTATTTTCATCATTGAAAATGTCTTTATATTTACATTTACATAATAGTTGGGTACATGAAAAGTGCTGCTATTTGAAACCATGAGTATTACACTAATCATGTTTGTCAAAACTTGACCCTTCATGTTTTGGAAAATCAATATGAATGTGAAATGTAAATGTTAATCCCGACAGTTATGGAATCATCTATCGAGATGAATTGTCGTTCTTGACGGGTATGCTCTGAAAATCTCGACAGTTGACTCGCTTATCTCAACAGTTGATTTTGTAAGCTAAATTTTGTTCAACTTTTCTTATACGCGTGGTTTTATGGTTGAAATGTATGATATATAATCATCTGAGCACCAATACTACTTTATGAAATATAAACGGCACAGTTATGGAGTCGCCTGTAGAGATAAATTGTAGGTCTCAACAGTTTAGTCACTTATCTTGACAATTGACTTAGAAGTCAAAATTTGTTCAGCAACTCATATACGTGTACTATGAACAAAATGTATGACATATCATCAACTGACCTTTTTACTTTCTTTATGTGTGTTTTGAATTAAAACGCATGAAATATCATCATGTGACCTTTTTGCTTTCTTCATGTTCCTTGTTCTTGTAAATAAATTTCGAATTTTTAGTTCCTTAAGACGCACGTTGCACGTGCATATTTTCCAAAAAAACAATGTTAAGTATATTTCCCAAAGAAGCAATGTCTAGTTCGACGATTTTTTCTCTAACTAATACAACTCATATCATTTTTGCATAGTAGTAAACACTGACATACCCGTGGCGAGCACCTACTCGTTCAAGGTGACGATGGTATTAACACAAGGATGCAGCGATCAACTAGCATTCGAATGCCTGCAATATCTACCAAGACTCCACTCACGAGAGGAGCATATAGAGGTATAGATTGATTTAACTTGAACATGAGCTATAGTGGTAATGGTCTACTAGGTATCCGTAGAATTTGGTTAGCATTACATGGCAACTAGGCATCTCCCCTTTTCCTTGCCTTATTATTTTATGTGCGCATGTGGGAAGGGAGCTCATTTAATTACACAAATTCTATGGTATTTACATATTTTTTTATGAATGTTATATTTAGTTTCCTCTTTGACAGATTTTGCTACACTGCTATAGCATTCCCTGTAAATGAAATGCGACGGGTTTTGCTACACCGCTACAATATGTCCTTATCTTATTGCTATTTGAATAGAATTTAAGTAAATTGCATTTAAAAATCATGTCTATCAAAAGGTTGATTTACATACACTGGCAAACCCACTAAAGCACGCTAGCAAACAACTATGAGATTTTTTTTTTTTTTTGTGTCTAATTTCCTGTTTTGCAACGAACTGTTGGGAGTGAATGATATATATTGTCTACTTCACTACTTTGCTCCTAACGTTAGTTCTACACGACTAATATCTAAAATTGATAACAAAACGAAAATGATAATACAACATTACATGTAGAATGTCATCATTGTGACATAGAGCTCAGCAAATTAGAATTGAGTTAAATAAACCGATTATATAATACAAAGAATATAGTTCACATGGATTTCATTCGTGAATGTGTTCAACCTCGTGGCTTTGCACAGCAAAAAAGGCCCTAAACTATATTGTTGCATAATAGTACTAAATTACAAAGCATTTAACCCCATTAATTGTAAAAATGTACTTTTGCATATCTAAGTGAACAATAGTACATGATATTTAATATTCATAGGTTATTGGAAGTGGCTGTGTTCTCGCCACTTCCACTTCTTATCTACATGCACAAAATGTTCATTATGTGACACAATAAATCTCAAATTAGTATTCATACCTGATAATTGGAGATTGCAATGACAAGCAATTGGCAAAAATAATATGTCAGTATTTAATAGCATAAAAGTGGCATATTCGAATATTTAAATCAAAACAAGAGAAAACATGTGAAACCGACGGTTGAAATGTCTATCCCGACATTTCGAAAATGTCGAGTTCGATAGTTGAACTGTCGGAATTGACTGGAAGCATTTAATGTGTGTGATTGGAATTTCTCATAGCATTAAGTGTGTTTATCAATATTGCACTACAAAATGACAAAATCTTCTTTCCAAATAAGTTGTCCAATGCTTTATTAAATAGAGAATCCTTCTCAACAATTTGTGGAGGATATTGGTATCTTTATTCAAAAAAAAATTCAAGAACCAAACTAAATTAATGAATAATAATCTGGAAAATTGCAAATAAATATGACTATGTTGTGTTTAACAATTCAAAAATAGTAAATTATAAGATAAAAACATAAACAATTTGTAAATCTAACCTCCCAAAATGGAAGATGAATTAACTAATAATTTCTTCTCATTGTTGGCATTGAGAAGAACATCCAGTGATTTCTAATACACAACTTAAAACATCACACCTAGGCATTAATAAGCATTAAATGCAAGCACTAATGAGAATTAAATGCTCCCAGGAAGGTATATCTAAGGGTGATTTAGACATTTCAGATCCAAAAAGTGATATTTTTTAGCACCATTTGTCAAAGTAAAAACTTTTGGTGTATTTAAAAAATTTTGTGACATCTATATATAAAAAGAAAATCCCCTAAAATAAAACTAATCCCAATATTAGCATCAAATTGAGACCAAATTTCGGTATTCTGAATTTCAGCAAAATGTTTTCTATATATTAGAATAAATTTGTTGAGAGGATCTCAAATTATGAAATTTATATAAACACTAGGTGTAAGCAACGTGCAATGCACGTTTGCTTAATTTATATTAATATTTTTGTTTAATAATTAATTTGTTATTAATAAAGATGTAATTTTTTTTGGTTAATTAAGGGCGTGTCTGGGCTCACTGCAAGGAGGAAGGAAAATTGATTATGTTACCATTTTTTTTTTCAAACCTACAGCCCTTAGAATTGGTCCAAAATTGCGGCTCCCAACGGCATGAATTGTGTTACCAACGACTTGATTTCTGCTGAAAAGCAGAAACAGACACCTTATAAATAATTAATGATGTAATGTTTATATAATTGATAAATAATTAGACGTGTGATTTTGATATTGTGATGTAGATTGGTGAGATTGAAGAAAATAAGGGAGACAAATTTGGAGAAATTGCTAAATTGTAAGGGATCCAAAGTTCGGGGGCTAAAATGTAAATACTTAAAAGTTGTGCCGAATCTCACGATGAAGATTTGAGAGTGCTTGGAGTATGTCAAGGGGATCAAATTTAGTCAAAAGATGATCACAAATTAATTTCCAACTGAAAAATTATGCTCCGGTGTTTTAATCTCATATTGAGACCTATTTTTGGCATATGAAGTGATCGAATTGAAGAATGATGTCTGAATTAAAGTTATAACCATATGAGTTAGCTTTCCAACGCATTTTGTATCGCCTCAATAGGATATCGGAATACAAAGTTATGATAAAAATACTGAAAGAAGGTGCAGCTGCCTATTTAAAACAAGAAATTCCGTCACATAGTCCGTTATATTGAGACCTATTTTTGGCATATAAAGTGATTGAATTGGAGAATAATGTCTGAACCAAAGTTGTAACCAAATGAGTTAGATTTCCAGCGCATTTTGAATTATCTCAATCGGATATCGGAATACAAAGTTATGATAAAAACACTGAAAGAAGGTGCAACTGCCTGTTTAAAACAATAAATTCTGTTATATAGTCCGTTATATTGAGACATATTTTTGGCATAGAAACCGATCGAATTGGAGAATGATATCTGAATTAAAGTTGTAGCCAGATGAGTTAGCTTTCCAACTCATTTTGAATCACCCCAATCGGATATCAGAATACAAAGTTATAATAAACACACTGAAAGAAGGTGCAGCTGCCTGTTTAAAACAAGAAATTTCGTTACATAGTCCATTATATTGAGACCTATCTTTGGCATTGAAAGTGATCGAATTAAAGAATAATGTCTGAATAAAAGTTGTATCCAGATGAGTTAGCTTTCTAACACATTTTGAATCTCCTCAATTGGATATCAAAATACAAAGTTATGATAAAAACACTGAAAGAAGGTGCAGCTGCCTGTTTAAAACAAAAAATTCCGTTACATAGTCCGTTATATTGAGACATAATTTTGGCATAGAAAGTGATCGAATTGGAGAATGATGTCTTAATCAAAGTTGTAGCCAGATGGGTTAGCTTTCCAACGCATTTTGAATCGTCTCAATCGAATATCGGAATACAAAGTTATGATAAAAATACTAAAAGAAGGTGCAGCTGCCTGTTTAAAACAAGAAATTCCGTTACATAATCCGTTAAAACAACAAATTCCGTTAGTTTTTCCGTTAAACCAACAAATTCCGTTAAATAGGCACTTTTTATATATAGAAAGATGTCTCCTACATAGTAATTCGCGATTTCACGTTTTCAATTTTCTAATTTTCTAGAACATCAGTTTTGAGTCTTTTGACGATACATTGCTTCTAAATGACCCTTGAAAGCTAAAAGTTTTATTGAAAACACATTGTAACATTGAATATTTAAAATATCAAAGGGAAACAATCATACAATAAAATTTGAAGTTTGAAGAGACCAAATTTTAACTTAAGTAGAAAAGTAGAGCTGTTCATGAGTCACTCATCAGGTCCAAATATAATTATGGAACCGCTCGGGTTCCGTTCTGTTCCGTTCGGTTCCATACCATAATTAAATTTTTTAACATTTACAGTAACACTACATAAATAAAATTAATGACATTTCATTCGTAACTTTTATAAATTAACGTAGCCCAATTCAAAACATATGAATAACTAACTATTCAAAAAAATTAATTCAATGCATACAAATACCAAAAAGTGGATGTTAATATTAAAATATCGGTGATCCATATCAAAAACTGCAAATGGATCCCAAACTCCACTATGTCTTATCTTTAAAATGGACTTTAAAATAATTTGGGTATTGGGCTTTAAAATTAAAATTATGAAATGATCTGAGTTATTTGATTAATTTGCTAATGTGTTTAGAAAAAAATAATTTAATTTAATTAATTCAATATAAAAAATAAAAAAAACTATTTAGTTTCGAGTCTTATTCGATTCTTCGATTTTTGGTCTAGAATCGAGACTCGACCCAAACCCATCGGTTCTCGATTCGGGTACCCGTTCGGGTATTTAACTTATGAAGAACCGCTTGATTCGGTTTGGGTTTGGTTCGATTCGAGATTTTTGGACACTCCTAAGTAAAAGCAAAGTCTTATTAAATCATTCACTGGATTCGAAAGTTCTATGAGTGTAAATTAGGGTGGCTATAAATTGAAGACCTCACTACAATTTTCTCAATGCTTTACGTGTGTATGACTTTCAAGTCTTTTTCTAGTCAACCAAAAAACGTTAAATGTTGTTGTACAAGCCCCTATTTGATATAGATTAAAATCAATTTTTCAGTCGATTTTGATAAAAAAAAAAAAAAAAATTGAGGAAATATGTGGTTGAAAAGTTGTGAACCATATAAAACGTGTGGTTAAAATTAATTGTTGACTTTAACTTGAAATTAAAATCAAATTTTAATTTGAACTAAATAGGGGCTAAATAAGAATATTTATGGCTAATTCATCACGAGAAAGAAAATAATAAATTCCAATTTTATGTAGTATGCATTTAGTAAAGTTTTTGGCAAGTCTTTAGTAAACTATATTATGCCATGTTTATGTGATTCATGTCATTAAATAATATATTTGAATTTGCATGCTTGAGTCAAATAAGATGTCAATTTTTATAAATTAGTTGGCAAAGTATGACTAATTGTGATTTGAAACACTCTTAGATAGACTTTTGAATTAATTGGTTTAATTGGTTTGATTGGCTTACACAAAAACAATATATTAATGAATTGAAAAGTTGTAAATATAGAATGTAGTCATCACATTGGCTTGACTTGGCTCTTAAACACTCAGCTCAGCTCGATTCTACGAGAGAGCCGAGCCTGACTCATGTGGACACAAACTGAGCATGAGCTTGACTCGTGTCCAAAATTACTACTAGATTCGGTCCATTGGCTCGTGGGTCTTATGAACCGCATTGAGCTGAGCCAAGCAGCCCTTGTGCCCGTTCGTTTATTTTTAAAAAAAATATATCGAAATTCTCACCTTGTTCCGTGCCTCGAATCAACTACTTTAAAAGTAGACTGAGTTAAAGTTGTAAATGAATAAGTACATGTATAATTTTTTTCAAAAAAGAAAAAAAAAATTAACGGTAATTAACATTTACAAATTATGAACTAATCAATTGACTAAGTTCTTGAGATTCTTTGGCTATCAATCTATCCACCTCCCAGTCCTTTGAACATATTAAACTATATGGTGTGTCATTTTTAAGGTTTGATTTGTAAAAGTACTGATGTATAATCAAACATAACCATACCACATATAATAAAAGCGTACTTTGATTCTAATGTTGATATTGGGCTGCTGTCATAATAGAAACAATTGAATATTGACAATTGTTCGTTCTCCACCACCTAAGAATGTCAAATTTGTTTTTTCTTTCTATCTTAAATACTAAGTATGCCGTGAGCACAATACTTAGTTAATTATTACGATATTCCACATTTGTTTATATTCATACCATAGGTAAAGGAAGAAGTACTAGAATGTTAAGTAACTTTAAAAAACTAATGTAACTTCATGAATCATTGTCGTCTGGTGAAGACGAACTAGACCATGCCATAAGGGTTGTTGAACGTTCCTACCTCTTTTTTTGATTTAAAACTCGCACATCGAACATAACTTTTCTCCAAACTATCATTTATAACTAGAAATACAAAATGGGAAATGTCTTATACATATTGAAATAAGTGACAATATAATGAAAATGACTTAGAACGAGTGGACTGGTTGGATAATATACTTTTGAGTATGCATTTGTAATGTCGTAAAAATCTTTCAAAAAATTTCTCACATGAATGAAATTTGCCAATCAAATTCTTGTAAATCAAATTCTTGATTGTGCGAGTGCGATCGTTATAATAAGTCTCCTTCACAAGATTGTAGC
Organism: Fraxinus americana; assembly: GCA_035079005.1. Classification (NCBI taxonomy): domain Eukaryota; kingdom Viridiplantae; phylum Streptophyta; class Magnoliopsida; order Lamiales; family Oleaceae; genus Fraxinus; species Fraxinus americana. The sequence goes on along the minus strand of CM068710.1, from coordinate 19,171,009 downwards.
ATAACATAAGTTGAGTTTCATCTATGACATACATCCGTGAGTAGATGTTTTAGCGATTGGTTCATTTTCTTTACAAAAAGCATTGAATATTTATTTTCTCCTAGTAGCAACCGTAATATAATTAAGAATGTACCTAATTTTTTCTATTTGTCTTTTTATGAATTTTAGCCCATCTTTTACAAATAAATTAAAAAATATGACAAACACAACGGATATGAAATGTTATATCAAGCTAATTTATCAATTACTATTGTGTTGACCAAAGCATTTTCATATGTAAAACTACAGATTTAGTTTCATGATTAAATTCTCTAATAATGCTCATTAAAGTATTAAAATTATTTTATTCCATTATGAGAAACTTCAATTACTTTAAATGCAATACTTTTATGTGCTATTCATTATTTATCTATGTAGTGTGTAATAAATAGCAGTTATGCTACCTTTGTGGTTATTACCAAATCACAAGTTAGACATAAAATATCGATATGTTTATTTAACTCACTTATTATTCGAGCTTTTTTATTGTACAAATTAATAGTATCTGAACGAAGAGTTTCTAGAATAGGATTTGTACATAGTTGGATATATTTTTGTATGTAGTTGATAAAGTGAACGCATTTCACTATCTGCTGAGCAAAACTCACCACTAGATATGAACAATGCATACCTTAACGGATTGCTTCTTGTGAAGAGACTTAGTTGTTAAGATCAAAATTAGAAATTGTACCAACAAGAGAATCTAGGGCCGATTAGTTTCCACACATCGGTGTTCGATTAAACATTTTTTATGGAGTCTATTTAGAGGGATCGTGCCAATACCCTTTTGCCAAGCTGAACTTTCTTTCCAATGTTTTACAACGTAATTTGTGCTCTAACTTTCCACTTACTATTGCATCCATGGCTACCAATTTGAAGTTTTCCCAACACTTAGCACTTTGTTTCCTCTTTACGGCTTGACCTATTGTCACTCTTTCGTCTTCTTCACTATCATCCAAAGTAATTGGATTCGTGCTCTCATGACCATCATCCAAATCATCATGAATTGGAGCAACATTTAGATTGCTAAAATCGTGATCTAATCACAATGTAGCTCATAGAGTCTTGGAAGTGCCAAACATTTGGTTGAATTCACTAGTTTTCAACAATCTACATTAATTCATTTAGAATAATGAAAAAAAGAAAAAAAGAGGTAGAATAATATAATTCATAGAAGAATTGAATAGAAATTATTCAAATAAATAAATTTAAAGAGAGTAAAACTCAAGATTGAATAGTGAAAGAGCTCATATAAAGATTAATATAGGATAACACCAATAATGATCTACGATGGCCACAAGGTGAGGACTACTTGATCGGCATACTACGTAGAGCACCTCATGTGAGGCTGACTACCACCATGAGGCCCTCTAAGTTCATATGGGCCCTCTACCACTACAAATCGCCTACCCCACTAGGCTGTCGACTACTATGAGACCCTCTGCATTCATATGGGCTGTCTACCACTACATGCCAACTACCACCACGAGGCCGTTGACTAGTATGAAGCACTCTACGTTCACATGGGCTGTCTACCACTATAAAGCCAACACCACACTTTACCCAAAAAATGGTCATGAATCGAACGGGAATAGCTCAACAGCAATTATGGTTATAACTAACCACTAAAGAAGCGGAGATCATCATTTTAGAACATGGAAGGGGGGAGGGACGGGAGGAGTTATGTGGGACATGTGGCATCAATAATCACTGAACAGGTAGGTTGCATCAGGGACCTAAAAATACCCCCTGAAATGAGAAAGGTATGAACTGATGAACCTAAACTATTAGAATATCAATTACATTTCCTATTTTCCAAAACTCTCTGCTGATTCTCATGCTGAAGGTACAACGGGGGAGGAGCTCCAAACTCATTTTGAAGGTAGCGTTTGTCTATCGGAATAGCTGGAACACCCTACACTTCAAGAAAAATGCGGAGGTCTATCTCGTTATAATCTCATTGGCGCTGTCTGTGGGAAGTCACTAAACAAAAAAGCTATATTAAGGAGAAGGACTAGGAATGAAATGTGCATGGTCGAGAATACAGTAGAGACAGAGTCGGAGTCTATAGTAAGGGGACACGACCCTCCACCTCTATCGCAGTACGTGACGCAGAGCTAATTCAGTGTCCTGAAAATAAAATTGGTAGCCATCATGACCCTTTTACAGAGTCTAACGTAGAAAGTCGTAGTCCCAACATAGAACCCATTGGAGGCCGTACGCGAGCAACCTCCCCAAGTGGCGCAAAGGGTTATCCCGCCTGTTACTCATCTAGGAGTAGGAGGCTTAGGCGCTACAAGGGTTGTGTTTCAGCAGATTTTCCAACCCATGATAGACTTGGATAGAAAGATAGATGAGATGATGACCCAAAAGATAGATGATGCATTAACCAAGAAGAATGACAGGAGCAAGCAAATGGTTTCTGAGTCATTTTGCACCTGGAATCATGGTGGTTCCCTAATCGAAAGGCTTCAAATAGTCGATGATAGAAGCATATCATGGAGTCACAAATCTGTTTGTCCACTTACGAACCTTCGTTGATTTAATGAAGCTCTATTTAGCCCCGGACGTAGTGATGTGCCGATCCTTTCCCTCGACACTCAAGATAGAGGCTAGAGACTGGATGGCCACGTTGGCACCTCGGATTATAAAGACTTTTGATGAGCTCTCCAGAGTTTTGTGCAGTATTTCATGAGTATCAAAAGAAAGCGGAAAACGACTATTGGATTGATTCAAGTTGTACAAGAGAAAGATGAATCTTTGCAGGAGTACTTAGCTAGGTTCAATCGACGACACTTGGCATAAAGGACCTTCAAATGTTTGCAGTGGTAACTGCGTTAATGAATGGGACGCGTAATCGAAAATCTAAACTCACCTCGATTGCATTTCCACTAGGCTTTTTCGCCCATTTGCTTCTATCATAAAATTTCTAACTAAATGCTTATAGTACTTTTCATTTAAATCCAGTAATTTTCATATCAAATTTGACAAATCATTAATCGATCTTGTCCTATTGGCAATCTATAACTTGAAAAGAGAATGACAATTATAGAACTCGATCTCGACATCTCGACTTTCTTTTTCATATAAGAGTTTTATCTTGAAATTGTTTATTGCTAATAGTACCTGTATGAACCAGAGGCCTCATGATGTTAGGACAATAATTTTCACAGCTCTCTTAGGCCAGCATTTCAAACTTTCTTATAACTTTGTGTTAATTTAATTTGCTATTTGAATTAATAAGCTATTATACAATTACCAATTTTTCCATAACAAGATTGTCCTACTTAATAGTCAATTAAATAAATCAATAGAAGTCGAGCATGTTTTATGGTATAAAAAAATGTTTGGTGTTTTGAACAAACTATATTCTTCAAAGTTACATGCAGTTCTTGTATGATGCTTTGTTTTCAAAAAAGAAGATTAGGCATCGGTTTCAGAGGTCAGAGATAGAGAATGTTTTGTTCCTCATGGTGGTTCTGGAAAGGATAGATCGAAGTTTAAGTTCAGTAATCAGATTTGTAACTTCTGCAAGAAAAATGGGCATTTGAAGAATGATTGCTACATATTACAAAATAAAAAAGGGTTGTTTGTAAGTCGATGTGGGAAGCAATCAAAGATTTCAGGTGAAGCAGACCTAGCAAAGAACATTGTAAGTGGGGGAGATGTCTTGCTATTTATGACATCCAGTCTAAACCAGAAAAGGATTGGATTCTGGATTCAATGTGTGTTTCATATGTGTGCTAATAAGAACTTGTTTACTACATATGAAATCGCTTCCAAAGGGTCGTGGTTATGGGTGACAACATAACTTATCGGGCTGCTGAAATTGGTACTGTCAGATTGAAGCTATTGGATGAGACAATTAGAACACTTGGCTAGGTTCAACATGTTTCAGATTTGAAGAAGAATCTCATCTCGTTGTCTAAACTTGATTCAAAAGGTTATGAGTTATTTGGTGGAGATGGAGATTTGAAGGTTTGTAAGAATACCTAGGTTGTATTGGAGCGATAGAAAAGGTTACAATTATATATCTTGCAGTATTGTGTAGAATCTACGAGAGTCAATCGACATAGGTTTAGTACCATGGTGGACATTTAATTTGATACAATACCTTTAAGAGCTCGTAAAATGGTCGAATTTAAAGAATACTGCTCAATAGAGTTCGGGAGATATGAATAATGCCGATTTAGTATCATCACCTGTAGTGTCATTGTATTCAATTGTTAGGAAAGGACCTAGTGGAAAAAGGTATGTGGATACTGATTTTGTTGAGCATGCTTTCAGCATAGTAGAAGGTGTACAATCTAGCAATGGGCTTTCTTTAAAAGCATTTGGGTTTTATTTTACTTTGGGTGTGCTACAGCCATATTCAGTGAATTTTAAAATCATTATGATTTTTTTTTTTTTGGGGAATTTGATGTAATTTTGTAGAATAGTGCTTGGATTCATTGAAAGAGGTGGGGTATTTTGTATTTGGTTGGAGAAATCAGTTTTGGCTATTATTGAAGAGTCGAGTCATTCCTTGTAGACACATTTTCTTCTCCAGGGCTTTGTTTGTTGCAGTGGAACTCGTGTCAAGGTAGAGATTGTTAGAATTTGGGTGTGACTCGAATTCCTTATTGAAACAATTGAAAAATTCTAATTGAAGTGCATGTCAAGAAAAATTCAGTTTGGAATACTACTGAAATTCTATATTAAGTTGAAATTCTATTTTGGAAGCTCATTGAGAATTAGAATTGGCATTGGACTTGAAGAAGCGTTCGGGATAGAGAAAACAACTTAGAACAAAAAAAAATTAGGTAGAACGCTTGGCGCCACCTGTACATGTTCCGGTTTTTCATGTTTTTCTCTCCTTTTTCATTTTGGATTCGATTTTTTGGCATCCTACTTCATCAACAACTCTATTGGGGGTTTGGACGTCCCCTACATGTTCCCTATAAATATTAAACTCTTCTATACAATTTCATATGGTGTGAGAAAAGTGATTACTAGCTTTTAGGATCAAATGTATATTTCTCCATTATTATTAATATAATAAAATCTCCTAATTTCTCTGTCATATTTTCTTTTATTATTTTGCTTGTGATGAAACTCTTCATATTTTGCTATATAATTTTAATATCTCAATCTGGTGGTTGGTTTCATATCAAGTAATATCGAGCGATACGTGATTTTTGAATTCCCAACAATTGGTATCAGAGATTCTTGACATAATTAACACAACAACTATAGTAATTGAGGAGTCCATTCCTGTCATCGGCATGACAAACCCAAATGATCAAGTGGTGGCAGATATGATATGCAATGCAACAGAGAAAAAAGGTTTCTTCTAGATTAACAATCATGGGGTACCAATGACATTGTTGGACAATGTGAAGAAAGCAACTCATTATGGGACTATCCTTTCTCCTCAAGAAGAGAAGGCTCTGGAGTGGAAAGATTGGCTTAGCCTCTTCTATGTTTCTGATGAAGATGCTGCTACATTTTAGCCTTCCATGTGTAGGTTACAGTATGAACTTTTACGGTATCATTATCTAAAACGAATGTTTCGTATGTTTATGTCATCATGGAGGTTACACAATAACAATAGCAAAGTAGGCCTTACATGTCACAAACTTCAGTTTCTATCTCTCAAAGAAAATATACTTAACCAACTTTTAACCCAAAAACAGGTAAAAAAAAAACATCAACTCCAGGCAAAATTACAAATTTTCTGATATGTGTATTTGAAACATGTACATGTTTTTTGAAACATAATCCTGAATTGTCAGAGTATAAGAACCAGGTTGCTAAAAAGCCAAACTTTTCTCTTATCAAGATTATCAGATCTAAAATCCCCATAACATAACAATACAATTCAAATCATAATAAATCAAAGGCCAAGAATGAGTATATTGAACTATAGTCGTGCTTCAGCTCATAATTTTTGTACTTCCTTTTACTAAATCAATAAGCTCTTATTTTTTAAAATGTTTAATTAGAATCAATAAGCTCTTATTTTTCATGTTGTAGTTTTGTCTCTCCCAAAGTTAGGAAGCTCATTAAATTGTCATCTGTGAGATTCTAATTAAATAAATCACACATTAAAGGTTCAACATAACTAATAATGAATGGTGAATCAAAACTAACATAAATTTGAAGTCTTTGTTGTGGACCCTTTTTAGTGCACTGAGGGGAGACATGGAGACTTGAACAACAAAACCAAAAACTAGTATGTAAGAAATATTATGTTTGTAACAAAATGTACATTGTAAATGTGAGTATTGATAATAAATAGTTAGCCTTACGCGAACCAATGGTTCATCATATAATATGCCATGACTTCAAACAATAGTTGGGAGTTTTTCATAAGTCTGTCTAGCTATGCGATGTAAACATTTGATAAACGACTACATTAAATCATTAGTTGTCTGAACATGAGCAATCAAATGTTCAAATTGCAATTCCAATTGACATATAATACTCATCAAATGCTATGATCTAAATTCATCAGCTTGATTGAGTAATTGTGAAATTGAGCTCGCAATTTTATAATTGGAATAAATAGTTTAGAAAAAGCTACAATCCTTGTAAAAAGTAAGTAGACATGAGATCATCTAATAGAAAATTAATTAAAATCATAAATTGAAATGTTCCACATTGTAGATGTATCAACCCATATATATTTTGATGTTTTCTTTTAAAAAATGTTGAAAATTCAACATTAACCTTTGCAGTGAAAGATCTAATGACTAACTTCCCTTGCGAAAAAGAAGCAAATGGATAATCATTATGTAAAAAGGTTTTCTGAACTTTTGCTAAAGGATATGTCCCTGTTAGTTGTTAATTATTCAATAAATCATTATATATCTTCCTGCTCAAGTCGATCATGTCAAAATATAAAGTTTTTGGATCAAAAAATTTGAGTTCGTTATAATATTAGATTCAACAATTTTTATGAATGTACAATACATTTCAGACGGGAATGCTACAAGATTTTTCATCTTCTTATGCAAAAATATTCAATATTAATTTCTTACATCATCTCAATGTGCTACCCATTGAGACAGAAATCTTAAAAACTAAGAAAATTATTTCTAAATTTGCTGGAATAAAGTACATCGTTAATATATAATTTTGTATTATTTGATAAGATAATATTTATGAACATTATTTTCTATTATTGTTAAGTCCAATAAATATTTGATCTTAAAGAATAGTATATTTAGTTGTACGATCAATGAAATAGATATCTTGACAATTCATCCTAACTGTATAAATATGACCAAAAATATTATTTTAAAATTTGAGATTGAACCAAACGGAGTTAAACATAAATCAATACTTTAATCAACTATGAAATTATTTAACGTTTATTAAAGCTTCAAACTTTAAGGAAAATAAAAACATATTTTCAACTAAACTCCTAAATCAAAGAAAATATTAAGACCTTGAAAGTAAACTAATCTTCATTTTTCATCACACCACCCTTGATCAAATGATCAATATTTCTATTTGGATCCAAAAAAAAAAAAAATAGAGACATCCAAATGAATCACATTAAGTGGATCATCAATAATCAGTAAAAATTGTCTTTTCCTTGATTGAATTTTGGTAGAGATCTACAAGACGCTTTAAAGTGTATACGTACGTAACCAATGTCTTTTTCATTCCACATCTAAAACAATTTTCTTTGTACTCTCTTTTGGTTGAGTTATTTTATTCTATTTTTACTTTTTGAAATTGTTGGCTTGTTACCGATAATTTTAGTGATTCCTTTGTCCAAGATTTCTTCCACTTTTGTGTATTGATATTGCATTTGTTTCAAACAATTTTGTTTATACTTCAAGCAATGATACAAAACTAGTTAGGTGTAATTCATAAATTTTCAGGAGTCATTCATTATTTTGTTCAGCTGCAGTCAAGCAATATATGAATCCTGAGTACTTTTTAAAATCATGCTTACGATATTTTTGCTAAAGGAGCGCATTCGAAACATGAAAGGTGATGAAAGTGTTTTCTAACGTATCTTAACCAATAATTTTTTTCCGTATATATTTAATTTTGAACATATTCTGAATAGTTGAGAATTATATTCAGTAACAATTTTAAAATTTTGCAAGTTAAGGTGCATCCATTCATAATGGGCTTTAGGAGACGTACAATCCTCTGGTGGTTAAATCCCTCATTCAAGTTTTTTTTCCAAAGAACATAGGGATCATTCATGTTGAAGGTATTTGATTTTTAATTCGTCGTGGAGATGGTGAAGAAGGAATATAAGTGATTTTCCATGATCTTGCAGGGATTCTTTGTATACTTTTTTAGTTGTCTATTCCAAACCTTTTTGGTTAAGATGAATCTCTGCACTTAGAGTTAATTTTTGCCTGATTAATCGAGTGCAATAAATTCAAGTTTTGTAATGTTCGTCATTTTAGTAACTATGCAATCAAACAAAAGACATGATTAATTTCCAAAAACTTATATTAAATGTAATATAGTCAACATGACATAAGTTGTATATTTTCTTTTAGGGATAAACACTAGTACGTAAATTACACATATAGCCCATGTTTGATCCATGTTCTTGAAAAATGTATTCTTTCTCTATTCATTTCTAACCACACATTTATCAATACAATATTATTAAGCGCAAATCCAAAAAAATTTCTTATTTCTTAACCACATATTTTCCATCACATGACTTGAAAAAATACATTCTTTTCTCCACAATGTGTATCAAACACAACCATAATATATCATTCGAGATAAGTGATACTTCGATGGCACATTATATTTTAACATTGCTTCTTTAAGTGCATTAGGTCAATATTTTTCTGAAATGTTGTAATCTTAATTTACGCTATTTAGGAATAAGTATTATTCTTCTGGAATGTTGTGCTACATCAAGAATTATAACAGATTACCATTCAGAATAATAAGTTATATAAAAATTTACTCAACTGGGGCAAAAACATATTATATGTTAGATCTTATAAAATTATACTCTTTGAGAGCAAGTAATATTTTTATACAATTTTGATATTTTCATAGTTTAGTTTCTTCAAGAGTAACAAAATGACTCATATCAATTTAAATTTAATGCAAATAATATTTAAAATTATTAAATCAGGTTAAAGACAAAAAAAAAATATTCAATAATCATCAAAACGTATATATTTTGCAAATATAAAGAAAAATATAGCAAAAAATACGAACACAACACATAGATGAAAAGGCATAATAATTACTTCGAATAACCACTTTCAAAAATTATTATAAAATATAATTGACGAGAAGTTTAGTTTAGAATAGAATAATGTTATTCACCATTATGATGATAGAATATCTATCATGTAGCAGTTTATATGGAATAATATGATTAAATAGTTCATTTTTTTATAAGAGACAAAGAAATTAAGGATAATGTGTTGTCACGTCATCTATGTGTTATTGTCATAATAATAAATAACATTACTTGAATAAAATATGCATGTGTAACATCTATTGCAAGTCAGAAAAAAATTAAACAATACTTCAAAGTTCAAAGGCGGTTGAATATCTAAAAAAACATTCTGTCCAATTATTAATTATGGCGCATGTAATATGGGGCTGGGATTGTACGCGCATTGTGGCTGTTTACATAATTAATTAGAGTTAATCATAATTAAGGGGCTGTTTACATCGTGTTTATCCCCAATATAAAATTCAAATTCAAATGCAATTCCTTGGCGTGTGTAGTTCCAGGTTCCTAGTTACCCCTAGAGTAGTTTGCATATTGACATGAAGAGAAATTGTAAGTTTAAATTATCACTGGTTTAGTTTGGATAAAAAAAAATAGATTTTTAATAGATTTTGACAAAAGTTGGTGAAATGTCCAGGTTGAAAAATTAAAAAAAGTTATAGATCCCATTTAAGGAGGAATTGAAAATAAATTTAAGAATTTTTAAGATATGCGAACCGAACAAGGGCTTAACGAATGGAGAAATAATCTCTACTGTCATTTATATCTCAAAAAATTGGCAAACGCAGACACATGCAGATACATATGCAAATTAGAATAGTAGATTATCTTAGTACTTAGACAAATTTATTTCGTGCTTCAATCTAGAAAAAAATTTACGCTAATAAATTGTTATGAAATTAAAGAAATAAAAAAGAAATATAAGAGAAGATATAGATAGAATCAAAATTCAAGTGTGTAATTTTATTATAACGATGAAAATTCAAGTTTGTAATTTTATTTTAATGATGGACCTATATTTATAGAGTTCAAATGAAAGTTATAATCTGAATACAATTACTCTCCTAAAGTAGAAAAGAATCGCCGTCAATAATTATCCTATTATTTTACAATATGCTCAAAAATAAAAAATAAAAAATATGAGCCTGCTTGGAAGTTTCAGCGTACTAATTATGAGTGTATTTTAAAGTATCAATTTTGAGTGATTTTAGTAGCGATTTTTTAAAACTACTTCAACTTTTATTTGAATGTTTTATCATCCATCAATTCTGAAAAAATTTTAAAATAATAAAATTACATGTGTGTCCCTTAGTAAAATTTTTGATTCATAATTTCTGAAAATGAGGGCAATTTGTCCAATTTGCACAAGGATGTAATTTAAATCTCTCTTAGGGATAAGATCACAAGTTCGAATCTTGGGTGGCCATTGAAATCTGTGAGGGGTAAAATAGGCTTAAACTCTCTCAAAGCGAATTTTACGTAAGTTAAATGACTTGGGTACAGAGGTCGATGTCGTTACAAAAAATACGTATTTTTTTGTAAGGATCCATCCTCTATGTCCAATCTGTTAACTTACATATTGTCCGCTATGAGATAACTTAAGCCCATTTTACCCCTCATGACTTTTTTGTCATGTCTCCAAAATTCGAATTAATGACATTTCCCTTCAGAGTTAACTTAAATCCCCGTGTCAAATAGGCAAAGAAAATTACAAAATTAACTTAATGCATTAAACATAAAAAATTTTAAATAAAGATATAGTTGACAAAAAAACAAAAATTTAAGGAAAAAATTGTAAACTAAACGTTGGTATATAAAACATACAACTAACTAAACATATCAAAGTAAAATCGATATTCAACAATTTCTTCCCAATCCTTCGTCTTTATATATGGTTAGACGAAACGATGATGTTCAAATATTTTTGCAATATAACTGTGAAAAATATTTAATCAAATGTCATTCATTTGAATGCAAAAGACTAATTTGTATTAACATCTCCGGATAAAGTTGTTCTTGGGGTTTTTGAACATGAAAGTTTTGACAAGCAACAAGAGTATTAATAAAAAAAAAAAAATGACACTTGTCGCCCGTTTTAAATTCTATCACTAAACATGTTCATGTAACATGATTGATATATACAAAATAGTTACTTTTCAAAGACTTGGCCCTCATTTGGCTCCATCATTTAAAATTTTAGTGTTATTTTTTTTAAAATGTGTGAGCAATCGTCTAATATTATTTTATTGAAAAATGTGTGATTGATAAGAAGAAACAAAATGAATTATAATTTTAATGAGGCCAAAACCTAGGTTGCAATATGAAAACTACGTACCACTCAAAAGAACACTGCATCCTTGGAAGTTTTTTTCCGAAATGACTCGACAATTCATGTCATACTACAAAAAACCATGCCAGTAACACACACAGACACATACAACGAGACCTTAAAAAGACAGAAACTAAGGCCACACTTGAACTCTATATACAACAAACCTTAGGAAAAAACACATAGCAAACCAAGTACAGCAAAACAGTTCTATCTAGCCAGATGAGACCTACATTAACAAACTCGAAAACCTAGTACTTTCTAGTTAGTGCAGCACAGACTCAGATGATTCAGCTCCCAGTTCTAAACTTGGACTCGTCTATCTCGACTCCTTCCTCTCGTGCACGTTCTTCTCCCGACTTGTCCCCAGTGCTCAGTCCACCCTTGCGACCCATTTCTTGGTATCCTTCAGTTCCCAGCTGCTCCTTCCTCGTCTGTCCTCCCTTACTCCTCCCTAAACAATATTAAAGAAAAAAAGAAGTTAATATAATTTGTGGTATTTGGTTAGTGCTGTTGAAATATTGTGCAACAAACATGCTCGGTATTACCTTCAGCAAGGTGTTCTTGGGCCTCGAGGGTTTTTCCGCCGGTACCACCCGGCACCACCGTCTGACCTTGCTTTGCCCTAGCCTCAAGCTGAGCTCTTTCTTGCTCGGAAGACATGATCTTTAACTGCCTGAGTAAAACTATGTGATTTTCACTGCTTCGAACAAAATCAACTGATGACGACAAATGCTTACAGGATGAAGTGTGTATATATAAATCAACTAGTGAAGGATTAGATGAAACGTGGTAGCTTAGGGGGCTGGTCTAAAGGACGAATTCGTGACACGTATGGTGCAAATTGACACGTGGCTTTAGATGTCGCTGTTTGAATGACGCGTATTTCTGAGTCAAGGAGGAATGTTAACCCGCATTAAAATAAAATTTAAATTTAAATTGAAGTCAACAATCAATTTTAACCATTCATTTCACAATTTTTCAATCACATATTTCTTTTAACTTTTATCAAAATTTACTAAAAATCTGATTTTAATCAACACCAAACAGTGGCTTAATAAGAACTTTCTTGTATAATCAAAAATAAGAACTTTCTTGGATAATCAAAATTAAAATTTTAACAAATTTTAATAAAAATTGAAGAAATATGTAGTTGGAAAGTTGAGAATCCAACGAAGCATGTGCTTAAAATTAATTATTGATTTTAATTCAGATTAAAATTAAAATTTTATTTTTTATTAAACGAGAGCTTAATTAAAAATTAAATTTTAAATAAAGATTGATCAAATATTCAGATTGAAAAATTGATAAGAATTGAAGTTATGTGATGTATGTAGTAAAAATTAATTTTCAATTTTATCTTAGATTTTTAAACAACACCAAACACGGCTTAAATGTGAAGGAGATAAAATCGCTTTTTTTTATACTTAGGTGTCCCAATTTTGCCAGACTAAATCTTGGACCTCCAAGACCCTTGCCCCTAAATCCTTGAATGAGGTAAATCACGAGATATACATCAACTGGTTTCCAAGTTCCCCTCATCAACTGTGCACTTCTGTGCACAAGGGATTATAAATTATTTATTAATTTTAGTCTTTTAGATGAGCGATATATTTTGTATGTTTAATAAAGGTCTATTTTTCTCCTTTCTAAATTTTGTGCATTTTAACTTGATAAGGAAATATTTCAATTAAAAAAAAATCTCTCAAATTAACTAAAAGTTATATAACCCGTTATCAGATTGTTGGGAATTTCAATAAGTAAAATGCGATTTTTTATAAACTAAATAAAAACACATGCAAGAATAATAAAAACAATACCAAAAATGTTCACCCAATTCGACGAAACCCTATTGTTACTATGTGTACCAACAGCCTTCAAGAGAAAGTACTATAAACACTTTCACATCTGACTTTTATCTCACAGAGCATACTCAAAGCCAAACTATCCAGAGATTCATAGAAGTAGCAACTATCTTAGGCCTACGAATTAATGTAGCGCACTAAGTTTGCAAGGATTATTCAAGGCCAAAAACCAAGGAAAGCCAAAGAAAAACCCAAAGTAAGACGAAGAAGACTCTGGAGAGTAGAGAGATATAGATGAACTCATTCAATGACAAAGTGAATGAACAGGTGGAACACCAAGGAGCTTATCAAACTAGAGTTAAGCCAAATGTACATAAAATGGGTTTACAGAACTTCCACCACCTCCCACATGAGGTGGGTCCCATGTGGGACCGAGCTCATTAAAAATTGGATAAAAAATTTGCCGACACCATGCCTTGTGAGTGATTATAGAACCCCCACCTCTGTAAGTAAAGCTCCGTTCATCAAACTATGAGTTAATCTCAACTAATGATCAGATCCAACGGATCATATTAGAACAAAAGAAGCACAATCCTAATAAGACCCAAGTTACCAATCAGAGAATGCCGAGTGGAGAGGCCAATTTTCATCAAATAGTAGCTAGTAAAATACTAAATGGTCCCCATGTAATCGCACTTCTAAGAGAATCACGTTTCTTCAAAGATATTATTTTTAAGATGGTATTGACTTAACCTTCTTGAGTGATGAATCAGTACCTCAAGTGTTTCTAAAAAAATATAATGTGAGAAAGCTGAATTAGGATTAAGCAAGAACTAATCATTGCTTAATCCTGTTATCTCAAAATATAAGATAGAAATAAAATATAAAGAGGAATTTGTACTTCATGTCACTTTTTGGCTTTACATTTTAAAAATATCACTTTTTGAAAATCTTTGCAAGAATGTCATTTTTGGACTTTTTTGCCTTCCTGAAATGACATTCTTGCCCCTCTAGAAAATTTAAACACCCTAAATGTTCTTCATTGGATGAGATTTGACTATATGAAAAAGTTGTACTAAAAAGTTAAAAAAATGTCTAATCGAAATAACTTTTAAAAATAAAAAGTGAAAACCCGAAAAATAAAAAGACAACTCAATTGGTCTATCTCTATTATTGAAACTCCCACCTGCCCTAAACTCACACCCCTCTCTCATTCGAAGTCTCAAAAGCCTACCTTTGACAAAGACCGCCATTACACTCTTGAGTTTTTATTTTTATATTTCCTTTTTGCATTTTCCCCCCTTTTTTCTTCTGATTGTTCGCATTTAGGGGTGGTGTTGTATTATTCAGTTCATACTCTACTTCGCTTTCAACTTCATCTTCCTTGAACGGTACAATCTGCTTCATGTTTTTAATTTCTTTTGTTTCTTTTTTGCAGTTCTAGCAAAATGCGAACCTTAGAATTTTTGTATATTATCTATGAATATTTTTTCTTATAACTATGTTTTTCACTTTTGTCTCATGTAAATAATGTTCAAGGAACTGATTATTGACTTAATGATTCGGATTTCGAGTTTTGGTCAGCATCTAGAGACATTGATAACATTTCTATTTCAGATATTCCATTTGGATCTAACAAGTGAAGATCGTGCTTTCTTTCTTTCTATTTTATTTTTGTTTCATTTACCCAGTTTAGGTTTAAAGCAAAATTAAAATTATCTATAATCGTGTTCGAATAATACTAGGTTTGTACAGTCTTGATTTTTAATCAACCCATTATTGTGTTCAATTAGGCTTTAATGGTTGTATGGTTCTTGGTCATTATTGGGCAAATTGAGTTTGAGTTTAACTTTTTGAGTCTGTAAAATGATCTAAGATTGAACTTGGGCATGTTCTAATCATCTGCACACAAATAAGAATGGCTATTTTATATGTCGTAGCATGTCTTTATATGACTATGCAGGGTTATTTAAAATGGCATTTTGTATTTCATTGTGGACTCGAGTAGCCTTTTGCCTCATTATTCATTTCAACCAGCCAAACAAGTCAAAGTTGTCTTTTTTGAAAAGATGGCAAGCTGAACCTGAGTAACATTTATTTAGCACCTCATCAGACCAAATAGCATATAAATCATGTTTAGTTTAGCTGTATTCATTGCCAACTGCCTCTAAGATGATGTAATTTTCTAGTTTAGGTGCACCCATTATTTTTACTAAAAAAAAATTTGTGTGAATATTAGTTCTTGAGTTCTGCCAATCTTCTCCATTTTCATATTTGGAAATTTTGTTGTCTATTACTTAAGTGTTGGATTATTCTATTTTCATCATTGAAAATGTATTTATATTTACATTTACATAATAGTTGGGTACATGAAAAGTGCTGCTATTTGAAACCATGAGTATTACACTAATCATGTTTGTCAAAACTTGACCCTTCATGTTTTGGAAAATCAATATGAATATAAAATGTAAATATCAATCCTGACAGTTATGGAATCATCTGTCGAGATGAATTGTCGTTCTAGATAGTTAGGCTTTGAAAATCTCGACAGTTGACTCACTTATCTCAACAGTTGATTTTGTAAGCTAAATTTTGTTTAACTTTTCTTATACGTGTGGTTTTATGGTTGAAATGTATGACATATAATCATCTGAGCACCAATACTACTTCATGAAATGTAAACGTCACAGTTATGGAGTCGTCTGTAGAGATAAATTGTAGTTCTCAACAATCTAGTCACTTATCTCAACAATTGATTTAGAAGTCAAAATTTGTTCAGCAGCTCATATACTTGTACTATGAACAAAATGTATGACATATCATCATGTGACCTTTTTACTTTCTTTATGTGTGTTTTGAATTAAAACACATGAAATATCATCATTTGACCTTTTTGCTTTCTTCAAGTTCCTTGTTCTCGTAAATAAACTTCGAATTTTTAGTTCCATAAGACGCACGTTGCACGCGCACATTTTCTAGAAAAACAATGTCAAGTATATTTCCCAAAGAAGAAATGTCTAGTTCGATGATTTTTTCTCTAACTAATACAACTCATATCATTTTTGCATAGTAGTAAACACTGACATGCCCGTGGTGGCCACCTACTGTTTCAAGGTGAAGATGGTTTTAGCACGAAGAGGCAGCGATCAACAAGCATTCGAGTGTCTGCAATATCTACCAAGACTCCATTCACGAAAGGAGCATATAGAGGTATAGATTGATTTTACTTGAACATGAGCTATAGTGGTAATGGTCTACTAGGTATCTGTAGAATGTGGTTTGCATTACATGGCAACTAGGTATCTCCCCTTTTCCTTGCCTTATTATTTTATGTGCGCATGTGGGAAGGGAACTCATTTAATTACACAAATTCCATGGTATTAATATAATTTTTTATGAATGTTATATTTATTTTGCTCTTTGACAGATTTTGTTACACCACTATAGTATTCCCTTTAAATGAAATGCGATGGGTTTTGCTACACCTGTGGCGACTGAGAACTTTTAAATAATATAAAATTAATTTTCTTGAAAAACGTGTAGCTCGACTTAAACCCTAATTTTAAAGAGATAGCGCGTTCGTCTAGCCGTTGTAAACGAATTTAAATTATTTCGAATCAAATCCAATATTGAATAATTATTTTAGTGCCAATTCCGATTTATTTTATTTGGATCCAATTTTAATAATTTAAAGCCCAAATATTTAGAGCCCAATATTTAATAGCCCAAATCTGGTTATTTCGGCCCAACCCAATTAGGCCCAATTAGAAAATCAGTAAAGCCCAGCTTTTTGGCCCAATTCCCATAAGCCCAATTAGGAATATCCTTCCAGCCCAAACTTCCCGGCCCAATTAGTCTCCTAGAAGTTTGTGCCCCTAATTTTCTACTATTCACATGCACTCTTTCCCTCCATCATCACCATCATAGCATTTTAACAGCCATTCTTTTTTTGGTAAGCTTTTCTCTCTTCTTCCTCAAATGTTGGAGATCAATGTTGATGCTAGAACATCAATTTCTAGCATCAACACCACTTTCACTTTGGGTCACCATTGATGCTGGAACGACCATTTCCAGCATCAACAGTGAACTCCCCAAACTGCAACACTATACAGCCCATTTCGCCATTCATCACCACTCAATCATCAACACGATGTTCACACTAAATCATCACCCTATCCCAGCTGCAAGCACACACACGTAAAACCACGAAACTGCTCAACACCATAGCAAACACACGAGCCTCAGCTTATCACCAACTTCACTGCCCAAAAACCAACCCACCAAGCCAAACCGTGGCAACCACCACCTCCTCAACCTTCAAACCACCAACTCAAGGAACCCAACAAACCCCCCCCCCCCCCACCCAAAGAACAACACCAAGTTAGTCACAAATCAATAGCCCAAAACCGAGACCTCAACCGCCACTATTTCGCCCCAAATTGACTCCAAACCGCCACACAACCAAGAAATGAAAACAACCCATGAACTTACCTTGTTTCCCCAACCATTTCTCGAGCTTGAACCACCAAGAAATCCCAATGAAAATTGAACCCAAGCCTCGGACTAGCCTCGGTCTGTACACCAAAATCCCCAATCACCACCCCCTTTACTGGCACTACCACGACGGTGGCGCTGCCACCGCTCGCCTGTGGTGGAGTCGAAGGAAGGGGCTCAGTCCCTTCCCTCTCCCATCGCCTCTCTCTCTCTCTCTCTCTCAATTTACAGAGAGAGAGAAATGGGAGATTGGTTTTAAATTTTAATTGATTTTGATTTTGGAAAATTTCCCCCTAGCCCCCAGATTTTAAAAGTGTTTTATTTCAGTCCTAAATTCTTTATTTAGTTTTAATGAATGTCAATTTTAGCCCATGAGATTTAAAGTTATTGTTTCAGCCCTAAATTTTATTTACAGTTTCATAAAATTGTCAATTTAGTTCTTAACTTTTAAAAGTTACTATTTCAGCATTTAGTTTTATTTTCATCTTTAATAGATTTACAGTTTAGTCCCTAACTTTTAAAAGTTACTATTTCAACCTTTAAGTTATTTATTTCAGTTTCAATAAATTTCCAATTAAGTCCTAAATTTCTAAAAGTTTAATTTTAGCCTTTAAACTTTTATTTTCAGTTTCAATAACTTCTAATTTAGTCCCTAAACTTTATTTTATCACTTTAAAACCTTAAATATTCGGAATACTAATTCAAACTTATTTTCTATTTTGGGTAGACGATACGTACGAACAATTAGGAGCTTGAAGTTATTTTCTTGATCCACTTTTCACGCAATTCGAAATATTTGAGGTAGACTCGCCACCATTAATTAGTTTAAATTATAATTGCATGTCTTATGTGAATTTACGTGAATTATATGTTTTAATGCATGAGAAGAGAATATGTCATATGAGATATATGATATTGTTATGCTTGTCATAACTTATATGCTTAATTGCATAAGAAATAAGTGAATCTCTGACGAGATAAGATGAGAATATTATGCATAACTTATGTGCTTTGAATGCATGAGAAAGACTACCCACAGCGTACGATTTGAAAGAGCCTATGATTTTCAAGAAAATGAACCGATGATGATGATGATATCACGTTGTATATTGCATAAGTGTGTATTCAATTATTCTGTAAATTAATTATCGACGATGAGTTTATTGAGTATTTCTTCGAAATACTCACCCCATTATTTTAACAATATTTGCAGACTTCGGAGGCGATCGTGATTGATGGGCAGTGTGGCAACAATTTAATGAATTCAGTTATTTATATTTGAGAATTTTCGTATTTGAACGCTATTAACGTACTTTATTATTTCAGTATTTCAAAAACTCGAGATTTGAAGTTTAACCAAATCTCTTAAATTAATCATATAAGTTTCGTTGTCGACGATGTTTTTACCGTTATAAATGCGAAGTTTGAAATTTAGTTTTTTTCCCGCAAAACTTTTTAGTTAAATCAGTTACAAAAGAAGATGACGTGGCAATCCGGGTTAGCGGAACTCGGGGCGCTACAACACCGCTACAATATGTCCTTATCTTATCGCCATTTGAATAGAAATTAAGTGAATTGCATTTAAAAATCATGTCCATCATAAGGTTGATTTACATACACTGGCAAAACCACTAAAGCACGCTGGCAAACAACTATATTACGCCTAACAAGAGAACTTTTTTTTGTCTAATTTCCTGCTTTGCAACGAACTGTCGGGAGTGAATGATATATGTTGTCTACTTCACTACTTTGCACGTAATGTTAGTTCTACAGGACTAATATCTAAAATCAATAGTAAAACGAAAATGATAATATAACATTAAATGTAGAATGTCATCATTGTGACATGGAGCTCAGCTATAATTGTGCAATCTTTTGTGCACCCATTGGCAAATTAGAATTGAATTAAATAAACCGATTATATAATACAAAGAATATAGTTCACATGGATTTCATTCGTGAATGTGTTCAACCTCGTGGCTTTGCACAGCAAAAAAGGCCCTAAGCTATATTGTTGCATAATAGTACTAAATGTTACAAAGCATTTAACCCCATTAAAAATGTACTTTTGCATATCTAAGTGAACAATAGTACATGATATTTAATATTCATAGGGCATTGGAAGTGGCTTTGTTCTCTCACCACTTCCACTCATCATCTACATGCACAAAATGTTCATCGTGCGACAAATGAATCTCAAATTAGTATTCATACCTGACAATTGGAAATTGCAATAACAAGCATTTGGCAAAAATAATATGTCAGTATTTAATAGCGTGAAAGTGGCTTTTAATTTATTCAAAAAATTTCAAGAACCAAACTAAATTAATGAATAATAATTTGGAAAATTTCAAATAAATATGACTATATTGTATTTAAATATTTAAAAATAGTAAATTATAAGATAAAAACATAAACAATTTGTAAATCTAACCTCTCAAAATGGAAGATAAATTCACTAATAATTTCGTCTTATTGTTTGAATTGAGAAGAACATCCAATGATTTCTAATACACAACTCAAAACATCACACCTAGGCATTAATAAGCATTAAATGCGAGCACTAATAAGAATTAAATGCTCCCAGAAAGGTATATCTAAGGGTGATTTGGACATTTCAGATCCAAAAAGTGATACTCCCTCCTTCCCAATTATATAGGTTTGTTTCGTTTTTCACACGGATTAAAAAAGCTTCTTTAATGTCATTGAAAAATTAATTTTTGTCAAAATCTTTCCTAGTTTAACCCTATTTAATTTTTCAGTATGTAAAACTAAATTATTACTGGAACTAATAAAGAATTTGAAAAATAAGAAGAAATGAGAGTTGTTCCATATTTTTAAGAAGTGGGAAATGTGTGTATTTGGATGATTTCAAGAAGTTGACATATTAAGTGAGGAAAATTTAATAATGGTATATTGGTAAAGGAACACAACAAAATATTATACATTAGGAAACATGCCTATATATTTGGGACAAGAGAAAATAGAAACTCAGCCTATATAATTGGGACAGATTGAGTATTTTTTTTAGCACCATTTGTCAAAGTAAAAACTTTTGGTGTATTTTAAAAATTTTGTGCACCTATGAAAAAAATCCCCTAAAATAAAACTAATCCCAATATTAGCATCAAATTGAGACCAAATTTCGGTATTCTGAATTTCAGCAAAATGGTTTCTAAACAAGGTCTCCTACATAGTAATTCGCGATTTCACTTTTTCAATTTTCTAATTTTCTAGAACATTGGTTTTGAGTCTTTTGACGATACATTGCTTCTAAATGACCCTTGAGAGTTAAAAGTTTTATTGAATACAAAGTGTAACATTGAATATTTAAAATATCAAATGGAAACAATCATGCAATAAAATTTAAAGTTTGAAGAGACCAAATTTTAACTTAGGTAGTAAAAGCAAAGTCTTATTAAATCATTGACTGGATTCGAAAGTTCTATGTGTAAATTAGGGTGGCTATAAATTGAAGACCTCACTGCAATTTTCTCAATGCTTTTCTTTTTCTAGTCAACCAAAAGACGTTAAATGTTGTTGTACAAGCCCCTGTTTGATATAGATTAAAATCAATTTTTTTAGTCGATTTTGAGAAAAAAAAAAATGTGAGGAAATATGTGGTTGAAAAGTTGTGGACCATATAAAACGTGTAGTTAAAATTAATTGTTGACTTTGACTTGAGATTAAAATCAGATTTTAATCTGAACTAAATAGGGGCTAAATAAGAATATTTTTGGCTAATTCATTATGAGAAAGAAAATAAAAAAATTCCAATTTTATGTAGTATGCATTTAGTAAAGTTTTTGGCAAGTCTTTAGTAAACTATATTATGCCATGTTTATGTGATTCGTGTCATTAAATAATATATTTGAATTTGCATGCTTGAGTCAAATAAGATGTCAAATTTTATAAATTGAGTCAAAGAAGATGTCAATTTTTATAAATTAGTTGTCAAATAAGATGTCAATTTTTATAAATTAGTTGGCAAAGTATGACTAATTGTGATTTGAAACACTTTTGAATTAATTGGTTTGATTGGCATTCGGTAATTTATGAATTCCGCTAATCTGGGCTTACTCAAAAATAATATATTAATGAATTGAAAAGTTGTAAATATAGAATGTAGTCATCGCATTGGCTCGACTTGGCTCTTAAACACTCAGCTCAGCTCGATTCTACGGGAGAGCCGAGCTTGACTCATGTGGACACAAACTGAGCTTGAGCTTGACTCGTGTCCAAAAGTACTACTAGATTTGGTCTATTGGCTCGTGGGTCTTATGTACCTCGTTGAGCCGACCCAAGCAACCCATGTGCCCGTTCGTTTATTTTTTAAAAATAAATATTGAAATCCTCACCTTGTTTCGTGCCTGGAATCAACTACTTTAAAATTAACTGAGTTAAAGTTGTAAATGAATAAGTACATGTACAATTTTTTTCGAAAAAGATAAAAAAAAAAAAAAAAAAAATTAACGGTAATTAACATTTACAAATTATGAACTAATCAATTGACTAAGTTCTTGAAATTCTTTGGCTATCAATATATCCACCTCTCAGTCCTTTGAACATATTAAACTATATGGTGTGTCTTCTTTAAGGTCTGATCTATAATCTAACATAACCATACCACATATAATAAAAGCATACTTAGATTCTAATGTAGATATTGGTAATAGAAACAATTGAATATTGACAATTGTTCGTTCTCCACGATCTTAGAATGTCAAATTTGCTCTTTCTTTCTATCTAAAATACTAAGTATGCAGTGAGCACAATACTTAGTTAATTATTACGATATTCCACATTTGTCTATATTCATACCATAGGTAAAGGAAGAAGAAGTACTAGAATGTTAAGTAACTTTAAAAAACTAATGTAACTTCATAAATCATTGTCGTCTAGTGAAGACGAACTAGACCTTGCCATAAGGGTTGTTGAACGATCCTACCTCTCTTTTTCATGTATAACTCGCACATCTAACATTACTTTTCTCCAAACTATCATTTATAACTAGAAATACAAAAGTTAATTTATTCGAAATTCTTTTATAGCCCCTGTTTGGTACACATTAAAATTTTCATTCTCATTCTTCTACTCATTTTCAACCACACATTTTTCAATAAAATAATATTTTCCATTACATCAATAACTTTTCCATATTTTTCAACCACAAATTCTCCATCAATCTACTATTCCAGAATACATTCTTCCAAAATAATGTGGCTCAAACACATAATATGTTTTATACTTTTTAAATTAAACCTATAATCCATTACTGAAGCTATATATATATATGTATATATATATATATATATATCCTCTCAATATTTTTGAAATTTAACCTCCATCACTACTGCAATATCAGAAAAATGGGAAATGTTTTAAACATATTGAAATAAATGACTATATAATGAAAATGACTTAGAACGAGTGGACTGGTTGGATAATATACTTTTGAGCATGCATTTGTAATGTCGTAAAAAACTTTCAAAAAATTTCTCACATGACATGAAATTTGCCAATCAAATTCTTGTAAATCAAATTCTTGATTGTGTGAGTGCGATCTTTATAATAAGTAGTACAATATTTGTATCCTTCACAAGATTGTAGCATAACATAAGTTGAGTTTCATCTATGACATACATCCGTGAGTAGATGTTTTAGCGATTGGTTCGTTTTCTTTACAAAAAGCATTGAATATTTATTTTCTCCTAGTAGCAATCGTAATATAATTAAGAGTGTACCTAATTTTTTTCTATTTGTCTTTTTATGAATTTTAGCCCATCTTTCACAAATAAATTTAAAAATATGACAAACACAGCAGATATGAAATGTTATATCGAGCTAATTTATCAATTACTATTGTGTTGACCAAAGCATTTTCATATGTCAAACTACGGGTTAATACCCTAAATAGTCACTAAACTTCGCAAAAAGTTCACAGGAGGTCACTGAATTTCAAAACTTTCCTAATTAGTCATTGAACTTCGCAAAAAGTTCCTAGGAGGTCACTGAACTTCGAAACTACCATAAATAGTCACTGAACTTTTCAAAAACTAGCTTAATTAGTCACTCAACTTTATAAAAAATTCCTAGGGGTCATTAAATCATTGATGTATGGGGTCAAAATTTGCAAAATTTGGTGATCTCCTAGGAAGTTTTAACAAAGTTCAGTGACTATTTAGGGTAGTTTTGAAGTTCAGTGACCTCCTAGGAACTTTTTGCAAAGTTCAGTGACCTCCTAGGGAAGTTTTGAAGTTCGGTGACCTCCTGGGAACTTTTGGCAAAGTTCGGTCACTATTTAGGGTATTAACTCGTAAAACTACAGATTTAGTTTCTTGATTAAATTCTCTAATAATGCTCATTAATGTATTAAAATTATTTTATTCCATTATGAGAAACTTCAATTTTTTTTTTTACTATTCATTATTTATCTATGTAGTGTGTAATAAATAGCACTTATGCTACCTTTGTGGTTATTACCAGATCACAAGTTAGACATAAAATATCGATATGTTTATTTAACTCACTTATTATTCGAGCTTTTTTATTGTATAAATTAATAGTATCTGAACGAAGAGTTTCTAGAATAGGATTTGTACCTGGTTGGAGATATTTTTGTATGAAGTTGATAAAGTGAACGCATAAAACTCACCACTAGATATGAACATTGCATACCTTAGCAGATTGCTTCTTGTGAAGAGACTTAGTTGTTAAGATCATAATTAGAAATTGTACCACCAAGAGAATCTAGGGCCGATTAGTTTCCACACATCCGTGTTCGATTAAACAATTTTTATGGTGTCTATTTACAGGGATCGTGCCAATACCCTTTTACCAAGCTAAACTTTCTTTCCAATATTTTACAATGTAATTTGTGCTCTAACTTTCCACTTACTACTGCATCCATGGCTACCAATTTGAAGTTTTCCCAACACTTAAAGCACTTTGTTTCCTCTTTACGGCTTGACCTATTGTCACTCTTTCATCTTCTTCAATATCATCCAAATCAATTGGATTCGTGCTCTCATGACCATCATCCAAATCATCGTGAATTGGAACATCATTTAGATAGCTAAAATCGTGATCTAATGACAGTGTAGTTCATAGAGTCTTGGAAGTGCCAAACATTTGGTTGAATTCACTAGTTTTCAACAATCTGCTTTAATTCATTTAGAATAATGAAAGAAAAAAAAAAGAGGTAGAATAATATATTTCGTACGAGAATTGAATAGAAATTATTCAAATAAGTATATTTAGAGAGAGTAAAACTCAAGATTAAATAGTGAAAGAGCTAATATAAAGATTGATATAGGATAACACCAATAATGATCTACGATGGCCACAAGGTGAGAACTACTTGATCGGCATACTACGTAGAGCACCTCATGTGAGGCCGACTACCACCATGAGGCCCTCTAAGTTCATATGGGCCCTCTACCACTACAAGTCGCCTACCCGCGAGGCTGTCGACTACTAGGAGACCCTCTACATTCACATGGGCCGTCTACCACTACATGCCAACTACCACCACGAGGCCGCCGACTACTATGAGGCACTCTACGTTCACATGAGCCGTCTACCATTATAAGGCCAACACCACACTTAACCCAAAAAATGGTCATGAATCGAACGAGAACTGCTCAATGGCAATTATGGTTACAACCAACCGCTGAAGAAGTGGAGATCATCCTTTTAGAACGTGGGGAGACGGGAGGAGTTATGTGGGATACGTGGCATCAATAACCACTGAACAGGTACGTTGCATCAAGGGCCTATAAATACCCCTGAGATGAGAAAGGTATGAACTGAGGAACTCGAACTATTTGAATATCAATTACATTTCCTATTTTCCATAACCCTCTACTGATTCTCATGCTGAAGGTACAACGGAGGAGGAAGCTCCAACCTCATTTTCCAGGTAGTGTTTGTCTATCGGAGTAGCTGGAACACCCTACACTTCAAGAAAAACGTGAAGGTCTATCTCGTTATAATCTCATTGGCGTTGTCTGTGGGAAACCACTGAACAAAAAAGCTATATCAAGGAGAAGAACTAGGAATGAAATGCGCATGGTCGAGAATACGGCAGAGACGAAGCCGGAGTCTATAGAAAGGGGTCACGACCCTCCACCGCCATCGCAGTATGTGACACAGAGCTAATTCAGTGTCCTGAAAACAAAATTGGTAGCCATGACGACCCTTTTATAGAGTCTAACGCAGAAAGTCACAGCCCCACCATAGAACCCGTCGGAGGCCGTACGCAAGCAACCTCCCCAAGTGGCGCAAATGGTTATCCCGCCTGTTACTCAGCCAGAAGTAGGAGACTTGGGAGCTACAGATGTTGAGGTTAAGCAAATTCTCCGACCCATGATAGACTTGGATAGAAAGATAGATGAGATGATGGCCCAAAAGATAGATGATGCATTAACCAAGAAGAATGACAGCCGTAGGCAAACGGTTCCTAAGGAAGATCATTTTGCACCTGGAATCATGGTGGTTCCCTAATCGAAAGGCTTCAAACAATCGATGATAGAAGCATACGATGGAGTCACAGATCCGTTTGACCACTTGCGAACCTTCGTTGATTTAATGAAGCTCTATTTAGCCCCGGTAGCAGTGATGTACCTGTCCTTTCTCTTGACACTCAAGATAGAGGCTAGAGACTGGGTGACCACCTTAGCACCTTTGTCTATAAAGACTTTTGATGAGCTCTCCAGAGTTTTGTGGCATACTTCATGAGTAGTAAAAGGAAGCGGAAAACGACCATTGGATTGATTCAAGTTGTACAAGAGAAAGCCGAATCTTTGCAGGAGTACTTAGCTAGGTTAAGTTCGGGCGAAACTTGGCATAAAGGACCTTCAATTGTCTGTAGTGGTAACAACGTCAATGAATGGGACGCAGAACCGAAAATCTAAACTCGTCTCGATTGCTTTTCCACTAGGCTTTTTCGCGCATTTGCTTTTATCATAAAATATCTAACTAAACGCTTATAGTACTTTTCATTTAAATCCAGTAATTTTCATATCAAATTTGACAACTCATTAATCGATCTTTTCCTATTGGTAATCTATAACTTGAAAAGAGAATGACAATTATAGAACTCAGTCTCGACATCTTGACTTCCTTTTCACATAAGAGTTTTATATTGAAATTGTTTATTGCTAATAGTACATGTATGAACCAGAGGCCTCACGATTTTAGGACAATAATTTTCACAACTCTCTTAGGCCAGCATTTCGAACTTTCTTATAACTTTGTGTTAATTTAATTTGCTATTTTAATTAATATTCTATTATACAATTACCTATTTTTCCATAACAAGATTGTCCTACTTAATAGTCAATTAAATAAATCAATAAAGATATGTTAATTTAAAATAAATAACAATAATTCTTTATATTAATTATATCCATTATGAAAAATAGAAGTCGAGCATGTTTTATGGTATAAAAAAATGTTTGGTGTGTTGAACAAACTATATTCTTCAAAGTTACATGCAATTCTTGTTATTTCATTATATTTTAATTTGGTTGGTTCAACGAAGATGTGTTTTTGTACATATTAGGTATCAAAGTATGACTACCCGTGGTTCGGAACACGCTGAAATAGACTTTTAAATAAATTGGTTTTATTTGATTTGGTACGTTATGAATTCCACAAATCTATATTGGAAACAATCTATTGATGGATAAAGCACAAAAGTTTTAAGAAGTATAATAGTAGAAAGAGAATACCACCCATTTAAGGAAAATAATGTAACTAGAAGCAAGCGTGGACGAATTCATGATCTGAAATTTTTTTAAAGTCGGATTAATATGTAAAAAAATGTCCACATAAAAAAAAATGTACGAAGCAAAATTTTAAATGTGTTGGCCTCTATATCCGCCAATGATGGTATGTGTCGGCCCGGTATATTGTACAATACTAACTTCTAACTTGACGTGCCAAGAAAATTCGTAAATTTTTCTTAGTTAGACAATGAGGGTTTATTTACTTTTCATTGATTTTTCTTTCTTTTCTTTTTAATTCTTGATAAATGGAAAACTTCTCAATTAAGAAGAGGAAAATGTCATAAAGTTGCATTATTCTTGCTTTAATTAAAAAAGTAGAAATCATGTAACTAACTTTGATTTTCCTAGAGAAATTCAAATATCTATAGTCATTAGCAACTAATTAACAAGACTAATAAAGACCGTGATTTTAGTCATTGGCTTTATAATTTAAGATTCTGTTTGGTGCACATTTTGGGAGTAAGAATACATTTTTATTATTGATGTGATGGGAAATATGTAATTGAAAAAGGAAAAGTTATTGATATGATGGAAAATATTATTTTATTGAAGAACGTGTGGTTGAAAATAAGTAGAAGAATGAAAATGAGAAAAATATTGTGACTCAAACAGGGATTAAGTATGACTGATAAATAGTACCGTAATTATAATTTAGTGTTTTAGGTTACTATCTATTTTCTAATATGGCTTCTTGTTTGAAAGTTCTTGAATTAGGTGGGTTCAAGAAAATTGACTTTTTACATTTTAATAAGTAATTAACAAAAACAATTAAATAGATTGAGTCAATAGACGCCACAAAAATACAAAAACAAATATAAAAAAAATGAATGAAATTGCATTGAGGAAGACAAACATAGAAATTGCATAGAATTAAGGAGAAAATATTGGAGTCCACATCGACTGCAAAGAAATTGGACGATTTCATATGGAGTGTGATCAATTTATTAAATATTAAGTGCATAGAGAATAATATAGTGGGAGACGTAAAATGATTTTTAATATATATTGAGATTTAGAGTGAGCTTAGAAAGTTAATTATTTAAGTAGAATGGGTGGTTATTTATGTTATTTTACTTATAACAATTTTAGTAAATAAAAAGCTGTTTAAAATCGTGATATAACGTATGAAAAATGTAGTGATAATATAACCACTCGATTGGTTATTGTACAATGTTTGATCGAAGTCCATGCCATGAATTGGTTCCCAATCCATACCTCGAACATATAAAAACAATTTTTTATAAGTAATTATGTAAAACAATTTAATTGTAGTAAACTATCATCATTGAAGATATTTAAATATCGAAGTTCGACAACAACCGGTTTCGGTTCAAGTATCATTTTGGAGCTTCAAATGACGAAAAATCATACTATGGTATTTAAAATTTGAAGATGATTCTGATTAAGTACAAGAAGACCTCCACCAACGCCAGAGATGAGGTAATGGTTATCATCCAACTTCTCACATAGATGAGAAATCTCTCAGATTACTTGGTGGATCACTAGCTCCCATCATTTGCAAGCAAATGGTCATTATTACCAAGGAACCATAGGTCTCGAACAATGGAAGGAAGCTGGACAACCAAAGGCTGAGAAATCTTTATGATGACTATGGAATCTAGGAACAATTCTCAAACCCTTATCATTTTGCAAGCAAATGGTCAAGTCGAAGCGATCTATAAAATTATCAAGAATGCTCTGAAGAGGAAACTTAATGCCTTAAAAGGAGCTTGGATTGACGAGAGAAGTTGGTTCAGGCATCCTCTGTCCATACTGGGAGGAACCATCCCGAATTTCCATCGAGATCCTACTTGAAAGTTAATCCTCTGTCCATTGGCTATTAAAAAAAATTGGATGATAACTAAGCTTACAAAATCTTTATCTCATTGACCAACTTTTAAAAAGTTTCTAATGGTTATCAAACTTATCATATCGTTATCTTATCAATCACTCAATAACTCACTGTTAAAAAATTCAACAGACCTACAATGCGACAAACAAAAACACTGACGGGCACATTATTGTCATTAATTGATGCAAAAAAGCAATAAAGATAATACTAAATAAAAATGAAGATAAATAGAAGAAACATGTAAAGGTTAAAATTCAACTGCATTTTTTGGAAGCGCTTTTAATAGATGGAAGGACATTTTTTATGATATGTCGTAAACTAACGATAACAATGTTTTATATCAATGCTTCTGTTTGTCACGTCTAATGAGTCCGTTGAATTTTTTAGCGGAAGTTATTATGTGATGAATGAGATAACGACTTGATAAGTTAAGTCATTATACTAAAAGCTTTTAAAGTTTAATTGTTACGAAATAATGATTTTACAAGTTTAGTGGCCATCCGAAATACTTAATAGTTTAATGGCTTAACGGGATAATGACTTGGTTGTCATCCAAAAAATGGCCAATGAAAAATAGAGGAAATTACACCTAGACCTGGTTTTAACATTCCATTTTCATAAATCTTGAATCAAGTTTCATTATGCAAAAATCAGGTTTTAATTAAAAATTTAAAAACATTTTTTTATTTTTTATTTTTAATTATATATGCTTCCCTACCCTATCTACCCCAATCAAACTCTAAAATCAATTCTCAACTCTCATTGCCTCTTCTCCCGTCTCTCTGTTCTGCGGCGATGGCGGCGGCGGCGGCGGCGACTGCTCTTCTTCCCCTCATCTTCACTCTTTACTCGTCTGCAACACCTTCCACCGTCATCATCACCTAATTCCACCGCCCCAATTGGCTCGTCGCTATAAAAAAAAATACAGAGGAGAAGTCATGCAGCCAAGAAGAAGCAGGAGAAGGAGAGGAAAACAAGTGACAACCTCCGCTGCCAGTACAAGCTTTCTGGTAGTTTCACGCGAAGATCCCATCGGCCTTCGTCGCAGTTCTCTCATCTCAGATCGTCGATGCGGCTTGGGGATTTGTCTGGTAAGATGACCATCATTGATTTGTGTTCTGCAATTGTTGGGGGCGATGTGGTGTTAATGGTGTTAGGGTTGGTGGTGAGGTGGTGGTGGATATGGATTCAGATTCAGATCTCGCCGCGGTTGTGATGGTGTTAACGATGGTGTTGGTGGCGACGATGGCTGGGGCTACAGATTCAGATCTTGCTACAGTTGGTGGTGGAGTGTGATGTTGGAGGTGGTGTTGGTGGTGGTCGCGTTGGCGATGGTGGCGGGATGGGATGTGGTGGTGGTGGTGGTGGAGTATGATGCTGGAGGTGGTGTAGGGTGCTGGTGGTAGTGTAGGATGCTGGCGGTTTTGGAGTGTTTGGGTGGTGGTTTGGGTGGTTTGTCCGCTGCGGTGGTGATAATGCAGTTTAGTTGTGTTTCTGCGGGCAACGGTGGTGGAGATGCGGCGACGGTGGTGGTACCGCTGATGGAGGTAGTGTTGAATTGATTGTCACAAATAATTTAGTGGTGGTCACAAATGATTTTGTTGTCTGTGACCAATAATTTTCGTTGGATTGTGACTCGTGAATTAGATAACTATGACTAATACATGTCGTGTGACCTACGAATTATTAATTTGTGATCAATTATTTGATAAATTGTGACCTAACATATAATATACGTTCAATTAATGGGATGTTTGTGACCGTAAATAAGTATTGTGACTTACAAATTTTGTGATTTATGACCGATGAAAAAATTGTGACTTTAAAATTTTTAAGTTGTGACCGATAAACAAATTGTGACCTATGAAAATTTTGAATTGTGACCAAATTGTAGATCTGTGACCTTAACATATTCGTCGGAATCAGACCAGTCGTCGGAACGATCACCGAAATAGTCGTCGGAGAAGAGTGGTGATCGGAAAGTCGATTGGGGTGGTGGAGGTGGGATGTGGTAATTATATTAAATTAGAATTAAATATTTAATAATAAATTGATTTAGTAATTCATTAATTAAAAATTAAAAAAACTTGATTTGTGAATTTTCAAACTTGTTTTTGTATTTTTGAAAAGGTGTAAAGTAAATACCTTATAAATGTATTGTTCCTGAAAAATATTATGCAAAGTCCAATAACGATTTGAATTTTTAACTCAATTATAATTGATGAAATCGTGTTGTGATACAATTATAAAATGTACAAATTATTGACTTTTGCAATAAGATCAAAGAATACAACACGTACTTCATTTTTTATGAGATTTTCAAATATTCTCTTTTTATCTTTGTATTTCTACTTTAAAGTTGAATACATACGTATCAGATCATTATTAATAGAGGTGTCAAGACGGACGAGCCGACCATGACCCGTAAAAATCGGCCCGTGAAAACCGGGACCGCGGGCCGACCCGTGACCCGTGCGGGCGGTTCACGGGTCAAGGAGGTGTAACCCGCGGGCTTCGCGGGTTGCACCCCCACGGGCCGCGGTTAACCCGCGGCCCGTAAAAAAAATTGAAAAAAAAATAAACAAAAATTAAAAAAAGGGGGGAGATTATTTTTACAATACCCTCTCATTAGTTATTATACATTTATATTTCATAGTTCATACTTGTTACTACCTTACTACAATTACAATTATTCAATTGCAAATATCATCATCATCTTGATTATATTTCTTTCTTCTCGATTCTCACTAGTCACTACTAAATTTTTTAATCCTACTATATTATGGATTCTCGCGATTCTTTTTCTCAAAATCCTATTTTCAATAATAGTTGCTCTCCAATAAATTTAGAAGATGATAATGTTGTAGAAGTTTGCAAAGTTATAAATAATTCATGTAACATTAAATTTGAATTCTATGTAAAAATTTCTTGATATAATTATGAATTTATCATTTTGTTCAATTCTTAGTTTACATTTAATAAAAAAAAATATTTTTTACTATAAATATGAAAAATTCTATATTTTTATAATTTTATTTATACAATCATACGGGCCAAAATCGGAACGAACCGCGACCCGCGCGACCCGTGACCTGCATGGGCTCGACCCGGATGGGTCAGCGGGCGGGCCTGGGTTGTAGTCCAAAATTGTGGGTCGGCCCGGAACCGGCCCGAAACCCGCAGCGGGCGGGCTTTTTTTCACGCAGGTCGTTGCCGGGCTCACATGTTGGCGGGTCGACCCGGCCCGGACCACCCGGATTGACACCTCTAATTATTAATATTGACTAAAATTGGTTTTGAGGGAATTACAAAAGCAAAACAAAAAGTACTGTAATTTCTCAATTTCGTATGCGCGTAATCTTTCTGTGCGGCGTGTTTTTTGGAAAGATCATCATAATGTCCCCCACCACATCCCACACTTTCCATCTTCACGCCTATATAAACCCCAAGTGCAAGCCCTTCTTCTCCATCAAAAATTGGTTTTGATTTAACAAAGAGAGGAATTAGCAGTTGACAAATAATAGAACGAAAAGAGTGAAAACATAATCAAATTATGTCTTTTGCTGTAGCGGCAGCATCAAGCTCTCAGATGTTTACTCCATCCTCGAATAGATTATCGCCGATTTTCTGCAAGCCCGCCACCTCACCTCCTCCGCTGTCTCTTTCGCCGTTGCCTTTAGCAATCAAAAAACCATTGAACAATAAAGATGAAGATGTAGGAGAAGATGGGTTATCGAAGGTGATGGTTTTGAAGCGGAAACGGCCGGCGAGGATTGATATTCCGGTGTTGAATATGAGTTTGGATAATATTAAGACGAACGAGGATAAGGATGTTGATATATTGAGTGAGATGGAGGTGGAAGAGGAAGGGTATTCGGTTTACTGTAAGAGAGGGAAAAGAGGTGGAGTTATGGAGGATCGATATTCTGTTATTCTGGATCTTCAAAGGGATTCTAAACAGGTGTGTTCTTATTACTATTTCATATTAAAATCTCCAATTTCGTAATGCAAAATGACTAAAGTGTCTGTTATGAATGAAGGCTTTCTTTGGTGTATATGATGGACATGGGGGAGCAGGAGCTGCAGAATTTGTGGCTAAGAATTTAGACAGGAACATTATGAACAAAGTGGCAACGAGAACCCAAGAAGGAGGGATTGAAGAGGCGGTGAAAGAGGGGTACCTCTCCACGGATGTAGAGTTTTTGAAGGAAAATATCCGAGGTGGGACATGCTGCGTGACAGCATTGGTACATGAAGGCAATCTCGTTGTCTCCAATGCTGGAGATTGTCGTGCTGTTATGAGCCGACAAGGGGTTGCAAAGGCCCTCACCGTTGATCACAGACCTTCGCAAAAAGATGAAAGAAATAGGATAGAGAATTTGGTGAGAATTCTGGTGTTTATTGGTTTTCAAAAGCAATTGCTTGAACCCAATTGAAATCAAAATCGAAATTATTTCTTGTTTTTTATTGATTTTACATTTTTCTATTTCAGGGCGGTTATGTTGATTGTTGCCATGGTGTTTGGAGAGTACATGGATCTCTTGCCGTTTCAAGAGCAATTGGAGATGGCCATCTTAAAGAATGGGTAATAGCTGAGCCGACCACTGAAGTACTCAGGATTACAGAAGAGTGCGAGTTTTTGATCCTCGCCTCAGACGGACTTTGGGATAAGGTAATATACGAAATTGCGTTGAGCTCATCATAGTCATCCATATTGTTGAAGATAGTACGCTAAAAATGCATTTTACTTCCTTGCAGGTTAGCAATCAGGAAGCAGTAGATGTAGTTCATCCTTTATGCTTGGGCATTGACAAGCCAGAACCATTTTCTGCTTGCAAAAAGCTCGTGGATTTGTCACAGTCGAGAGGATCTTCTGATGATATTAGCGTTATGGTGATCCTTCTAAGTCGCTTCATTCAGTGACTCGTATGCTAGGAGTAACTTAATATAGAAGTATATGGTAGCCTTAGATGAAAAATCAGAAAACAGCGAGTGACATCGAATAATTCTTGTATGCATTCTGTGTTGTGATTCTCTGATCACAAAAAGAGAAGATAAAAGAAGAAAAACAATTCTATTTATATCGTGAATAGAATTTACAATAAAGTTTTACAAACTCTCAACAAAACCTCATAAATATATCTCTAATCTCTCTTTTTCTATCTTCACCATTGGTTAATTCTCTGCAAATGCATCCCCTATTTATAAGAAAATATTGCGGCCTAATGGAGAAGCCTTCCTCGTTAAGTAAGAGAGTTTCAATTCAAGTTTTCTTCTTGCATAGAGAAGCCTTCCTTATTAAGTAAGAGAGTTTCAATAATTGCGGCTGGACATATCATTCTGTTGGCCATTACAATTGCCAGAAGCGTAGGAAACTCACCAGTAGCAAGAAAAGGGTGACGAAGATTTTGGTATTCTGTAAATGTTATCGTAAGGACCGACGATGTTCCTAACTGTCAATCAATCAAACAGGATTTCAATGTTTATAAGAGTTTATGCCTTGACCAACTTTATGGCTGCTAATTTGTTGGTTAATTTTGTTTATTAACTGAATAGGTCTACATGGACCAAAAGCAAAAGAGAAAGGGGATACCACACCCAAGAACTTGTATTAAGTCTTTAAGAATTCCAAATTGATAACTTTGTCTTTTGGGCAAACATTTTTTTCTTTTGTTTTTCACTTTTGACTTAAAATAATATTTATTTGTAATCTCTACGTTGATATTTATTTTGCCCTATTATACTTGAACTTCACACTATTATAAGTATATTCAATTTTTCATAACATGGGCCCAAACTTGTGTCTGTATGAAATATAGACTAGATCGTAATAGATTAGTTACTTTATGACTTGGATTAACTCAGACAGAGACAATTTTTCAGTTCGGGCCCCCCCTTTATTCACTCTTCATGCCTTCATATATGTTAATTTATTTGAGCTTGTCGTCATAATCATGTCGAGATACAGTGTTTCGAGATGAACGTGATACCTAGGCCATAGGCATATATACCAGGCAATCATGTCATCTTCTTGATTGGTTTGTTTGGGTGATTCTACGGTCAAGGAGTAGCTTTGATATGTTGGATAGTAGATCTTCTATTTCTTTCAGAGCCTGTTTGGTAGGGATTTTTGGAGGAAGAATTGATTTTGAATAGTGATATGATAGGAAATGTGTGGTTGAAAAAGAAGAAAAAAGTATTGATGTGATGGAAAATATTATTTTATTGAAGAATGTGTGGTTGAAAATGAGAATTGATTTGAGAATCAGAAACAAACAGGGCCTCAATCTGTTTGTTAGTAGATCTTTTCATTTG
Organism: Fraxinus americana; assembly: GCA_035079005.1. NCBI lineage: Eukaryota > Viridiplantae > Streptophyta > Magnoliopsida > Lamiales > Oleaceae > Fraxinus > Fraxinus americana. The sequence continues at coordinate 19,135,161 of CM068710.1, read as the reverse complement.
GAATTTTGTGTTGTAGTACGTGTAAGCTTAGGGGCCTGTTTGGTACAAATTTTTATTTTCTACAGTAAATCAATTCTCATTTTCAACCACACATTTTTCAATAAAATAATATTTTCCATCACATCAATACTTTTTTCTTCTTTTTCAACCACACATCTCCCATCATATCACTATTCAAAAATCAATTCTTCCCCCAAAAATCTTTACCAAACACACTCTAGATCTGGTTTGCTCAGTAGCAGATCTTCTCTTTCAAAAAAAAAAAAATTGAATAAGAAAATAATTTACAAAACAATATATCACAATTAATTTTTTTTTTTTTATAACCAAATTGCAAAATGTTTAGATTGCTACCCCCCTGCAGGAGGTATACTAATCATTCCACCATCTAGAACTATAAAATATTGTTGTTGTGTCTCTCGACTTGATCTAATTGTTTAGAATGATAGAAATCATAGAATATAATAGGAGATAAAGGATCACGATCTGTGTCTACTTAAGTAAGTGTTAGTGTTGCTTGTACTTGTTTCACCATAAACCACCTTCGTGTTTTGACCAACATTGAATGGAGGCCATAAGAGTATCTCAATGATTCTTTAAATTAGATTTAAATTGTGATTTAAATCTTCAAAAGTGATCAAAAATATTTTCAATGGAGAGATGCAAAGAAAATGCAAAGTACTTTTTTGAATATAAAATGTAAAAAGAGATGGGCTTTTATGTCTTTTTCTTAGATTTACCTGTGGTACCCACGAGAGACAAAAAAATTGTCCATCACTTGAACCTAATTTTTTTAGATCTTCCATAGGAGTAGGATTTGAATTTAGATCTACCGGAGATGTAAGCAGTATGAAAAAATGATTTTGAATATATCAATTTACACCCAATTTTACACCACCATTATAGATGCAACTTCTTCCTTCAGTTTCCGCATGTTGTGGCGTGGGATACTCACAAATAACAAGCAATCATATAAGAAAAAACAAATAAGTCACAGATATAGGCAAGGATTAATTTTAATTTCCTCTTAAATATGTCAATTCAATTTGAAATTTTGTAGCAGTAACTAGTCTTTCCAAATGGGGATTGAGGTACAATTCCGTCAGATGTGGGAAGTTTGCAAAAGAAATTGAATTCGTTTACCGTTTAGGTTTTTTTTTTTTTTTTTTATTCGTGGTGTTTGTAAGATGGAAGAGATTAAGCCCCGTTTTGTAGAGATTAAAATTCAGATTTTAATCGAAATCAAATTCAACAATTGATTTTACCACATATTTTACAGGACCCACAACTTTCAACAACGTATTTATTTCATCGACTTGTAGGAAAAATATAAAGAGTGTAGAATTGGATTGTATTTATGTCATTTTACTTGTAATTATTTTAGTAAATGAGAACTGTTGAAAATTGTAATGTAACAATCAAAAATGTAGTGACACATATCCCGCAACTGATTATTATACAATGTTGGATCCAAGTCCGTATGCAATAAATTGGTTCCCCAACCATACTTCAAAGTATAAACAACTTAATACAAATAATATGTAAAATAATTTAATTGCAATAAACTATCATTAATATTTTCCACCACCCATAAAATTCAAGGAAAATGTCACCTGTATACTCTTTGATTGACATTAATGTCGACATATGAGTGTTGACAAGTGTTGATGGGGTGAAAAAAGATCAAAAATTTAAATTGTTCAATGATGTATTGTCACGTCACACAATATAAAAAATAATGTAAGTGATGACATAATGTACGATTGAAAATTCAAATACCGAATTTGGACCACCACCTATTTTGGTTCAACTATTTTCTTGGAGGTTGTGAATGAGGAAAATCACACTCGAAGTTGTGTATTTAATGTGTAAAATACACTATATGACATTCAACTTGTATCAAAATTTCATTATGATTATTCAATTTTAATTTATTACAATCAAGTCACTCAACTTCAACTGTATTGCACTACAAGTCCCTTTGTTTGGCATCGTTACTTCCGTTGAAGTTAGTTGCCTATCATTATATTGTGACATGTAAACTATTAAATCCAAACATATAATGTCATCTTCTACAGAAAAGAAAAACAAAAGGAAAAAGAATCCCTAGCCCTCGTCTTGATCCAATGGTTGACACAAAACATCAAAGCCATCACAATTCTAGATTCAAGATCATTTCCCCTTCTCTCCAAATGGTTGCAACCTCACCTCCAACCACAACGAAGTCAATCACATTTTAAATTGTCCTTTCATTCAGCCCAAATCCAACCACAGACAGTATTTTTTTTTTTTTTTTAATTTTTACCAATTGACAACAAGATTATCTTAGTTTTTAATTAAACTATTATCCTCATATCAATGCGAAATCTTGGCATGCACTCGTACGTTCATCTAAGGTTACGAACACATAGCCTCATTGTGCCTTATAGGAAAGAAGGATAGTGAGGAATTTTACATTGAATAATGCCATTCATCAACAATGTAATCATCACTATCCAATGTGATAGTAAGACCATTACTACGCTGACAAAATTTATAAATAACATTTTAATGATTAAACTATTGTCGCATTTTTGGCATCATGGTCTACCACATGAGAGTAAGACGTTAAGTTTTAAAAGCTAACTCAACAAAGAACATTAGATTCAACGACGGAAGCTGACAAATGTGACTTATTGTGTAATAAAATTAAAAGCTAAGCAACTCGATTACAAGAAATGGAAATTAAGTAACCTTGACGAGACTTTGCTAATACTTGAGTGACGTGTCGTGTATTTACCTGCACATGGATGTACAATGTACAATGTACAATGTCCAATGTAGAGAAAACACGTACATCTAAGCGCAAGTAAAGTTCATACTGCTATTCTTCTTATAAAGTAGAGAGAGAGAGAGAGAGAGAGAGAGTCGGTGAGCGGATCTCGGGTTTGACCATTGACCTGGTTCAATCCGAAAAAGCCTCCTCTGACCACCGCATTAGAGAATGCAGTACAGTGTGTGATTTTCCTACACGCATGTTGAGTGCGTGTATTTCAATTCCTGCTAAATTTTCTTCTTCTATTCTTATTTATTTTATTGTATTTTTTCAATCATGCTCTTTACATTAAAATTTCTTGTTTAATCCCCAATTTATAAATTTTTTTTCTCAAATTCATTTTCAACTATACATTTCATTTCATGGGATCTAAAACTTTCATCAACATTTCACTACATATTTAATCATTTTTTTTATCAAAATCAACTAAAAAATTTATTTTTAGTTAAATCAAACAGAAGCTAATATTGTCATCTTTTTTCTTATAATTTTATAATATAAATATAATTTATCTTAAGAATAATATAATTGCAGTAAAATATTTGTATTGTAAAAAAAAAATCATTGGTTAATAGTTTTTTTTTAAAATGTATTTTAAGAAAAATTCATGTAATTTTAGACAGTTATACTGTTATAATTTACGAAATCCTTGTTATCCAATTTTAATATATTGGTGCACATTTATGATGATTTTTATCTAAAGAGCTATTGTTTATATTTTTAACAAGTTTATAAAAACATATTTAATATGTTTTTTTTTTAATAACCATGGATGTTCGAGTTAGCTTGCGTACATTTTAACTAATCTCCCAAGACCCTAAAATTTACGATCGGATACTCATCTTAGTAGTTTTGGGGTGACTTGAACTAGTGACTATTGAGAAGCACGCTTAAGATCTAATCAATTGAGCACCCAAATATTTATCATTGACCAAATATTTAATATGTTAAAAATTTAATATTTGTCATTGACTAAAATAGGCGCATTACTAAATAAAACAGTTCTACTTTAACATTAATATCAGTTGTTGACTGCATAAAATGAATTACAAAAGTATGTGTAACGGATAATTAATATCTATTATATTGACTAAAAGTGTAAATTAGCCAAATCTTAGTACTGCGGATAGCAATTTCTTCTGCGCGTGCACATCGCGTACCGCATTTTCTCGGAAGTTATTAATTATGTCAGAACACATCCTACTTTTTCCAACTTCTATAAATCCAAGAATCAAGCCCCAGTCTAAGCATTCAGCTCTATCAATCAAAAATTGATTTTGATTTCACGAACAGAAGAAAAATCAGCAATTGACCGCATCCAGAAGAAGAAGTTGATATAAAAGAAAATTTTGAAATAATCAAATAATGCCTTGTGCGGTAACGGCGGCATCAAACTCTGCCATGTTTACTCCGTCCCCGAAACAATTATCGCCGACTTTCTGCAAGCCCGGCACCTCACCACCGCCACGTTCTCTTTCGCCTTTGCCTTTAGCTATCAGAAAACCATTCAGCAATAAAGATAACGATGGAGGAGAAGATGGGTCATCGAAGGTGATGGTTTTGAAACGGAAACGGCCGGCGAGGATTGATATTCCGGTATTGGATATGGGTTCTGATAATATGAATACGAATGAGGATAAGGATGTTGACAGGTTGAGTGAGATGGAGGTGGAAGGAAAGGGGTATTCGGTGTACTGTAAGAGAGGGAAAAGAGGTGGAGTTATGGAGGATCGCTATTCCGCTGTTCTGGATCTTCAAGGGGATTCTAAACAGGTATTTGTTTTTATTAAAATTCTCCAATTTTAGTTTTTCCTTTTTACCATTATTTAAGATTTCAAAGTTCATTAGATTTGATCACATTTATGAAATTGATCGGATTTACAAATGTTATACGTTAAGTGAGATAGAATTCTTTTTATTTAGCAATTGTGATTTTATGATTACTAAAAGCTTTCTGAGAATTTTTGTTTTTTTTTTATGTAATTATCACATTATAGTAATGGAGTAGTTGAAGGGCAGTTGATGAACTGCAGAAATTCAAACATTTGAATAAAGGGCGTCATATTTTTAATAATTTGGTAGTGTAAAATGACTAAAGTATTTAAAATAGTTTCTGTAATGAATGCAGGCTTTCTTTGGTGTATATGATGGACATGGAGGAGCAGGAGCTGCAGAATTTGTGTCAAAGAATTTGGACAGGAACATTATGAACAAAGTGGCAACGAGAACCCAAGAAGGAGGTATTGAAGAGGCGGTGAAAGAGGGGTACCTCGCCACCGATGTAGATTTTTTGAAGGAAAATATCCGAGGTGGTACATGCTGCGTGACAGCATTGGTACATGAAGGCAATCTCGTTGTCTCCAATGCTGGAGATTGTCGTGCTGTTATGAGCCGACAAGGGGTTGCAAAGGCCCTGACAGTTGATCACAGACCTTCACGAAAAGATGAAAGAAATAGGATACAAAATCTGGTGAGAATTCTGGTGTTAATTAGTTTTTTAAAAACAATGGCTTGAGCCCAATCACAATCATTTCTTGTTTCTGATAAATTTCACATTTTTCTGTTTCAGGGTGGTTATGTTGATTGTTGCCATGGTGTTTGGAGAGTAAATGGATCTCTTGCTGTTTCAAGAGCAATTGGAGATGGCCATCTTAAAGAATGGGTAATAGCTGAGCCGACAACTGAAGTATTCAGAATTACAGAAGAGTGCGAGTTTTTGATCCTCGCCTCAGATGGACTTTGGGATAAGGTAATATACGAAATTATGTTGAGCTCATCCTAGTCATAGCCACATTTTTTATACAACTATTCGATTAAGAGATAGGAAGCTAAAAATGCCTTTTATTTTCTTTGAAGGTTAGCAATCAGGAAGCAATAGATGTAGTTCATCCTTTATGTGTGGGCATTGACAAGCCAGAACCATTTTCTGCTTGCAAAAAGCTCGTGGATTTGTCACAATCGAGAGGATCTTCAGACGATGTTAGCGTTGTGGTGATTCTTCTAAGTCGCTTCATTCAGTGACTCGTATGCTAGGAGTAACTTAATATAGAAGTATATGGCAACTGAGAGTGTATATTTAGAGGAAAAATCAGGACACAGAAAGGGACATCGATTATTTGTGAGAATAATTCTTGTATGAATTATGCATTCTGTTGGCCATTACATGTGCCAGAAACATAGGAATCTCACCAGCAGCAAGAAAAGGATGATGTAATTTTTTGTTAATGAGTAAATATTATCGTATTCTAACGGGACAGATGATGTTCTTTAACTGTTAACCAACCAAACAGCATTTTCAATATTTACAAGAGTTTATGCCTTGTTCAACTTTATGGCTGCTAATTTGTTGGTTAATTCTGTTTATTAGTTGACGATGTCTATATTGACTAAAAGCAAAAGAGAAGGGGATGACACCGTATCCAAGAGCTTGTATCGAGTCTTTAAGAATTCCAATTTGACAACTTGTCTTTTGGACAAACATTTTTAGCTTTCAGTTTTATTCTTTTATTTTTATTGAAATTATTGTTCATCAGCTGGAGCTGAGAATCTCAACGAAGACAGATGTACGTCAATTCGTAAATTGTACACATAAAAAAATTAATACTAATAATTAGAATTTGACTAAAAAATAATATTTATATCCAATCTCTATGTTGATCTATACTAATTTTGCCCTATTATGCTTGTAACTTCACATAATTTTTACGAGTTATACTCAATTTTCCTAACTTGGTCCAAAACCGGTTTGGATAAATTGTGTTCCTTTAACCAAAAACAAGTTCAATGCAAATACGAATAGAGTAACGACTTACCGAATCCATGATATGTGTTTAAAAGTTAAGCAAAACGACTCACCGACACGGAAATAATAAGGAGATGAAATGAAGCATAGTATGCGAATATAAATCTCCCTAAGACTGATTTCGTCCCATGCATTTGTGCTAATAGGATTAAATAGACGTCTAACTCCCAATATACAATGCTCTCTAAAATTAATATAGCACAGTATTAATTTTGCCGAACAAACTAACGTTTGACTGTATTCTTTTACAGATGAAGATATTGAATACAAAACTCAAAAAAAAAAAAAAAAAAAATTGAAATTTTTTTTTGACAGAATTTAGAGAATTAGAAATCAATTATAATTGATTTGGAGTAGTAAAAAATGGAAATAAATGTCTATATTTATAGATTTTCAAAGGCTTCTTGAATGGTTGTATATTTTCACATTAAATGATGTAGTATACACCGTATTAAATGGTCCTGCCTTTCATCATGAACCTTTTCAATAGTTTCACACATTTTAAACAACATGACTCTTTGTATGCATCTTTTACAATTGAGGATGCACCTATTGGAGACATATTCCAATTCACAATAAATAATACCAATTATTCGAATAATCTCCCAATGAAAGAAGTCGACTCAGAACAAGGAAGACAAATAAAAATATAACTAAAATGTAATACATAAGAATCAGTAGCTTTCGCTTTGAACCTTCCCTAGTAAGAATATATCGGATTCATTTGGCTAACCAGTGAGGACAGCATTTTGAACTGTCGATCGTTATTGTAAGCTTAGACAATAGATCGAACACATTATCTTTCATATCAAATTTTGGTTCTCTATTGTATTCATTATTTCGGCATTGAACCTTTTTGATTTTACAAGTGCGTTAGAGAATTCGCCTAAGCAAAATTCTTGTAGAACGAATCAAGTTAGCACTCAATAGATGATGTTCTATAAAAAGTATCATACAATACTCTACTTAGCATCTGTTGGGGCCACATTAAAATTTTCACTCTCATTCTCCTACTTATTTTCAACAATACATTCTTCAATAAAATAATATTTTATATCACATCAATAACTTTTCATTTTTTTTCAACGAAACATTCTCCATCAATCTATTATTCCAAAATATATTCTTCCAAAATTAACGTGACTCAAACACACCCTTATACTTTATAAGATATAGTCATCATTAAAAGTATAACTTATTCTAATCAATCTTTGGTAGGTATCACTTATTTGCATCATAGAAATAAGAAGGATTTAAAATTCCGAAGTGATTCTCATCAAGCCAATCATAACTATTTTTCCTATTGAACATAATCAGTGGGATCTTCAGTCGTCAGGTTAGGTTTCCATTAAACTAAACCATTAGTTTAGGTTTTACACCCATTTCCTCGATGCGCAATTTATTCACTCTCTAAATAACCCATTTGTAAATGAATTTGATGAGTTATTCTTTGGTTTAACAAAATCAATCGATATTGACCCATTTGAGAATAACTATCGAATATTATCATGTCTATGATGTATATATCGAGACTTACTATTATACATGATATTCTGTACCATTTCATGTCTGGTTAGCTATCTCGATCAAATGATAAAACATGCCCAAATTATCACCCATTAGAAAATCTTTTGAAAAAACTTGAACCATCATGCTTCCTTCTAGCTTATTGAAAGTTCTAATTTCTTCAATTCTCAAATCATATTGAAGATTTCCACGAAACAACTGCAATCTTTATAGTAAACCATATTTACTAGTACATATTCAATTCTTACATTGGATATCCAATTTTTAACATTATGCGCATATTAAGTCAAACAAAGTATTCACTGTAGTGCAGTTTGTCATTTCAAATTTTCACGAATATCTTAATGTTCTAATTTGAAGAAAAGAACGTCACTCCTCACAAATCTTGGAGTGCATCCGAAATTTAGTCGAGAATATAATGCAAAAAATCCTACCCCTACAATTCTAGGTAGAACTCAGCAACATAATATCAGTATTCTTTTCAAGTTCGATCAAATCGTTAATTATATCCATTCATTAGATAAACGATTTTATCTACCCTCTAGTTAATATATAAATGACCATGAATGAAAATATGGAAGATTTCATAATTAAGAGGTTTAGTTTTACCAATTTCAAATTTAAGATATTATGTTTAAAATTTCAAAATTCAGAGTTTTTTAAATTTTATTTTAAAATTAATTAATTATACGTATATTTTATTAATTAAATATATTAATGTCACAATTTCATATACTTTGGTTACAAATTCTTATAGTTGGTCACATATTATTAATTGGTCACAATTCACAATTTTCATATGTCACAAATTATTTTACGGTCACAATTCAAAAAATTTATTGATCACAATTTGTTCATCGACCACAAATAAAAAATTTATACGTCTCAATTTATTCATCGGTCACAAATCTATTAAATTAATAATCACATATTATTTATTGGTCACAAGTCACAATTTTTTTTACGGTAAACATCAAATTAATTGATCACAAATTATATTTAGACCACAATTTATCAAATTATTGGTCACAAATTAATAAATGTTTAGATCACACAATATATTGGTCACAATTTATTTGTTTAGGCCGCAATTTATCAATTTATTGTTTATCAAATTATTTAGGCCACAATTTATCAAATTATTATTTATTGGTCACACACCAATCAATTTATTGGTCACAATCAACTACCAACACTTGTGACCACCTCAATACCGTTGCAACAACCCAAACCACCGTCGTCAGAACCACCAAAACCACCTCCCATTTCCCGACAACAAAATCATCGTCTCGAATTTGATAAGTTGTGACCGTCACGATCGCCGCTGCCACCACCACCGTCAGAAACGCACCACCACCAATAGACACACCACCACTATTTTGCAACCCCCAACAACTACTTGCACCAAGCAACCTGCACCATTAAACAACCCACACCCAACCACCGTGCACAGCAACACGCCCAACCACAATCGCACTTACCACCGCGCATAGCTCCAACTACACAGCACCGCATAAAAAAAAAAAATTTAAAAAAAGAAGAAGAAGAATGGCAGCACCGACGGCTCCGATGGAGATGAAGCAGTGCTCTTCGCTGCACAACGAAGCTCGGAGATAAGCAACGCTCGCTGCTGCATAGGTGAAGGAGATGAAGCGGCGTTCGCGGCTGCACAAGGAGAGTGGCGAGAAAGAGTAGGGGAATAATCGAACCAAACCGAACCCTCTTTCTCGCCACTCTCCCTCTTTCTGTGCATCTCCCTGTGGTTCGGTGCTCTACTGCGATCTTCGACGACTACGACGGAACTCATAGAAAGAGGGAGACGCGAGACAGAGGATGGGAGAGAGAGAGAGAGAGAGAGAGAGAGAGAGAGAGAGAGAGAGAGAGATTTAGGTTTGAAAAATGGTAGTAGGGATGAATTGAGTGAGGTAGAAATAATTTAGGGTTTGAAATTGTGTAGCAAAACATTTGAGATTTGAAATAGCAAATTAGACCTCTGATTTATGAAATGTGATCTCTAAATGTTTGCGTTCGTGTAGTTTCCTCATGAAAATATTTAATGAAAGCCCATGCACTTTCATATTTACAACTGTAAATTCACAAGATAAAAATTTACTATTTCCACTTAAAGAAATTGCGGCCCTTATGGAGTGTGATCTAGATGCACCCATCCATAATTGGACCATCCAAATTTGATCACAGTCAATACATTGACTCAAATTCAATTTGCGAGTCGTACCACGTTTTATTAGGTTACAAAACGGGTACGAGGATAACTAATTTGTTGGTCCATTAGAAACACATTTTCCCACGTTTAAACAAACCACAAAAGTTGGCAATTGGTGCAATTATCAAAAGCCATTTTCCTTGTTTCAAATTAATGGTGAGTATATATCCTCTCTCATCTTTTCAATGACGACATTCCACTCGCATGATATGCCTTCTGTAACTCTTGGTTGAGCTCCCCTCAACCAATGATAATCTGCCCCTT